>JAXCMG010000019.1:28144829-28164023 GCA_034642415.1 Podarcis siculus | reverse complement strand
GTTTTGTTTTGTTTTGTTTTGTTTTGTTTTGTTTTGTTTTGTTTTGTACACTCACATAAAGTAATATACAGTACATACATAAATAGATATAGATATAGATATAGATATAGATATAGATATAGATATAGATATAGATATAGATATAGATATAAAAAGGTAAAGGTACCCCTGCCCGTACGGGCCAGTCTTGACAGACTCTGGGGTTGTGCGCCCATCTCACTCTATAGGCCGGGGGCCAGCGCTGTCCGCAGACACTTCCGGGTCACGTGGCCAGTGTGACATCGCTGCTCTGGCGAGCCAGAGCCGCACACGGAAACGCCGTTTACCTTCCCGCTAGAAAGCGGTCCCTATTTATCTACTTGCACCCGGGGGTGCTTTCGAACTGCTAGGTTGGCAGGCGCTGGGACCGAGCAACGGGAGCGCACCCCGCCACGGGGATTCGAACCGCCGACCTTTCGATCGGCAAGCCCTAGGAGCTGAGGCTTTTACCCACAGCACCACCCGCGTCCCCTAGATATAGATATAGATATATCCAGTGCTCCTCCTCCTCCCCAGAGTAAACCCATTGAATCTAATGTACACGACTGACGTTGGCTGAATGGGTCTGCTCAGCGCAGGACTAGCATGTATATACTGTATATACTTTGTGTGTATGTGTGTGTGTGTGGTGTGTGTGTGTGTGTGTGTGTGTGTGTGTGTGTATATATATATATATAATGGCAATAAAAGGTAAAGAGGACCCCTGACCATTAGGTCCAGTCGTGACCGACTCTGGGGTTGCGGCGCTCATCTCGCTTTAGTGGCCAAGGGAGCCGGCATTTGTCCGCAGACAGCTTCCAGGTCATGTGGCCAGGAGCGGTACCTATTTATCTACTTACACTTTGACGTGCTTTCGAACTGCTAGGTTGGCAGGAGCAGGGACCGAGCAACGGGAGCTCACCCCGTCACAGGGATTCAAACCGCCAACCTTCTGATTGGCAAATCCTAGGCTCTGTGGTTTAACCCACAGCGCCACCCGCGTCCCATATAATGGCAATACATCAGCTATATAGACCAATTGTCATACTAAGGCAGTTTCTTATCCTATTTGCTCAGTCCCATAAGGACTAGAATCTTACAATTTCTTTTTAAGGGACGGCTGACAGTCAGTGTAGACAATAATTGAGGTATATATTTTATATTTCCACTTTAAGGCGCTTTGCACTTTCAGATAAAATAATTGGGCAAATGTGATTGATTTGGTAGTGTGAGGTTGCGCAGTTTTATCCTTTTTGTTGTAAGACAAATAGAACAGGCTTCGTCAACCTGGGGCCCTCCAGATGTTTTGGGCTGATGGGAGTTGTAGTTCAAAACATCTGGAGAGCAAAGCTGGCGTAAAGTAGGAGTGGTACCTTTCCAACCAAGGCCCCATCTGCACTGTGCATTTAAACCAGCACCATACCACTTTAAACAGCCATGGCTTTCTCCAGAGAATCTTGGGAATTGTAGTTTGTTAAGATGAGAGTTGTTAGGAAGCCCCCTCTTCCCAATCAGAGCTACAGTTCCCAGAGCCCCTGGGAAGAGGAATTGATTATTAAACCGCACTCAAGAGTAAACCCCCTGAAACGCTCTCGACAGCCATCTGCCCAAGCTTGGGATATTTGCAATTACAACTGACTACAATGTGTTGTCTGTGTGCTCATTTTCTTCCCCGTTTACTGAAATCATGGCAATCCAGCTGTTTACTGCTTCATTTTGAGTTCTATCACATGCATGCCAAGAACAGGGGAAGCAGCTTAATCCTATTTGATATCATTTTCTCTCTTCTTCCATTTTCTTTTAATACATCTGGGTTGTTGTGGTTGTTGTTGTTGTTTAGTTGTTTAGTCCTGTCCGACTCTTCATGACCCCCTGGACCAGAGCACGCCAGGCACTCCTGTCTTCCACCGCCTCCCACAGTTTGGTCAAACTCATGCTGGTAGCTTCGAGAACACTATCCAACCATCTCGTCCTCTGTCGTCCCCTTCTCCTTGTGCCCTCCATCTTTCCCAACATCAGGGTCTTTCCCAGGGAGTCTTCTCTTCTCATGAGGTGGCCAAAGTATTGGAGCCTCAGCTTCACGATCTCTCCTTCCAGTGAGCACTTAGGGCTGATTTCCTTCAGAATGGATAGGTTTGATCTTCTTGTAGTCCATGGGACTCTCAAGAGTCTCCTCCAGCACCACATCCCGTAAAAGAAATGGAGTGGCCCTCATAGTCAACAAGAGTGGCAAAAGCTGTACTGGGATGCAGTCTCAAAAATGACAGAATGATCTCGATACGAATCCAAGGCAGACCTTTTAACACATCTGGGTAGGCTTGTCTAAACAGGCACCAAAAAGCACACAGTGAAGAAAGTGCCTTCCTATTGACCTCACTGGCTGCCAGTTAGTTTTCGGGCTCAGTTCAAAGTGCTGCTTTTGACCTATAAAGGACTCAGGACCACAATACCTCAAGGACCAACTCTCTCCATATGAACTGCCCCGGATCCTGAGATCATCCTCTGAGGCCCTTCTTCATGTGCGTCCTCCACGAGAGGGCCCTAGGGTGGCAACATGATATCGGGGCCTTTTCTGCAGTGGCTCCACGTTTGCCGAATGCTCTCCCCAGGAAGGTTTGCCTGGCACCTTCATAATACACTCTAGGTGCCAGGCAAAAATGTTTCTCTTCAACCAGGCCTTTGGCTGATTGATATCTTATGCCCTTTTCAATATGTTGTGGGAGCTGGAATTATTTGTTCAGCTTTGTTCTTATTTTCTTTATGCATTTCCTGATTTTTATATTGCGATTTCATGTTGAGATCCTGAGATCTACGGATAAAGGGCGGTAAATGAATAAATAACAACATGCAGGGAGTTTCAAAGTGCAGGTGCTGCCGCATTAAAATATTGATTTCTTAGCAGTCCAGAAAGGGATATTATGTGGTTCCTGGCAAGTCTAACTTAGGTCCATTGATTTCAAGAGGTCTGCCCTGCATAGAAATGAGTGTGCTCCAGCCCCCGATTTCTGGCAACCTTATTTGTTGTTGTTGTTGTTATTTAGTCATTTAGTCGTGTCCGACTCTTCGTGACCCCCTGGACCAGAGCACACCAGGCCCTCCTGTCTTCCACTGCAACCCGCAGTTTGGTCAAACTCATGCTGGTAGCTTCGAGAACACGGTCCAACCATCTCGTCCTCTGTCCTCCCCTTCTCCTTGTGCCCTCCATCTTTCCCAACATCAGGGTCTTTTCCAGGGAGTCTTCTCTTCTCATGAGGTGGCCAAAGTATTGGAGCCTCAGCTTCAGGATCTGTCCTTCCAGTGAGCACTCAGGGCTGATTTCCTTCAGAATGGATAGGTTTGATCTTCTTGCAGTCCATGGGACTCTCAAGAGTCTCCTCCAGCACCAGAATTCAAAAGCACCCATTCTTCGGTGATCAGCCTTCTTTATGGTCCAGCTCTCACTTCCATACATCACTACTGGGGAAACCATAGCTTGAACTATACGGACCTTTGTTGGCGAGGTGATGTCTCTACTTTTTAACCTTGTTTACTCAGAAGCAAACACGACCAAATTCATGGGGATTTATCACTTTTAATTCCATTTCAAGCACACGGCTTCTGTCGTTAATCCCTCACAGAACCACAATTCCCAGCACCTTTAGCATGCTACAGTTCCCAGTATTATTGTGAGGAGTGCTTTAAATGAGCACAACCTGAATAAATGTGATTAGGATTTCGCCGTGTTTTCTGTTCTTTTAAACGGCGCACTCTCAGGGCCACACGGTGAAGAGTTCTCCTCCTCCAATTCAGCTCTGCCTGATCAGGTGAGTGTGTACACCTGACCCCTTTTAATTGGTTTAAGGCCTGGGGGTGGGCCTTGGCAAGGCTGTTCCAGGATGCCAGGATCCTGTACGGAAGAAGAAGAAGAAGGCGGAAGAAATGCTACCTTGCTTGAGGCAGGCTGGCTGCAGGTCGCTTACAGGCAGCGGGGGACACAGAGATATTTGAAGCAGGTAGGTAATATTTGAGCAAGGTAAGAGATGGGGGGCGGAAAGGACTCCGGAGATCGACTGATAACGCAGCTTAAATTTCAGCACAGGCTAATCCACTGCAGAAAAATCCACCGGGCAGTCGTGCTTTTCAAGGCGAACAAACCAGTGGTTAAGCGAACTTTTTGTAGGCTTATAGCTCATGGCTGTGCAAGCTGGTCCGTCAGGGCAGACGCTGTCCCACAGACCTCAGTGTCCCCCTGCTCTCTGACTGAAACAACCAGTTCAGAGGGTGGCTCTGGTTGTGAGCTTCCTCCCCCTTAGCCTCAGTATTCCCAGCAGGAGAATGGGGAGAAAACGAGGATGAATTGCCCCTGCCTCCTCCACCTACTTTTTAAAATTTTTTATTTATTATACAACTCTTCTTCTCTCTCATGCTTGGTATTTTGCTTCATCTTATTTACAGTTCTTAGTCAGTCTAAATTAATTTTCCTTTATGTTACGTTTGTTATATCATTTTGGGGGGCTAGAGGAGAATTTCAGAAGTCTAGGGTTGCCATATTTCAAAAAGTGTAAATCCGCACACAAAAGTTGTAAATCGGCAATGACAACACTGTGCCAATACAGTGGTACCTTGGGTTACATATGCTTCAGGTTACAGACTCCGCTAACCCAGAAATATTACCTCGGGTTAAGAACTTTGCTTCAGGATGAGAAAAGAAATTGGCACGGCAGCAGCAGGAGGCCCCATTAGCTAAAGTGGTACGTCAGGTTAAGAACAGTTTCAGGTTAAGAACAGACCTCCAGAACGAATTAAGTTCTTAACCCGAGGTACCACTGTATGGGTTTTTCCTGGACACTGCTTCTGGCTGCAGTATTTGTGTGTGTCCAGGAAATTTCGGACGTATGGCAACCCTAAGTTGGGCAGTCCCTGATGGAAAACACTTCATGCCACCAAGGCCACTTGAATCTTTAGCAACAGTGACATTACCTCTCAAGTGTCCCAGAAAAACCAGGCCAGGAAATATTGTTTTTTAACCCGAGAGAATGCTGGTCATTTTCGTTGCCATGTCCTCGTGCGATTTTGAGGCACAATCCCCACCAACCCCCAAAATTAGGGTGCGATCTCACCCAAAAACACATGTTTTGGCATGCCTCCCAAATGCTTTTTTTGCCTGGGGGAGAACCGCGGTGCGAAATCATGGCAACCAAAATGGCCACCATGTTCTTGCGATAACAAGGAAGATGACATCCAGGAAGATGATGATGTCCTGGATTTTGGCTTCAGAGCGTTTGAGGGTATGCAGCGATGGGTCCAGAATTTCTCCCAAGCTGTGTGCCATATCCTTCAGAGGAAGTCTAGGGTTGCCAAATTTTGAAGGGCCAAAAAGAGAGCACACATTTGTCGACTTCTGCTTGGATCGCTCTGACGACTCTCATTTTACATTTTACCCATGAAAAAGAACACATGCCCTGGAAAAAGAGGTCATATGGCAACACTATGGAACTCGCTTCCTGGAAAATGGGTATAAGATTACAACTTTACATCTCTTACGTAGGGTTTCAGTCTTAGGGTGCTCAAAGAAATCAATCGGTAACCCTTACTAGCAACCTTGTAAGGTAGACCACTCACTCTGAAATATAGCTATAATGGGGAAAATTAAGCGTAATTTGAGATTTCGAATAGAACCTCCAGACACTTCTTATATGAGTAAAGGTAAGGGGACCCCTGACCATAAGGTCCAGTCGTGGCCGACTTTGGGGTTGCGGCGCTCATCATGCTTAACTGGCCGAGGGAGCCAGCATGACTAAGCTGCTTCTGGCGAACCAGAGCAGCGCATGGAAATGGCATTTACCTTCCCGCCGGAGCGGTACCTATTTATCTACTTGCACTTTGACGTGCTTTCGAACTGCTAGGTTGGCAGGAGCAGGGACCGAGCAACGGGAGCTCACTCCGTCGCAGGGATTTGAACCGCCGACCTTCTGATCGGCAAGTCTTAGGCTCTGTGGTTTAACCCACAGCACCACCCGCATTCCTGTTTTATATGAGTTAGCATACCTTTATTACATATACAGTGGAACCACAACGTGCAGGCCAATCTTCATCACAAGCCTGGCAAATTTGGAACTATACTTAATAATCAGATAATGCTATTGGTTTTTTACTTGCCTTTTTTGTTTTAACGCGTGTGCAACTGCACTCATTCTACGTGTCCATTTCATAGTTTTGCTTGCCTTTTAAACTATGGAGACGTTGTTTTCGTGGAATGCATTTTTGCCTTTTTACATTGTTAACCACCCTGTGACCTTCGGATGAAGGGCAGTGCAGTTATGTAGAATAATAATAATAATTTTCATCTGTTGTTATAACTGTTCTCTCTGTTTTTATACACAGTCTCTACCCCCCCCCAAAAGGTAGGGCATTATCACCCAATCTCTCCATATTGCAGATGGAAACCCTGAGGCCTAGAGAGGGTAGCTTGCCTAAGGCTACCAAAGGAGGTCAGGATTTGAACCATAGTTGTCAACTGTCCCTTATCTGGCGGGAAACTCCCTTATCCCAGCGCCGTGTCCCGCTGCTGTCCCTTATTGATGATGTCCCTTAAATTTCCAGGGTTTCAAAGGAAGCAGCTATTCCCCCCCCCCCTTCCTCCTGCCCTGTCTGATGAAACTGAGAGCTGCAGATGGAGCACAAGAGAAAAGATACAGAAGTGCAGCAGCATCTTTGTAGCTTGGACTTTGTTTTGCGCAAAAAGTGGTTGCTGCTTGTAGTTATTTAATTGCAGTGTTTCATCAGCTGGTGTCTTGAGCAGCAACCTCTGGAAACGAAGGGCTAAAAACCGGCGCTGCTCTCCCAAATTATCTGGTCCCTTTTAACTTCGCACTTCAGCTGGTTGACTAAAATCCCTTATTTTGGCTGCTGATCCCTTATTTTTGAGGCTGCTAGTCCCTTATTTTCAAATCTGTAAGTTGACAGCTATGATTTGAACCAGGGACTTTGCAGGTTTCTCGGCCACTAACATGCTGTCTGCTCATCTCAGGCCATGGAATCCAGCAGCCCTACTCTCCCAGATGTCCTCCTCTTCGAGGGGCAGGAAGGATTGGTGCCCAACGGCACCTTCTCTGCAGCAACATCCAAACCCAGCTTCCCGCTTCCAGACCACGCCTATGGACGAGCGTCAGAAAAGGTTTACGAGGCCTGGGCAGCCGGCGAAGTGCTGGTGAGTCAGGGCGAACTACACGGATAAAAAATGTTTTATTTGTCTGTTTGTAAAGGGCACAGGGGAAACCCCTGTATTGCAGGGGGCTGGACTAGATGGCCTTTGGGGGACCCCTGGGGTGGGGGTGAGCGCCAGCTCTACGGTGCTATAATCCTAACCTTCACGGCCATTTTTCCAAAAATGGGAAGAAGCAGAAGTCCCAGCAGAGGAAGAACGGATGCCAAAACTTATGGAATATGCAGAAATGGCGAAACTTACCGGAAGAATAAGAAATCAATATAACTATTTATTTATATATATGCAATAATTATTACAATATTATTATTGCAATATTATTAATATTATTACAATAATCCCACCAATGTTTTTACCTGTTTACAATTTATCTGTAACTATTCAATAAACCAATTTATCTGTAACTATTCAATAAACCAATTTATCTGTAACTATTCAATAAACCATTTCCATTCATATATCTATATCTATATCATCTATCTGGGACGCGGGTGGCGCTGTGGGTAAAAGCCTCAGCGCCTAGGGCTTGCCGATCGAAAGGTCGGCGGTTCGAATCCCCGCGGCGGGGTGCGCTCCCGCTGCTCAGTCCCAGCGCCTGACAACCTAGCAGTTCGAAAGCACCCCCGGGTGCAAGTAGATAAATAGGGACCGCTTACTGGCGGGAAGGTAAACAGCGTTCCGTGTGCTGCACTGGCTCGCCAGATGCAGCTTGTCACGCTGGCCACGTGACCCGGAAATGTCTGTGGACAGCGCTGGCTCCCGGCCTCTAGAGTGAGATGAGCGCACAACCCTAGAGTCTGTCAAGACTGGCCCGTACGGGCAAGGGTACCTTTACCTTTACCTTTATCATCTATCTATCTATCTTTCTATATATATATATATATGAATGGAAATGGTTACAGAATGGAAATCTGTAACCAAGTTACAGATAAATTGTAAACAGGTAAAAACATTGGCGGGATTATTGCAATAAACCTGCGGTTTCATAAGAGTATATATTTAAAGAAGATGAATAAATGAACAAATTTAAGTTACTTTGGATATGCAGAAGATGTAATCAATTGAAGGGGACCACAGAAAGAGGGGGAAGGAAGTCAAGTTTTGAAATGTCGAAATGACTGTAAAATTAGTGAGATGTATAAACTTGAAAAGTATAAATAAAGAAAAATTGATAAAAAAATAGAAAAATTCTAACCTTCATGGAAGATAGGGCTACTCATGGCTACCAGCCACAGTTGGAGGCAGCAGTGCTTTTGAATACCAGTGGCTGGAAGCCGCAAGAGGGGAGAGGGATCTTGGGTTCGAATCCTGCTTGTGGTTTCCCATTGGGTTGGCCACTGTGAGAACAGGATGCTGGACTTAATGGGCCTGATCCAACAGGCTCTGCTTGTGTTCCAACTTCAGAGCTGTGCCTCTGTCAAGTGATGGACAGGTCAGGTGACAGACAGGCGGGCAGGCTGCCTCACTCATCTGTCAGGAGTTGGCCGATGGGAATCATAGAATTGGAAGGGACAATGCTGGAAGGGACAGCAAGGGTTGTCAACCCCCTGCAATCCAGGAATCCTTTGCCCAACGTGGGGCTCGAACCCACGAACCTGAGATTAAGAGTCTTGTGTTCAACCGACTGAGCTTTCTCGGGTGTGGCGGGGAAGAGGGGGAAGGATAGAGCTACCCACCTCCTGGTTGAAATTTCTCGTAAATATCCCTCCTGACACCCCAAGGGGAACAGATACACACAAGCACTCCAAAGCAAGTACAGTGGTACCTCGGGTTACAGACGCTTCAGGTTACAGACGCTTCAGGTTACAGACTCCGCTAACCCAGAAATAGTGCTTCAGGTTAAGAACTTTGCTTCAGGATGAGAACAGAAATCACACGGTGGCAGCGGGAGGCCCCATTAGCTAAAGTGGTGCTTCAGGTTAAGAACAGTTTCAGGTTAAGAACGGACCTCCGGAACGAATTAAGTTCTTAACCCAAGGTACCACTGTACTAGCAACCCAACCGCATTCCTGCTCCAGGGTCGTCCGAGTAACAGCGACACAGAAGATCTCTTGCAATTCCTGATTAACCCAAACGACATCTACGAATCAAGGAGCCCCGTCGCCTCGCCAGAGAGTGACAGCGGGATCTCAGATGATCCCCATGCGGACCCCCCTGTGCAGAGTGAGCTTGCCCCCCCGGATGTATCAGCCACCGTCATCTATGAGGTTATTTGTGACATGGGAATGGTGGAGGAGGCGACCGGGCCTGATCCTGCCTTCTCCAACCCCTTAGGTAAGTGGGCAGGATTCTTTATTTTACTGCATTGTGTTGCATTCATCTCCCGCCCTTTTCCCCAAGGAACTCAAGATGGCGTTCATTGGCTCTCTTCCTCTTCCTCCTCCTCCTCTTCCTCTTCCTCCTCCTCCTCCTCCTCATTTAATGCCCACAGCAACCCTGCAGGATAAGTTAGGCCAGGGGTCAGCAAACCTTTTCAGCAGGGGGCCGGTCCACTGTCCCTCAGACCTTGTGGGGGGCCGGACTATATTTTTGGGGGGGGAAATGAACAAATTCCTATGCCCCACAAATAACCCAGAGATGCATTTTAAATAAAAGCACACATTCTACTCATGTAAAAACACGCTGGTTCCCAGACCGTCTGTGGGCTGGATTTAGAAGGTGATTGGGCCGGATCTGGCCCCCGGGCCTTAGTTTGCCTACCCATGGGTTAGGCTGGGAAGTGGTAACTGGCCCAAGAGCACACCCTGTGTGAAGGCCAAGTCGTGATTCGAACTCTGGTCTCCCAGGTCCTAGTCTGACGCTCTACCCGCTACACCACACTCCTGTATTCAAGAAACTCAAGGAGGATGAAGCTATATCAATGGCTGCTGGGCATGGTGGCTATGTTCCACCTCTGCTCTTCGGAGGCAACCTGCTCTGAATGACAGTTGCCGGGAAATACAAGTGGGGCAAGTTGTTGGTGTGCTCAGGTCCTGATTTATTTATTTCGTTAAAAAATTGTATACCGCTCGATTGTGAAAGGAAAACCTCAAAGGGGTTTGCAAAATCATAAAACGATGAAATTAGTATTCTAGAAAACCAATTAAAAAATGATTTGAAATAATTGAAATCAACAATAAGATAAAAACCAGATGAAAAGACATGTCAATGTTCTACATGTCCGGAAAGCCTCGTCTGAACAATGTTTTTAGCAGGGACCGAAACGAGTACAGCAAGGAAGGCACCAGCCTTGTGTCAATCGGCAGGGAGTTCCAAAGTGCTGGTGCTGCCACCTGAAAGATTGAGTTCTTGGAAATGCAGAATGAGAATAATAATAATAATAATAATAATAATAATAATAATAATAATAATAAATTTATTTATTATTTATACCCCAGCCATCTGGCTGAGTTTCCCCAGCCACTCTGGGCGGCTCCCAATCAAATATTAAAAACAGTACAGCATTAAATATTAAAAACTTCCCTGAACAGGGCTGCTTCCAGATGTCTTTTAAAGATAAGATAGCTGCTTATTTCCTTCACATCTGAAGGGAGGGCGTTCTACAGGGCGGGTGCCACTACCGAGAAGGCCCTCTGTCTGGTTCCCTGTAACCTCACTTCTCGCAATGAGGGAACTGCCAGAAGGCCCTCGGCGCTGGATCTCAGTGTCCGGGCTGAACTTGTAACAGTGACAGTTATGCAGGTGGCTGCAAGCCCCACCTTTACCTTGGGGCAAAGCGTTAGAGGTATTTAGACTAGGTCCGTCTGCTAAACTTGCCCCCTTTTTGACTGGCCCCATGCCTCTTTTGTTCCTCCCCACCAGAGAACTGGACACCTCCGGCAATACTCCCTGAGGCCTGTGCTATGAGCGAAGTGTCACTCGGGCTCTTGGAGAATGTGACCAGATCCAGCGTGGAAGACATTCCTATGCCCCAGGTAAGTAATAATGGAACTGATCTTCTGGGGTGTCTTGTCCAGGGCCTAATTTGCACTATGCATCCAAAGCTGTATCATCCCACTTTAAACAGTCATGGTTCCCCCAAAGAACATTGGGAAGTGTAGTTTGTTAAGGGGACTGAGAGTTGTTAAGAGGCTCCCCACACAGCAACAATTCCCTGATTGTTAAACCACAATGAGGGGAATAGGAGTCTCCTAAGAATTCTCCTCACCCTTAACAAATATTCCCAATATTCTTTGGGGGAACCATGACTGTTTAAAGTGGGATGACACAGCTTTACATGTATAGTGCAGATGGAGCCCTGGTCTGGCCTGGCCTTCCGAAGGAGCATGTGAAACAAGGCAGGTTAGGTGTTTCAGCACCACAGACAGCTCCAAATAACATACTTTGCTCTCACAAAGGCTAGTAGTAGACAGAGGCCTTTTGAGCCGCTGCCTCCCATCCACCTCTCCTAGGCTGTACTCACATGGCTTTCAGCACCACAGACAGCTCCGAGTGAGCCACTTGGCTCTCACAAAGGAAAGAGGTGGTCTGAGGGCTTTTGAGCCTCTGTACCTCTCTTCCTTTGTGAGAACCTCCATATTCCTCCAGACTGGCACATCTTCTGGGCTCTTACCCAGACCTATGAGGTTGGTTGGGAGGCAGACAGTTCCTCAGAGCCCAGGAGGAGCTGCCTGCAAGCGTCCTGGCTCTGGCCTCACAGGCCCTGGGGCTGTGGGATGTGGGATCCAGAGGGCCTTGACCTACCAGCCTTGGGCTTAATGAGCCTCAAATCTCCAACGTCAAACCGGAGTCAGATATCTGTCCTGGCTTCTTACCTGGCAACTCTGCAGACTCACTGCTAGACTCTGCAAAATCCCAGCTGTCGCAAACAGATGATGTCATATCAAGGGACAAGAGTGGATGTTTTAACAGCACAAGCATTGTTGAGAGCCATGAGCATACTAGAAGCTTTTGTAGGGCTCGGGGAGTGTTATGTGACCCACTGCCGGACACAGCTGTTATTCGGCTGCCGTACTTGGCTGGTTAGCTCCTTCCTTTTGCCACAGGGGGCGCTAGCGCATAGTCCGCTACTTCCCTCTAACCACCACCACCGGTTTAGCAGGGATGGCAGACTGGAGCCTGACCCCTATCCATGACTCCAAAATCACGGAAGCCCTGTGATGAGTCCTGTGGTATTTCCACACTGACACCCAAAACGCCATCATGGCAAATTTGCACATGCTTAAAAAAGGTAAAGGTAGAGGGACCCCTGTCAGTTAAGTCCAGTTGCGAACGACTCTGGGATTGCGGCGTTCATCTCGCTTTACTGGCCGAGGGAGCTGACGTTTGTCCACAGACAGCTTTTCCGGGTCATGTGGCCAGCATGACTAAGCCACTTCTGGTCAAACCAGAGCAGCGCACAAAAACGCTGTTTACCTTCCCGCTGGAGTGGTACCTATTTATCTACTTGCACCTGAACTGCTAGGTTGGCAGGTGCAGGGACCGAGCAACGGGAGCTCACCCCATCGTGGGGATTTGAACCGCCAACCTTCCGATCGGCAAGCCCTAGACTCGGTGGTTTAGACCACAGCGCCACTTGTGTCCCTTGCACATGCTTAGGGGCCCTCTTTTCCGGCCAATCCAGACAGCAGACGAAAATCCTGGCTGATGATGCAATAGGACCCCATTTGTGAAACGAAACAGGTTCCAAAGGAAGTATCTCCCCGAGAGAGGGTGTTTTGCAAAGGGGTGCCGTGGCGATCACACAGGGTCCCCGGACGTTTGACGGTGTATTGATCCCTGTGCCACCATTGTGATCGCTTCCCCACTGCCACCAACCCGTTTCTCTCGGGTACACACTGAGTCCAGACAGTTGTTAACATTAAACCAAATAAACAAGTTTATTTTATAAGCATTAACAAGTTTATGGTTTCAGATAATTTTTCTTGTCAGTTTCTTAACCTTAGTTTCTTTGCCGGCCTATACCTTCCTAATACCTTTTGACTGATTATCCCAACTGTTTAACTGACTCCTCCTAACAGATTCTCTCACTTTCTCACATCAGACTAGCCCAACCCACAGACTTAACCTCCCTCTCCCTTCTCTAACTCCAGACTGACCTCTTAACAACTCTAACTCTAACTCCTCCCCTTGGGTTCCTATTGGTTAATCATTTTACCCTTAGTTAACCCTTTCCTTATGACCCAGTATGATGTCACACACCTAGGAGTGAAGGGACAGGATACCCAAATCCTGTCTGTGAAGTCACCCCGAAATCACCCCGGGCTTCAAAACTGTCCAAAACCCCCTTTCTCTCTTCTAAAACAGCTTTTCTCTGCTCTTCTCTGCTTTCTCACAAGATGCTGTTGCATAGGCAAAATGTTACTTTTATCAGTATGAGAGAGCTTCAAAAATGAATAGTGAAAAATGAATAATGAATAGGCTCTGTCAATGCCAAGCATAAAGCAAGCCTGGGAACTGACTCTTATCTTATTTGGTTGTAACACATCTTGGACACTCTGAAACCCCTTGGCTTCTCATCCCCCTTTCCTGGGAAGGGCGACAAGAGTCCCAAAGACAGGAGCTTTCTGTTCATGCTCAGGAAACTCATCATGGGGCAGGGCTCCTGAGGAGGAGGAGAAAGGGGAGGGAACTGGAGGGGAATATATGCTCTGTGCAAGTGGCTGAGAACTTGTGCTTGTTTGTGAAATTATCACACTAGCTCCTTCTACCAAGCCCGGATGGTAGAAATAAAGCTTTTTCTCTGAAAATTATCCCTTGAGTGTCTGTTTGACTCCCATTTCCCTGTCCCGGGTGCAATGCTCTTCCCACCTGAGGGCAAAGCCTGAAAAGGCTACAGGAGGACAAACGCCACAAGGCAGCTAACGCACTCTTCCTCTGCGGTGGGGCAGGATCCTTTCGAACCACTGCAGTTCCAGGGCCTCTACTTGACGGAGGAGGAAAAGCGGCTCCTGAGCGAGGAAGGGGTCTTGCTGTGCTCTGACCTCCCCCTCACCAAGGTACGTGGCTGCAGAAACCAGCAGAGACATTTCCCCCATCCCCGAATGAACGGAGACCAGTCGTGATGAGCAGGGATTTAATCCAGTTTGGTAGCTTTCCTTGGGTTATTTCTTAATTTTTTAAAAAAATATGTGCATTTGGCTTTTATCTCTTTTTAATGCTGCATTAAGATTTCTTTAGCCACCAGGCACTGTCGCCAGTGCTGGATTTACGTATAAGCTAAACAAGCTACAGCTTAGGACCCCACTCTCTTGGGGGCCCTCAAAAAATTTAAAGGGGAAAAAAAACCTGGATGTGCATTTCCAAAATATAAGGTGAAAAACAAGTAAAATAAAACCTACATACAGCAACAGTGTTTTGTGTTGTGTAGGCTCCTATGATGTAAGTAATGGGCCCCGCCTGCTAGCCTGCTCCCTAAAATATCACTTATAATTATTTCACTATTAATATAAGGTAAAGGTAAAGGGAACCCTGACCAAACTGCTAGGTTGGCAGGAGCAGGGACCAAGCAACGGGAGCTCACCCCGTCGCGGGGATTCGAACCGCTGACCTTCTGATCGGCAAGTCCTAGGCTCTGTGGTTTAACCCACAGCGCCACCCGCGTCCCAGTTTATAGAAATGGATTCCAAATATCATCAAATTTGTTCATATTGAGAGTCCATTCATATTGTCCCTTCGTTAGGTTCCACATATTGGGTATATAATTCCAAAGCATATTTTCCTCTGCAAATGGTTTAGGGATTTCTGAACTATATTCTGTGAGCCTCAAGCTTCCCCCAAAGCTCTGTGTGCATCTAAAAGGTTCTCTCGACCCTCAACTTCTTCAACAGGCAGAGGAACGGATCCTGAAGAAGGTGCGGAGGAAAATCCGGAACAAGCAGTCGGCGCAGGACAGCAGAAGACGCAAGAAAGAATATATTGATGGGCTGGAGAGCCGGTGAGAGGGGGGTCTGCGGCTTGGGGACCCCTGTCCATTTTTCATCCCAGATTCCCCTTCCTGTATCCCAGCCACTTAAAGGTAAAGGTAAAGGGACCCCTGACCATTAGGTCCAGTCGTGGCCAACTCTGGGGTTGCAGCACTCATCTCGCTTTATTGGCCGAGGGAGCCGGCGTACAGCTTCCAGGTCATGTGGCCAGTATGACTAAGCCGCTTCTGAGGAACCAGAGCAGCACATGGAAACGCCGTTTACCTTCCCGCCGGAGTGGTACCTATTTATCTACTTGCACTTTGATGTGCTTTCGAACTGCTAGGTCGGCAGGAGCGCCACCCGCGTCAAGCCAGTTTGAATTCAAAGGTGAACTTACCTAATTTGCACTTAACAATGCATGAACAGACCCCAGCACTGGCCCTACTAAACTTCTTCCAAGACTATAGTGCCCACTCACAACACAAAGAGCTCATAACCCACCTACTCTCTCAGCAGCCAGAAGCATCATAGCCAGACACTGGAGAGACCTGTCAGGAGTAAGCATAGCCCAATGGTATCAAATAATATAAAGGACGCGGGTGGCGCTGTGGGTTAAACCACAGAGCCTAGGACTTGCTGATCAGAAGGTCGGCGGTTCAAATCCCCGCAACGGGGTGAGCTCCCGTTGTTCGGTCCCAGCTGTAATGTTGGTCCCAGCTGCAAAGTCTGCAATGTGGTTCTCCAGCCAGGTTAACAAAAACACATATACTAGCACAATATGGGCCTATAAAGACAGCCGGCACTACCCTGAGACAGAGTGAGGCCATGGCCTCAGGCAGCTAATTTTGGATGACATGGAAGGGCATCAAATCCTTCATCCTCTCCATCCCGTCTTTACGTCTCTGCAAATGCATTTAGCATGTGATCCCTGATAGGCTGGGACATGTGTCTAGGTCAGGGGTAATGGGACTTGTGGTTCTCCACAGGTTGCTGGACTCCAGCTCCCATTATCCCTGGCCATTGGCCATGTTTTGCTGAGGCTTGTGGGAGGTGGAGTTCCACAACGTCGGGAGAATCTTCTCCACCAGGAGAGGTGCCTATTGGCTAGCATCCGTGACGTCACCAACTCACCTCTCTTTGCAATCCGTGGCACAGTTTGCCAGTGTGTGCGGTCTGTTTGGTTGTGTGTGTTTTGCAAAAAGATGATAAAATACAAATGTGCAGGTGAGGAAATGTAACCGCTTTCCCCCTTGTTCCTTCCTCGGTAGGGTGGCAGCTTGCTCAGTGCAGAACCAGGAACTGAGGAAGAAAGTGCAGGAACTAGAGACCCACAACATGTAAGTCTGTCACTGCCCCCCTGAAAGCAAGGCCCTTCATTTTGCCATCAGCGGGCAAGAGGATAGTGTCCATTGGGAAAGCTGCACCTGAAATTCAATCGGCAGAAGACCAGTAAATCACACCGGGATCACATTCACCCGGTGCTATACCAGCTGCACTGGCTCCCGGTGGAGTACAGAATCAGGTTTAAGGTGCTGGTTTTAACCTTTAAAGCCCTATATAGCCTAGGCCCCGTACCTATGGGACCGCCTCTCCTGGTATGTCCCACAGAGGACCTTACGGTCTTCAAATAAAAACATCTTGGAGAGCCCAGGCCATAGGGAGGTTAAAGGTAAAGGGTAAAGGGACCCCTGACCATTAGGTCCAGTCATGACCAACTCTGGGGTTGCGGCGCTCATCTCGCTTTATTGGCCAAGGGAGCTGGCGTACAGCTTCCGGGTCATGTGGCCAGCATGACTAAGCCACTTCTGGTGAACCAGAGCAGCTCATGGAAACGCCGTTTACCTTCCCACCGGAGTAGTACCTATTTATCTACTTGCACTTTGATGTGCTTTCAGTTGGCACAAGCAGGGCCCGAGCAACACGAGCTCACCTTGTTGTGGGGATTCAAACTGCCGACCTTCTGATCGGCAAGTCCTAGGCTCTGTGGTTTAACCCACAGTGCCACTCGCGTCCCTACAGAGAGGTTAGGCTGGCCTCAAGCAGAGCCAGGGCTTTTTCGGCTGTGGCCCCGATCTGGTGGAAGGCTCTGTCACAAGAGAGTAGTGCCCTGCGGGACTTGACATCTTTCCGCAGGGCCTGCAAGATAGAGCTGTTCCACCAGGCCTTTGGCCAAGGCACAGTCTGACCCCCTCTCTCCTTCTGTAATCCTCATAGAACTCTAACCCAATGGTTGTCATTAATTCAATTGATTTTAGAATGTATTTTAATTAATTGACTATGATATTTTTACTGTTGTTAGCCGCTCTGAGCCTGGCTTTGGCCAGGGAGGGCAGGATAAAAATAAAATTATTTTACTACTACTACTACTACTACTATTATTATTATTATTATTATTTATAAAAGGCACAAAGCATCATAACAATATCTGACCAAATTGGCATTTTATATATGAGTCTGTGAACCCTTTTCACAAGCCAAGGGCCACATTTCCTTATGCACAACCTTCCAGGGGCCACATGCCAGTTTTTGGGGTACCAGAGGCAAAAGTAGGCAAGGAAATGTGAATGTTAGTCAGCTGGTTGATATACACACAAGCACACACAGCTCTGTCCTCCAGGCAAGTAAGATAAGGTTACCAGATTTTTTTCAATGAATCCGGGGACACTTTTCAACTTCATACTAAATAGATGGATTTTGTCAGGGGACTGATTTGTAAACCCAAGGCCTGTCCCCGGGAAACGGGGACATCTGGTAACCTTAAAGAGGCATTGTCAGAATTCAAGGTTACCAAAAACGCTGCTGGGGAAAAAGGGGTTGTCTGCCCCTGGATGGGAAGGTTCTATTTACCCAGCAGCAATAGACAATGTTGTTGTGGTTTAGTCGTGTCCAACTCTTCGTGACCCCCTGGACCAGAGCATGCCAGGCACTCCTGTCTTCTACTGCCTCCCGCAGTTTGGTCAAACTCATGCTGGTAGCTTCGAGAACACTGTCCAACCATCTCGTCCTCTGTCATCCCCATCTCCTTGTGCCCTCCATCTTTCCCAACATCAGGGTCTTTTCCAGGGAGTCTTCTCTTCTCATGAGGTGGCCAAATATTGGAGCCTCAGCTTCAGGATCTGTCCTTCCAGTGAGTACTCAGGGCTGATTTCCTTCAGAATGGATACGTTTGATCTTCTTGCAGTCCATGGGACTCTCAAGAGTCTCCTCCAGCACCAGAATTCAAAAGCATCCATTCTTTGGCGATCAGCCTTCTTTATGGTCCAGCTCTCACTTCCATATATCACTACTGGGAAAACCATAGCTTTAACTTTACGGACCTATGTCGGCAATAGACAATAGACCTATCTATTCTGCAATGGTTTCACACACGGCATGTGGCAAACATTCTGGCTCCAGATCTGGACGTGGGAAACTCAAATGCATTTCCTCTTACAGGTCCCTGCTGGGTCAGCTTCAGAAGCTACAAGGACTCATTAAACAGACCTCCACAAAGGCAGCCCAGACCAGCACTTGCCTCGTGGTAAATTGGGGGGGGGGGGAGAGAGCAAAGTGGGGGTGGTCATGAGTGGCGATAAGACTCAACACCTACAAAATCATTTTTCAAAAGAGAACTGCAGTGGGTGTGCAGATGTGGAGGGATGAATCTTGGAGGGGGTGTCAAATATTCTGGGGGGGGGAGTGAATACAGAGGTGGGAGGCCCTTTTCAGTGTTCCCCCTCCCTGGGAATTCCTAGAGTGGTTTAAAAAGGGGGGGACCAACCCCTCTTCTTCCCAGGGAACTCTGAGAATTGTAGCTCTGGGAGGGGAATGGAGTGTCTCTTTAACAGCTCTCAGCCCCCTTAATGAAATGACAGCTCCCAGAATCCTTTGGGGGAAGCCATGACTGCTCAAGGTGGTTCGGTTTGAATGTGGCTTTGATGGGACAGGATCCCTAAGGCCTGTCTTGTATTTACATGTATGGACAGGTCTTCATTGTAAATTGGTTTTAGTGTTTGTATTGTGTCTGGGAGTCTGTTATGTACTGAGTTGAATAGGATCCAAAATGCAGCAGTCTGATTGGTCCTAGAACAATAGGATTCAGAATGCAGCAGTCTGATTGGTCCTAGAACAATAGGATCCAGAATG
>JAXCMG010000019.1:28127412-28144819 GCA_034642415.1 Podarcis siculus | reverse complement strand
TTGGTCCTAGAACAATAGGATCCAGAATGCAGCAGTCTGATTGGTCCACAGGAGCCACCCAATCCAGCTCCTGGTAGAAGTGAATCCGCAACCTGATTGGCCTACAGGAGAATCCCGGAATTAGCCAATCATGTGGGGTCCATTGTGTAAATAATGTATATAAAGCAGATATTGTGGGGGAACTTCCATTCCTCCTCACCACTATGAGTTGAAGAAAGAGCATGAAATCCACTCTCAACTCCGAGTATATTTCAGAGTCGCTTTGGGTCACTTTGGCGAGGGAAGCAAGTACTGTATTTTTCGCTCTATAAGACGCACCAGACCACAAAACGCACCTAAGTTTTGGAGGAGGAAAACAAGAAAAAAAATATTCTGAATCTCAGAAGCCAGAACAGCAAGAGGGATTGCTGCGCAGTGAAAGCAGCAATCCCTCTTGCTGTTCTGGCTTCTGGGATAGCTGCGCAGCCTGCATTCGCTCCATAAGACGCACACACATTTCCCCTTACTTTTTAGGAGGGAAAAAGTGAGTTTTATAGAGCAAAAAATACGGTAATCAATATAAATGAATGTGATGGAGACGATCACCCAGTTTACCCTCCAGATGCACTCCATGTCCCAGCAGCAACAGCTCCCAGCATGGGCAGTGGTGAGGCATGATGGGAACTGTAGTCCAATAGCATCCTGGAAGGCCAAAGGCTACGTATCCCTGCTTTTACACCCATGTGGTTTCTTCAGCACTTAAATCAACCCCCTCTCCTTCTGCTTCCAGATCATCATATTCTCCCTTGGACTTCTCATCCTGCCCAGCTGCAGCTCCTTCCTTGGGGGGACCCAGGTTAGCCGGGATGACTACAAGCCGTCTGGAGGTAATTATGGGGGAGGGCAAAGTGGGATGGGGGTGTCAGAGAGAGGAAGTACACGTGTGTGTGTGTGTGTAGAGAGAGAGGACAGAGATGATCCTCAGGGTTCCTTCCAACTCTACAATTCTATGATTCTGTGGTGTCTCTGATAAGATAGGGCAGGGGTCAGCAAACTTTTTCAGCAGGGGGCCGGTCCACTGTCCCTCACACCTTGTGGGGGGCCGGACTATATATTTTTTGGGGGGGGAATGAAGAAATTCCTATGCCCCACAAATAACCCAGAGATGCATTTTAAATAAAAGCACACATTCTACTCATGTCATGAGTTCCCGGACCGTCCGTGGGCCAGATTTAGAAGGTGATTGGGCCAGATCCAGCCCCCAGGCCTTAGTTTGCCTACCCGTGAGATAGGGTAAAAAGTTAAAAGACCCCTGGACTGTTAAGTCCAGTCAAAGGTGACTATGGGGTTGTGGCACCTATCTCACTTTCAGGCCAAGGGAGCTGGCATTTGTCCACAGATAGCTTTCTGGGTCATGTGGCTAGCAGGACTAAACTGCTTCTGGCGCAACAGGACACTGTGATGGAAACCAGAGTGCACAGAAACACCGTTTACCTTCCCACCACAGTGGTACCTATTTATCTACTTGCACTGGCGTGCTTTCAAACTGCTAGGTTGGCAGGAGCTGGGACAGAGCAACAGGAGCTCACTCCATTGCGGGGATTCGAACTGCCGACCTTCCAATCGGCAAGCCCAAGAGGCTCAGTGGTTTAGACCACAGTGGCATCCCCTAACACACTTTTCCATCTCCTTTAGTGATTTCCCGACACATCTTGACCAAGGGCAGCCTTTCTGGTCCAGACGAGTCTCCCACCACCCGCAGCCCAGAATCGTCGCATGTTCAAATGGAAGAACCCCAAGAGGACCCCGGCACCAGCGACGGGGACCCAGCGGCCGTCGGTAACCCTGACACCGCCAGGGAGTCAGTGATCTCCAACACGTCTGATCCAGGGTCACCAAGTGACGTCAAGGAAACTAATTCCAGGAGGCCCAAGCCAGAGAAAGACCCTACAAAGCAAATGCACGCAGACGAGATGTAGCGAAGACTGGGGATTTGCTTTGCCAGGCAAAAGACACAGCAGGGCATCCAAGAATCCATCTTGGTGCTGTTCCTCCTTTTCTGGGGCACACGATCCAGCCGGGATCCTGTCTGGGATGGCACAAGCAGCCTAAGATCTCTAGCGGAGAGAACAGATTTTGAGGAAGCTCCCTGGCTGTTCTAGGGAGGGCTAGAATTAGGGGCTTTTTGTGCCAGTTTTGGCTGAGCCTCCGGGATGTACCAGGAAGCAATCAAGGAGAGCCACAGAGCATGCGCAGAGTGGATTCTTCTTGTTGCCAAGTTAAATGCAACAAGCACAGGATCAGAGAAGTTGCTGCGTGGAGTTTAGGAGCACCTGCGAGCCCCATTTCTATCCCTCTCTCTCTTTCTTAAAACATTGGAGATTTGGAGCTTGACGTTTTAGGAAGGACAGGGCTGAAAATAGAGGGCACTGTGTTCTGCTGTTGGTTCTGCAATGTTCTTGTGCCTTTAAACCGGGGATAGGGTGCTGTTTTCAGCCAATGGGAGACACAGTGCCTTGTGAGTAACCCTTTGGGGGCTGCATGCCAATGGTGGGTGCGATGGGAGGCAAGAATCAGTGCAGTGCAGCAATGGATGTAACTCTTAGCTTTGTACAGTAGCCAGCGCATGCAAATCACCCCCAGGCCAGGCAAACCAGAGGGCTTCATTGCTGCTTGACGGTTTCCTATAGGCGTCTGGTTGGCCACTGTGAGAACAAAATGCTGGACTTAGATGGGCATTTGGCAAGATCTAGTAGGGCTCTTCCCATGTTCTTATGTTATGATCTTAAGCAGGGGTCAACAAACTTTTTCAGCAGGGGGCTGGTCCACTGTCCCTCAGACCTTGTGAGAGTCTGGACTATATTTAGGCGGGCGGGAAAGAACGGATTCTTATGCCCCACAAATAACCCAGAGATGCATTTTAAATAAAAGCACACATTCTACTCATGTAAAAACACGCTGATTCCTGGACCATTATATATCGATATCAATATCAATAGATATAATTTTTTTATTGATTTTCCAGTAAAAACAGCCAATCAACATATCCAAATCATAATCTAATTGGGGGGGGGGGCAGACTATATTTTGAAGGGGGGAAATGAACGCATTCCTATGCCCCACAAATAACCCAGAGATGCATTTTAAATAAAAGGGCACATTCTACTCATGTAAAAACCCGCTGATTCCTGGACCATCCGCAGGCTGGATTTAGAAGGCAATTGGGCCAGATCCAGCCCCCTGGCCTTAGTTTGCCTACCCATGTTCTCAAGCAGGGGTCAGCAAACATTTTCAGCAGGGGGCCAGTCCACTGTCCCTCAGACCTTGTGGGGTGTGTGTGGACTATATATATATATGCAGGTTTTGGTGTCCTCGGGTGTCTTCCCGTGTAAAAGTTGGGGTGTCTAGGCGACGTTTCGACGAGGTCTCACTCGTCATCTTCAGGCTGGTGCTTTCGGCTTCTTGTTACTGGAACAGAGCAGGATCTCAGTGTTTGAGTTCCTATAAATACTGTTGAGGAGGTGTGGTGTATAGCCTCCAATGTTCTGGGCAGAGAGGAAGTTCCCAGGCTAGTGTGCCTTTTCTTCTTTTGTTCCTTAATTGCTTGAGGGATATCTTGAGTGATTTCTTGAGTGATATCCTGAGTACCACTTAGGTGGGTCATTAGGTGTGGATACACGAAGCCAAGCCAGAGCACAACAAAGCAGTACAGCCATCTTCTCAGAAAAACTCTTCACAAAGTTCAAGAGGTCAAGACACAAAAGCTTTAGCAACTAATCCACACCTAATGACCCACCTAAGTGGTACTCAGGATATCACTCAAGAAATCACTCAAGATATCCCTCAAGCAATTAAGGAACAAAAGAAGAAAAGGCACACTAGCCTGGGAACTTCCTCTCTGCCCAGAACATTGGAGGCTATACACCACACCTCCTCAACAGTATTTATAGGAACTCAAACACTGAGATCCTGCTCTGTTCCAGTAACAAGAAGCCGAAAGCACCAGCCTGAAGATGACGAGTGAGACCTCGTCGAAACGTCGCCTAGACACCCCAACTTTTACACGGGAAGACACCCGAGGACACCAAAACCTGCATTCCTGTACCCGTGAAAATCTACGAAAGCATATATATATATATGTATATATATTTTTTAAAATCATTTTTAATGATTTTCCAATAAAAACAGCCAATCAACATATCCGAATCATAATCCAATTGGTGGGCCGGACTATATTTTGAAGGGGCGGGGGAAATGAACGAATTCCTATACCCCACAAATAACCCAGAGATGCATTTTAAATAAAAGGACGCATTCTACTCATGTAAAAACATGCTGATTCCTGGACCGTCCGCGGGCCGGATTTAGAAGGCGATTGGGCCACATCTGGCCCACGGGCCTTAGGTTGCCTACCCATGTTCTTAAGACTACCCAGACAACTCAGTACTAAGGTGGTTGGGTTTTTTTTGGGGGGGGGAGAGAACAGGGTGGATGAAAGAGGATGGCAGACAAAGCCTGCCTCAAAGATGAAGTCATATCCCAGGAGAATATTGCGGAAGGCACTCAAAAGGACGTGGCAAGACAAACGAGAGGCAATCTCTGTTTTTTAGGTGGCAGCAGGGGAACGGGAGCGCAGAAGGTCTGGTTTGCAGAACCATCTCCCTCTCTTGAAATGAGCTCATCCCCTTACGGTAAGCCAAACGTAGATTACTGAACCATTCAGGGAGCCCTTGCCAATTTCTGCTGCTCAGGCCTTGACCCCAGAGGACAAATCATAGAATCATAGATTTGGAAGGGACCCCAAGGGTCATCTAGCCCAACCCCCAGCAGTGCAGGAATCTCAGCTAAAGCATCCATGACAGGCAGCCATCCAACCTCTGCTTAAAAACCTCCAAGGAAGGAGAGTCTGCAACCTCCTGAGGGAGATCCTTTGACTGTCGAACTGCTCTTACTGTCAGAAAGTTCTTTCTGATGTTTAGCCGGTGTCAGGAGTCCAGGTTCCCAGCTTGATAACACAGTAAGCGTAGCTAATAAAAAAGGAGGATTTACTGCAAAAACAAACAGATAGCTCTGGACGGCTCTATCAAAGCCTCCGGCATCATCACTCAAGATGACCCTTCTGAAGACTGCTTCCGGCGTCTCCAGCAGATATTGAACTTACGTCTCTTGTTTTGCTTCCTGTCTAACAACCCTCCCATTCGCTGGCTCCTCAGACTTACTGGATCAGCTCCAACTTCTTCCGGCTCTGAGAGGCTGTGTCACAGTCCGGTTCACGGGTGATCGAAGTCCCGGCAGGAGACGTCAGAACCGGTGACAAGATGGTGGGGTGAGAGCAGGAATGGGGGTCCAGAAGCCAGGAGTCAGGAAGCCAAGAGTCCGAGGGTCAGAGAGCAAGGAGGCACAAAGTCAGGGGTCTGAGGATCAAGAAGTAAGGAGTCCAGAAGTCGAGGGTCCGAGGATCATGAAGCAGTAAGTCAAGAAGCCGAGGTTCACGGATCAGGAAGCAAGAAGCCAAACACAGCAAGGCAGGAAGCATGTTGCTGTGGCAAAGAGCCAAAGGGAAAATGCTGACCTTATATCCTTTCCCAGCTCTTGCCACCAGGTGCTGTGAGTTACCAATCGGCCTCACCTGTGAGTCCGGCCCCCGACAAGGTCTGAGGGACAGTGGACCAGCCCCCTGCTGAAAAAGTTTGCTGACCCCTGGACTAGATGAACCTCAGGGTCCCTTCCAACTCTATGATTCTACTGTATTTTATTCGTTCTGCAGCTGAACCGCTCTCAATATTGGGAAGTTTCTCCTGCCTAATGTTCAACTGAAATCCACTCCTCTGACATTTCCATTCCCTTGGTTTCAATCCTACCCCCCAGAGAGACCTCGTCTGCTTCATGTGAGACAGCTGCTTGTGCATATTTTATTTCCCCATTTTCATATTTTCCCGTTAAAAGCACAGGAGCAACACGGTGTGTATGTGTGTGTGTAATGCTCTGACAAGCAGGGTTGCCAGCTTCTGAGCCAGCCGCTGCTCCTCTGCTCCCACAATGTAAAAAAACCAAAACACCCCATGTGAGCTCCATACCTGTGATCAGCTTCGGCCCAGCCTCTGTTAAAGACACAGGAGCAAAGCAGTCAGGTTTACTTCCTGGTCAGTTGGCAACTCTGCAGAGACGCCCGCAATGTCGTCTTCATGTAAATAAAATTGGTAACAGAGCTTGATTGATTCTTTCAGGCCGTGTTTCCGTTTTACAATATGTCCTCACCTGCCGCCGCCGCCCCCCTGGTTTATTGCAGAAGTTTCTTGACGCATCGCCCCATCCTCGCCCCCACAACGACATCACCGCTGCGCTGCCGTATCGTGTCATTGTTGTATAGATCTGACGGGTCCTTATTATCTCACGAAGACAAATGTCAAGCATGGCAGGCAATAATAAAAAAGCTGTTTGCGCCTGACGTCTTGCCTCGCTCGCTCCCAAACCCTTGGCCGAGAGAGGCGTAGGAGTCCTCATTAGTTGCTGCTGCAAAGGACTTGACTCATTTTCAAGATCAGGGTGGAGGAGAAATCAATCAAGTCTCTCCACTACGAGGACATTGATCCATGAGCCCCACGTTTGCGGCGGAACATTTTAATGAGGCAAGGCCCTGGATGGAAGCGGCGATGGGTGATCTCATTCAGGGGGTGGGTCTCGTGACAACCTGTTCAGGAAGATCCAGGGTAGGGGGCAGAAATCTGATTTGGCTTGCACCGGAAGGCGAATTGTTCACGGGTGATCAAAGTCCCGGCTGGGCGGTTAAAACCCTATACAGAGATGGGGAAGTTGCAGCCCTCCAGATGTTGCTGGAATATCAGCCCTTACCAGTATGGCCTAATCATCAGGGATGAAGGGATTTGTAGTCCATGGGAGGACCCCATGGGTTTGAATGTCCACTGCATCTTTCCTCAAAGGGCGTCTGAAACAAGTGTGTCTTCAGTGCCCGTTCAGAGGCCTGCGAGGAAGGAGCCATCTGCGCTCCTAGGAGAGGGAATTCCATATCCATGGAGCCACCACCAAGAAGGCCCCATCTCTTTACATTCCTAGCTGCAGGTGGCGCTCTAGAGAGCCACCCAGCTTGCAGCAGCAGAGCTGCAGGTCCTGTAATCTGTCTGAATTTCCTGCTTCTGACAGGATGTGATTAATCCTAATCCTCTGGAGGAATCCATGATTATGGTTTTGTCCATCCCTTATGTAATCACCCACATGTCAGAAGCCTGCCCTTGGCAGAGGGAGGCAGAGTAAATAGGTCAGGGAACAGTGTGTGAGGAATGGGGACGACAACAGAACGACTGGTAGAAATGAGGCAAGATTTACTCAGAGGTGATGGTAGTTTGGGGGGTGTTGTTGTTAAATTAATCTCCCTACCTACACCAACACAAAAAATAATTTAAAACAATTATCTACTGGATTCCATATAAACAGAGTGGGGAAAACTTCTGTGGATTTAAAGAACCGACAGTAGTATGTCAGTGTCACCTTGTCATCTTTAAAGACAAAAGCACCCCCCCATTGGTCTAACTCAGAGGTGGGGGGGGGAAAGGGGGCTCTTCTTGCTGTAGCTTTTCATGGGGGCTTGGATGGCCTGGGGTCCATTCTTCCCCCCTACCCGTAAGAAAACAGGCCCCCTCCAACATCTCTATGTGCAACAGGTGAGAGCAGAGGTAGGGGGACAAACTCTGTCCTCCCCCTAGCATAGAGCAGTGGTGTGGGACCCCCAGCCCCCCCTCTCTCTCAAGTTTTGCATCAGCTTGCTTTGTGCCTTCTCCTTCCTTTTGGTCCCTGCTGCTTTCTGTCCTGGCCTTGGCATGGGCATTCCTGCAAGGAAGAGGCGGCTGCAGAGGTCGAGGGGGGTGGGTTGGCCTCCTGGCAACTCCCCCCCCCCAGCTGCCAAGGGGAGGCTGAGCAGTCTGTTATGTATCTGGGAGGTGCAGAAGAGGGTGGTTTATTTGATGCTCCCCTCCCAGTCAGAGTGGCTGGAGGGAGACTTAAAGCGCAGTGTGTTACAGTAGTATATAAACCAATGGCTTTCAGAAATATAAAATCCTATAAAGCCGGCAGGATTTGCTCAATCCAGGCCTTTTCTTTAGGACATTTACATAGAATCATAGAACTGTAGAGTTGGAAGGGATTCAAAAGTTCATTTAGTCCAACTTCCTGCAACGCAGGAATCACAACTAAATTCCAGAACATCATAAATTCTCCGGCCCGCCCCTCAAATATGTCCTATAAAACATCCTTGCTCAGACCTGCGCTTTTAGAATTTTGGATCGTTACGTAGGGAAAAGATAGCCATGTGCCATTTATTGCCATATCAACTGCCAAATTGACAGTGGCACTAAACCAGGCAGAGGCAAACTCGGCCCTCCAGATCTTTTTGGACTACAACTCCCATCATCCCTAGCTAACAGGGCCTGTGGTCAGGGATGATGGGAGTTGTAGTCCCAAAACATCTGGAGGGCCGAGTTTGCCTATGCCTGCAGTAAACCATCTCAGTTATTCTGGCAATCTGCATTCTTGCTTCCTGGCCAAAGCTAGCAGTCCTTTTGCCATATTTTGCTCCTGTTTTCACACACCTGCAAGCAACTGAGGCAGAAATTCAACAGGTCAGGCTTTCCCCTTCCACAGCACAGAGTCACACTGATGAGTGAAGCTTCCCCACTTGCATTTATGCCTGCCAGACGGCCTTTAAAAGACACAGGGGTCCTGCTGGGAAATGACAAAGTTAACAACCGTTTTAGCTTTCCCCATCTCACAAAACAAAACTACCAGGAGAGTTGCCAATCAACCTTCTTGTGCCTAGAACAAGTGGCTTGATGTGTTCAGAGAGCAAGATTTCTGAGCATGGAAATGGATCTGATGGTTTAACGTACTTGCTTCCTGCCAGAAGGCTTATGGTGTTATCTGAGACAAGGCCCTCCCAAGCCAGCTTTTAAGACACAAAGTGAAGATGAAATCAATTCATTAAAGGGATAATGAACCTAACAACACTCTAGAGTCCGGCACAGCAAGTCCAGTAGAAACAATTCCGAACACTTTAAAACAGAGAAAGCAACAGCAAAATCAATAGCAGAGCCACAACAGCAACTTTTAACTCAGGGTTGAGGAGTCTCAGGCGCTGTGGTGGGGCAAATGCGTCCCCCCAAAAAATCCTTTTTATCAGGCCCTCGGGACTCTCCTAGATCAAACCTGCTTCACATACTCCTCTGGGTTTTTTGGCTGTATGGACTTTATCCTTGAACTGTGACAACGCCACTTGCATACCCTCCAACATTTATCCAATGAAAATAGGGACGTCCCATTCCATAATGGTAATTTTACTATTTATACCCCACACATCTTACTAGGTTGCCCCAGCCACTCTGGGTGGCTTCCAACATATAAAAAAACATAATAGGACATTAAACATTTTTAAAAAACCCTTCCCTATACAGGATTGCCTTCAGACGGCTCAGGGGTTGGATAACTCCATACCCTCCAACATTTCTCCAATGAAAATATGGGCATCCTAAGGAAAAGTGGGGCATTCCAGGTTCAAACCGGAAACTGGGAGGGTTTCTCTAAATCAGGGACGTCCCTGGAAAATGGGGGCACTTGGAGGGTCTGCACTTGCTTCGCTGAATGGTGACCGAGGGGTGTGTTTGCATTGAGAGCCAGTGTGGTGTAGTGGTTAAGAGCGGTAGTCACGTAATCTGGGGAACCGGGTTCGCTTCCCTGCTCCTCCACACGCAGCTGCTGGGTGACCTTGGGCCAGTCACACTTCTCTGAAGTCTCTCAGCCCCACTCACCTCACAGAGTGTTTGTTGTGGGGGAGGAAGGGAAAGGAGAATGTTAGCCGCTTTGAGACTCCTTCGGGTAGGGATAAAGCGGGATATCAAATCCAAACTCTTCTTCTTCTTCTTCTTCTGAAACTTCTGGCTTTTGCATGGCTGGAATGTACCCTGACTTCCAAAGGGATGAGTCACCTCTGTTGCTCCACCCACTTTTAGACCCTGGCCCCTCCCACCACAAACATGTGGCCCCCCCCAATGTTTTCCTTGAGGAAAATGTGGCCCTTGTGCTGAGGAAAGTTACCCCAGCCCTCCTTGAACTATGAGGGATTTTCAAGGCCTGATGAAAAGTGGGCGAGGAAGGGGCTGAGGTGCCCATCTCTCTCGCAGGACAGAATTTCACTAGTACAGGGTCCATCGGAAAGGGCGACCTGTTTTTCTCTGTGCCCCAAACTCCTTTACAGTGGTGCCTCGGGTTACATACGCTTCAGGTTACAGACTCTGCTAACCCAGAAATAGTACCTCGGGTTAAGAACTTTGCTTCAGGATGAGAACAGAAATCGCATGACGGTGGCGCGGCAGCAGCGGGAGGCCCCATTAGCTAAAGTGGTACCTCGGGTTAAGAACAGTTTCAGGTTAAGAACGGACCTCCAGAACGAGTTAAGTTCTTAACCTGAGGTACCACTGTAGTTAAGTCACTGAAGGTTGAATTGGCAAGCTTAACTGGCAGAAGAACAAACTGGTTCATTTAATATGGCAATTAACTTGACAGAGGGGCAAACTGGCTCATTTAATATGGCAACCTTAACTGGCAAAAGGCACGATCCTGATCCCTGATTTCCACCTCCCTCCCAATAACACTGATCACTTTGCTTTGAAAGAGTGTGTGTGTGTGTGTGTGTGTGTGTGTGTGTGTGTGTGTGTGAAGCCTTGGAGCATCATTAAATGTTTTCTGAAGAAAGCAAAGATCAAACTGTCAAAAGGATAAATGGATAGAGATTAACGTACAAGGCAAGGGAGTTTAGCCAGAGGGAAACTTAAGGCAGAGCAGGAGAGGGGGGGAGCAGGACAGGTAGATGGATGGATGACAAACAGATCTTCTCTTTTCTTGCCTTTTAATTGCTGCTTCAGAGACAGAAACCAACCAGTGAGCTGTTTGGGGCAGCATCCATTCTCACCCCTACCTGGAAATTTGGAACTGAACCTGAGACCTTCTACGTATAAAAAACAGTGGCTCTGGCACTGACCCACAATCCTTTCCTTAAAAATTAAAGAAGGATATTGGTAAGCTGGAAGGTGCGCAGAGGAGGGCGACCAAGATTGGCTAAGAGTCTGGAAACCAAGCCTTATGAGGAACGGTTGAAGGAGCTGGGTATGTTTAGCCAGGAAAAGAGGAGACTGCGGGAGATATGATAGCCGTCTTCAGATATCTCAAGGGCTGTCCCATAGAACAGGCACGTCCAACAGGTAGATCATGATCTCCTGGTAGATCGTGGGGTGTTCCTGGTAGATCTCTGGTCCCTCAGGGATCACCTTCCCCACAAAGAAAAAGAATAAAAAGAAAAAGCTCAACCACTCTGGCTTCCTAAGAAAAGCTGAACAACTTTGCCTTTCCAAAAAAAGCTTAGCAACTTTTGCTTCCTGGCAAAAAAAGTGGATTATCAGATTAAGGTCCACTATTTGACTGCGGATTCAGGACCCTCAGCTGTGTGTTTTATATAATCGACTTTTTATTATGTTCTGTGTATATCGCAATGCTCATTCAGTTTCATTCATTCATATATATCTTTGCTTCCTAAAAAAAACCCAACTCAACAACATTGATCCTCAAATGACAATGGGTAGATCACTGCCAGTTTTTTATACTGTGAGTAGATCACAGTCTGTTGGGAGTTGGACGTGCCTGCAATAGAAGATGTAGCAATATTGTTTTCTCCTGCTTTGGAGGGTAGGACCTGAACCAGTGGCCTCCAGTTACAACAAAGGAGATTCCAACTAAACATCAGGAAAAACTTTCTGACAACTGTTTGACAGTGGAATGGACTCCCTCGGGAGGTGTTGGGCTCTCAAAGGAGGTTTTAAAGCAGAGGTTGGATGGCCACCTGTCATGGATTCTTTAGATGAAGGTTGGACTAAATGACCCTCCAACTCTATAATTCTATGACTCTAAAGTTCTAGTCCTCATGGTTCTGAGTAAAGGGCTGCTTTCCAGAGGGACATAGGTAGTTGCTTCATACCGAAGCAGACCATTGATCCATCCAGCTCAGAATTACCTACACTAACTGGCAGCAGCTCTCCAAGGCTTCAGACAAGCCCTAGCTGAGGATTGAACCCAGGCCCTTCTGTATTTGATTCCCTCCCTCCCTTTCTTTTTTCCTTTCCTTCTCCTCCTGCAATGAGGCTACATTTTAATATTTGAATGTTTTATTTTAATTTTGTTTTTAAGTTGTAATCATTCAACTTGTTTTTATTATTGCTTGTAAGCCGCTCTGAGCCCGGCCTTGGCTGGGGAGGGCGGGGTATAAATAAAAATTATTATTATTATTATTATTATTATTATGCAAAGCAAGTGATCTAGGCATTCAATACAGGAGGGCATAGGGAGGGAGAGAGGGAGAACGAAGACAAATAAACAAGGCCAGGGTTTCTAAGCGCTTTTGGACACAGCGATGCTCTCCAGCAATGATTAATTCTAATAATAACAGGACAGAATAATAGCAGATCATTAGGCTCAGAGATGCTCGGGGAGGAACATCAGAATCAACGGTTATTGGGCGGGGGAGCGAGCTAATTCCTAGCCCATTCTGCTCCCAGCAAAGCGCTGGGCCCCCGGCCAAGATGATGGATGAGGCTCTCTGCTCAATCTAATGCCTCCCGCCGCTTGCCAAAATTGCAATTTGCAGAGTAAACCTCTGATAAATAGTCAGCCAGAGGGGGGGGCCCTCTCCCGCTTAAGCACCCCACGCAGCGCCCACCCCCGGGGGGTGCCAACAGCAATTTTGCACCCAGCTGTGTGCCTAGCTCTCGTCCCCACACCCACCCACCACTTCCACATGCCTCCCCACCCCTCCTGTGGGGACACAGGCTGAGGGGGGGGACCTCACTCCCCTCTCTTCCCAAGACAACCCCCCCCCTCCGCCTGGCTCGCAAGCTGACAGGCTCGCTCGCTCTCCTGCTAAGCCAGAGAAAACAGGCATCAGACTTCAGCACTGTGGACAGCTCCTGTGGCTCTGAGCTCACAGTCTCTGTCCTCCTCTCTCTCAGTCCTGAGCTTTCAGCTTGCTCTTTCGGATCCTGTCCACAATGGACCGCTCCCAATTGGGCTCAGTGGCCTTCCTGCTCTGCCTGATTTGGGCAGCACACAGAAGCCTCGCCACAGCCGCCCGGGCACCTCAAGAGTTCCCTTTCAAGCACACCTACCAGCCGCACGAGAAGGAGCTGGTGAGTAAAAGAGGCGAGGTCTGCGGATGGTCCACGTCTGTGGGATGCCACGGTGCCGGGGAGGGGGCAGCAAATAAATTGCACCTGGTGGGCAAAGATGCACAGAGGGGTTCAAGAGCCCCATAGGCAACCCTCCTTTGGGCATAATTGAAGAGTAGAGAGGGGTCTCCCAGGGTGATCTAGGTTGAACCCCCTCTGCCATGTGGGAAGCGAAGCTTAGAAGAATTAGAAAACCTCCCAGCAGAGTTCTGAGTTAGTCCGTTCACCTGTGGAACAGCTTTTCCCGTCAGAAAGTTTTCCCCCCCACACACAATATTTAGTCGGAATCTCCTTTCTTGTGATTTGAATGCGTTGGTTCAGGTCCTGAGCTCCGGAGCAGAAGGAAATAAGCTTGCTCCATCTTCCATCCTTCGAGATATTTGGAGGTGACTATCCAATGACTATCCTATAGAGTGAGATGGGCGCACCAACCCCAGAGTCTGTCAAGACTGGCCCGTACGGGCAGGGGTACCTTTACCTTTACCTTTTATCCAATGACACCAATGCCCAAAGGGTGGTACCCAAGGATATCCACCCCCAGGGCAAAACAGACGTCCGCTTAATGGATTTGTGGTATAGAGCAGAACCAGTGGGATGTGTTGCACATCGCTATACAGTGGTACCTCGGGTCACAGATTTATTTATTTTTGTTTCGACTACGGCAGACCAACACGGCTTCCTACCTGTAACTACAGTGGTACCTCGGGTTACATACACTTCAGGTTACAGACTCCGCTAACCCAGAAATAGTACCTCGGGTTAAGAACTTTGCTTCAGGATGAGAACAGAAATCATGCTCTGGTGGCGCAGCGGCAGCAGGAGGCCCCATTAGCTAAAGTGGTGCTTCAGGTTAAGAACAGTTTCAGGTTAAGAACAGACCTCCAGAACGAATTAAGTTCTTAATCCGAGGTACCACTGTATGGGGGAGAAGGTGGGATAAAATGCAAAGAAGAAGAAGAAGGACCTGTCTCATAGAATGTAGGAATTTGCCTTATACAGAGTCAGACCATTGGTCCATCTAGTATTGCCTACACTGATGGCAGCAGCTCTCCAGGGTTCGAGGCAGGGGACATCCCAAGCTCTCCCTAGAGATGCCAGAAATTTGAACCTGGAACCTTCTGTATGAAAAGCAACTGCTCCACAGTCCTTCTCCTAAAGAATCAAGTGAGATTTCCGTCTCCATAGTTCTGGATAAAGGGCTGAATGTAAAAAGAACATGTATTATACTGAGTCCAGCCATTGGTGTATCTAGTTCAGTATTGGCTACACTGACCAGCTCTCTGGGGTTTTAGGCAGGGGACTATCCCAGGCTTACCAGAAAATGCCAGGGATTGAACGGGGAATGTCTACCACTCAGCTTCAAGCCCTCCAGGATGGAGTCTGTGTACCTTTGGTCTGCTCCAGCAAAGCACTTCTTAGGCCGACAGCCATGATTGTTAAGAATGGAGCCTCCAATCTCAGGGGCAGTCTACCTCTGCAACCCAAAAATGGACCTTTTCTACTGTGGCTCCCCGCATGTGGAATGCTCTCCCCAGGGAGGCTCGGCTGGAGCCTTCATTAAGCGCCAGGTGAAAATGTTACTCTTTAACCAAGCCTTTGGCTGATTGACATCCAATGCCCTTGCAAAATGTGTTGTTGTTGTTTAGTCGTTTAGTCGTGTCCGACTCTTCGTGACCCCCTGGACCAGAGCACGCCAGGCACTCCTGTCTTCCACTGCCTCCCACAGTTTGGTCAAACTCATGCTGGTAGCTTCGAGAACCCTGTCCAACCATCTCATCCTCTGTTGTCCCCTTCTCCTTGTGCCCTCCATCTTCCCAACATCAGGGTCTTTTCCAGGGAGTCTTCTCTTCTCATGAGGTGGCCAAAGTATTGGAGCCTCAGCTTCAGGATCTGTCCTTCCAGTGAGCACTCAGGGCTGATTTCCTTAAGAATGGAGAGGTTTGACCTTCTTGCAGTCCATGGGACTCTCAAGAGTCTCCTCCAGCACTAACCAACATCAAAATGTGTTAGGGTGGGATTATTGAGTTGTTCTTGGTTTTTTTGTTGCTGTTGTTGTTGTTGTTGAGAATCTCCCTGAGTCCTGCGGGCATAGGGCAGTTTACCAATTTAATAAATAATCATAATACCCCATAGGCTAGGAGTGTGGAACCTGTGGTCCTCCGGACATCGATGGGCTCAAACTCCCATGAGATGAGCCCCCGTCTGGAATGGGCCAATAATAAGGCATGGTGACGACTGGAGTCTAGCCCCATCTGGAAAGCCAAAAGTTCCCCATCCTTTCCAGCTGACCACTGTAGGAGACGGGATACTGGGCTTGATGGACCTTAGTTCAGCACCACCAGGGTTCTTCTTACACTCTAGCTGTGGGTCAGCGAATACCAGTCTACTGGGATGTGCAAGGGAGGAGAGGGCTATGTTCTTCATTTGATCCAACTTCAGAGCTGCCGCCGCAACTCAGAATAAGGCAGTGTGGTGTAGTGGTTAGAGTAGAGCTGGGAGATCAGGGTTCAAATCCCCTTTCAGCCATGAAGCTCACTGGGCAACCCTGGGACAGTTGCTGCTTCCCAGCCTCACCTACCTCACAGGGTTGTTATGCTGGGATTAAATGAGGAGGAAAATGTATACAACCTTGGGTTCCCTGGAGGGAAAGGTAGGGATATAAATGCAATCTAGCCATCAATCAGGAATTGGTCTTTAGGACAGCGTGAGGACAAAGGAAGCCAGCAAGATCATCCAAGGGGCTGGGAGAATGAGAGCAGATAGATCACACTTGCACAGGGAAGAGCGTAGCTCTTAGAACCAGATCAGAGTCTGACCGCAGCTGCTGACCGGTAAGAGCAAACACAGGTCGCCACCTCCCGTTCTCCGCTATCTTATCTGCAAGCTAGAACCAGGCTGACCTGCCCTTGTAGGTTTGAGAGGGAAACAGAGCTGGCAACCAGGGATCCAGAGACATATTTTAGGTGTTTATTCCGCCAGGAGATGAAACATGCTGGATCAGAAACTGCTTTGAGGATGTATCTATCTTAGACCAAGTTTGCCAGGCAGCCACAGGAGGCAGAGATAGAGGGTTGGGAGAGGGGGGACACACTCTGCTACCAGGAAGGAAAACACCATTCAAAGCCGCTTGTACCACCAGGACCCGTCACATGGAACCAATTGCATCATGTCTTGGATATGAGCCAAACAAGACCAGAAGATGCTCCCCACTTACTGAGGAACAGAATGCTCTGCTAATATCCAGACCTGACACACTTATTCTGTTAGATTCATCAATGTAAACATTTGCTATTGACTGGGGGTGGGGGGAGAGAACCCTGTTAAAATGTTAGAGAGAGAGGCAGAGAGAGAGAGAGAGGCAGAGAGGATCAGAGTCGGGAGAAGGTTCAAGGGTCATCTAGTCTGACCCCCTGGACATCTGCAATAATTTTACCAGGGAGGGGAGCATAAAAATTGGGGCAGGTGAGAAGTAAAATACTGAAATTGAGGAGCAGACTATTTTTAAATTATTTTTCATGTAATTTAAAAGTGTTGGTTCAGGTCCTATGTTCTGGGGAATAAGTTGGCTCTAAACTAAGAAAGAGCCTTTCAAATATTTGAAGATGGTACTGGACAGTAATGAGAACAGAGGATGCTCCTTTATAGCAAGGAAGATCATTGGTCCATCTGGCTCAGTATTGCCTACACTGACTGGCAGGGTCAGGCCAGGGTTTCAGGCCAGGTTCACTCCAAGCCCTACCCGGAGATGATGGGGATTGATCCTGGGACCTTCTGCATGCAAGATGGATGCTCTGCCAATGAGCCACGCCCTTTCCTCCAGTTGCCACTTCTCTGGGCTATGTGCATCAAATGCCACAGACCTCTGGACATTCCCCATCTGACCAACATTCCATCCCTTCCAGCATTCTGCTGCCTGCAACAGCCAATCAGAAGCCTCTGAGCCCTTCTGCATCAGACCAACATTCCATCTAGCCTAGCATTCCGCTGCCACAGCAGCCAATCAGAAGCCTCCAAGAAGCCCTTCCCTATCAGACCAGCATTCTATCTAGCCCTGCATTCCGCCGCCACAGCAGCCAATCAGAAGCCTCCAAAAAGCCCTTCTTTATCAGACCAACATTCCACCTAGCCCAGCATTCCGCTGCCACAGCAGC
>JAXCMG010000019.1:28109626-28127402 GCA_034642415.1 Podarcis siculus | reverse complement strand
CACCTAGCCCAGCATTCCGCTGCCACAGCAGCCAATCAGAAACCTCCGAGAAGCCTGCAAGCAGGGCAATAAAGAAACAGGCCTTCTCCAGCTCTTCCCTCCCAGGAACTGGTATTCAGAAGCAGGTTCCATAGAGCTATTGTTCATGAGCAGTAGCCGTTGACAGGCAAATTCATGGATTATTCATTTTATTTTATTTTATTTTTCCATTAAGTGAGCGGCCATCACAGCAGATGCTGTGACTGAGTGGAGTACAGTTATAATGCTCAGCAATGCTGACAGGGCAGGATTTTGGAAGATAGGTGGATGGTACTCCCCCCACACTGGCGCCATCAGAGTGGGACTTCGGGGCAGAAGTCCAGGGCCCCACTCAGTGGAGTGGGCAGCCAGGGTCCCCTGATACACCAGGCCTGGCTGAGCACATTTTGGAGGAGGTAATGTAATGCACATTACTATCTAAAGACCCCCCCGCAAGACCATTAAGTCCAGAGTCTAACATTACCTAATTGCACTGCTGATTCTACACTGTGTGAAAAAAACATCCCCCGTAGCTCTCCAGAACAAACTGTATGTGTTTCCTTGCCTTTGGAATGCTTCTCTTTTTTCATTCTTATGGAAACCGAGCCCATTAATCACCTAAATATCTTATGATTAAAGGTAAAGGTAAAGGGACCCCTGACCATTAGGTCCAGTCGTGACCGACTCTGGGGTTGTGGCGCTCATCTCACTTTATTGGCTGAGGGAGCCGGCGTGCAGCTTCCGGGTCACGTGGCCAGCATGACTAAGCCGCTTCTGGAGAACCAGAGCAGCGCACGGAATCGCCATTTACCTTCCCACTGGATCGGTACCTATTTATCTACTTGCACTTTGATGTGCTTTCGAACTGCTAGGTTGGCAGGAGCAGGGAGCGAGCAACGGGAGCTCACCCCATCGCAGGGATTCGAACCGCCGACCTTCTGATCGGCAAGTCCTAGGCTCTGTGGTTTAACCCACAGCGCCACCCGCGTCCCTTATCTTATGATTAAGAGACCCCTAAATGGAGAACAGAAAAAATGTTGGGGAAGATGCAAGTTCTTACTAGGTGGGATGAAGGCCAGGGTAAGGGAGCCTTTGACCCTCCAAATGTCGCTGGACTCCAACTCCCATCATCCCTGATCCCTGGCTGTGCTGGTTGGGGCTGATGGGAGTTAGAGTCTCAACGACGTACAGAAGGCATCCACCTGAGGATGAGATTCTTTTAAAAATGCATAGAAATGGATCTATGAAAGATCCAACATTCCAGCAAAAAAAGTTAAGTGCATCTTTTCTTTTAAAAACCACCAAGTTTCTAGTCCTTAGGAAAAGGATGGGAAAGCTTGTGTCCTCCAGACACTGTTGGTGATACACCAACACAGCAATTGGGGCCTACAAGTTCTTGACCATAATGTGTACTCATTACTTACAGCAGAAGTTGGGGAACTGCTGGCAACTCCAGATGTCGCTGGACTCCACTTCCCATCAGCCCCAGCCAGCATGGCTAATGCTCAGGGATGATGGGGGATGTAGTCCAATAACACCTAAAGGGCCACAGGTCCCCCACCCCTGCAATAGTGATGCCAAGAAGCATTTTTACTTGGTATTCTAGGTCAGGACATTAATAGACAAGATGTCAAACTGTTCTTATATGCAACAACTGCGGCAAGAGTATTGTTAGTCCAGAAACGGAAACAAGAAGAAATTCCGATGAAAGAAGAATGGCAGACGAAATTAATGGACTATGCAGAATTGGACAAAATGACAGGAAGGATTCGAAACCTGCGGGACCAGAGATTTACAGAAGATTGGAAGAAGTATATGAATTATTTGAAGAGCAGCTGTAATCAACAAATTACACTAGTAGGACTACAAGAAGTTTTGTAAGGAGAAATATATGAAGTGTTACAAAGTAGAGAAAGATAGAGATATTGCTTATGAGTTTGAAATGTAATAGGGAAGATAAGAAATACATACTGAGAGATTAGACTGGAAAATCTTCAGACAGGATTGATGGAAGTCAAAAATTTGAGTAAGATGTAAAAGTATGTTTAATTACTGTTGAAAATGCTATGTTAAAAAGACTAATAAAAAATTATATATATAAAGAAGAGAGTGGGTCACAATAGCGAGTCATAATAGCCGCCTCTGGCCTCTTATGGAAGCAGGAATCACGCCAGACGCTCTTATCACACCTTAATAATTCCTCAACCTCTTCCTTTCCTCCCTAGCTGGATGAACTTCAGGAGGTTTTGGAGAAGCTGCAACATAAGAAGGTCTCCACTTGGGAGAAGAAATTCAACCAAGTTCCCAAGGTACTGGGCCCTGTCTGGATAGTTGCCGATGGATGCAGGGGATGAGGGCCAGGGAGGGAGGGATTGGTGCGGTGCGAATGTTGAACCAGTATCATCCCACTTCACACAGGCAAGGCTTCCCCCAAAGGATTCTGGGAACTGTAGTTTACACAGGCACAGCTTCACCCAAAGGATTCTGGGAACTGTAGTTTGTTAAGGGCCGAGAGGATTAGTGAGGGGGGGAACCCCTTATTCCCCTCACAGAAATACAATTCCCAGAGTTCCCTGGGAAGAGGGATTAATAGCAAAACTGGTCCGCCCTCCACCCTTAACAATGGTGCACCCAGGGGAGACCAGTGCCCATTGGGCTTGATAGGGTGCAAAGCTAGGAGCCCAACAGCGGGTGGCGCCAGAGCAAATGGCTGACGAACTAGAGCCAGTTTGGGGCAAGTAAGCCTGGCTCTGCTCTTCTCCTTTGACAAAGGCAGCATGAATTAAAGCACTTGGCAGAGTTTAAAGCAGGCTTCCTCAACCTCGGCCCTCCAGATGTTTTGAGACTACAATTCCCAGCATCCCTCACCAGATGTCTAGCTAGGGATCATGGGAGTTGCAGACCAAAAACATCTGGAGGGCCGAGGTTGAGGAAGCCTGGTTTAAAGAGTTATGGCTCCCCCCCCCCACAAGACTCCTGATGTCCAGGATGGGCAGGAGCCTGAGAAGGGCAGGAATGTGCGGGCAGAGGAGACAGGGGGGAGGGTGATCTGGGAGGAGTGGGGTTCTGTGCCCCCCCAGGAGGCAGCTGGCATCATGGGAGGAAGAAGGGGGTCAGGATCAGGAAGACCGTGCAGCCAGAGCAAGGGGGAAAGGAGGGGTCGTCGAGAGAGGAGCTTTAGGAGGTTCTGGAGAGCCCGTGGAGCTCCCAGAGGTGGTTGTGTCTTCAGAAACCCCTGCCCAGCCCACCTTGCCATTGTCTCCCTGCTCAAGGAGGGGGCTGTAATAATAATAATAATAATAATAATAATAATAATAATAATAAATTATTTATACCCCGCCCTTCCCGGTTCAGAAAACCGGGCTCAGGGCAGCTAACAACAAATTTAAAACACTTAATTGATGCAACAGAAACCAGCATAAAATACAGTATAAAATGTGAACAATAAATTCAGAATTCAAAAATCAATTTAGGGGGGGAAATCCATCCAATAAACATGAGATGATCACCAGGGCTAGCTGGCTAAATTAGTCCTATTTGGGCCAGTGAGGAGGCCAGGGGAGAATTAGCTGTGGGATCCCAGAGCGGGTAATCTTCATAAAAAGGGGAGGGGGAGGGAAGGAAGGGGAATAAAAGATCAGGCTATGTTCAAGTTGAAAGCCAGGCGGAATAGCTCTGTCTTACAGGCCCTGTGGAAAGAAGTTAAATCCTGCAGGGCCCTGGTCTCATGAGACAGAGCATTCCACCAGGTTGGAGCCATCACTGAGAAGGCTCTCAGTAGCGATGGGAACAGTTAAAACAGCTTCTGGTGAACTGTCAGGTGCTCAAATTAAATTCCAGTCGCTTCTCATTGGTCTGGGTGTGGTCAGGACATCTGGGAACTGTAGTTTGTTATGGGTGCCGAGAACTACAATTCCCAGAGTTCCCTGGATTGACTTTTTCAACCATCCTTCCCCCCCCCCCTTCTCACAGTGTTCCTTCGGTGACCTGTGTGCCGTCAGGAAAGGCGCCCGGATCGGCAAGCTCTGCAACTGCCCCCGCGGATCAGCCTGCAATGCTTTCCTCCTCAAGTGCTTGTGAAATTATGGGATTTCGCGCCACATTTTCCCTCCCCACCTGTGTCAGCGACTTCCTGCTTCCTGCCTCATTGCAACGCACCAGCTCCATGAGGGGGCAGGTTATGATCCGGGGAAGTGGGCAAGCTTCAACAGAACCCTGGAACCGGGCCGGGGAAGAAATAAAAGGGAGCTTCTGAGCATGTGCAGAGTGCGTTTTTTTCCTGGAAATCTATGGGTGGGTAGTAAAGGAAGAGGAAAATAATTTGGGTTAAAGTAGGTGGGTGACACAGCCTGAATGGCTGGAAGACCAGGAAAAGGGAAATCATATATTTAAAACCCAAAAGTTTCAGATGTACAGTGGTACCTCGGGTTACATACGCTTCAGGTTACATACGCTTCAGGTTACAGACTCCACTAACCTAGAAATAGTGCTTCAGGTTAAGAACTTTGCTTCAGGATGAGAACAGAAATTGTGCTCCGGTGGCGCAGCAGCAGCCTCCATTAGCTAAAGTGGTGCTTCAGGTTAATAACAGTTTCAGGTTAAGAACAGACCTCCGGAACAAATTAAGTACTTAACCTGAGGTACCACTGTATCCCGATAGCAAGGGAGCTTGCCCGGCGCTAAGTTCCTGGACGGCAGAGGTACATTTCTCCAGCCACAATGAACACGATGAACATTAGCACAAGGAATGCACACCACATCACTAGCAGCAGCAAAAAGCAAGAGGTGCTACACAATCATTTCATGGTTTTATTAAATGCTAGACTGGCAGGTCGGTGTTGCGATGCCCTGGTCAGGCTTGCACCTGCTAGCAAACCGCCCAGCCACCCTAATCTTGAAGGCTCACATCCCCTGAATGCCCATGCACTTCCCCAGAAGAGGGCTACTGAATTCCTGCCCTGTGTATTGGCTATTTTGTACCTTCTGGCTGGTCAGTGAAAGCGATAGGGTGCTGTCCGTGACACAGAGGCCTTTGGTTTCATCCATTACATCCATTACATTCATCCTAAACATTAGGAAGAACTTCCTGACAGTAAGAGCTGCTCGACAGTGGAATTTGCTGCCAAGGAGTGTGGTGGAGTCTCCTTCTTTGGAGGTCTTTAAGCAGAGGCTTGACAACCATATGTCAGGAGTGCTCTGATGGTGTTTCCTGCTTGGCAGGGGGTTGGACTCGATGGCCCTTGTGGTCTCTTCCAACTCTATGATTCTATGATCTCTTTCCATGTGGGGATCAGTAACCTCACAATGCAAACGACACTTGGGAGTTTGCTTCTAGCTACTCCCATCCTCCTTTGGGTTTCAAAGATTTGGGGCTCTTGTGCCAGGAACTCCCAGTGGCCCCTCTTAACACAGAAGAACATAGGAAGCCAGCTTATTTCGAGTCAGGCCATTGCTCCATCTAGCTCAGCTTCGTCTACACTGACCGGCAGAGTCCCTCCAGCTCTCCCTCAGCCCTACCTGCCAGAGGTTGAACCGGAGAGCTTCTGCACTCAAATACGAGTGTGCAGCCTGCAAATTTTCACACATTGCTTTTGATTTCATGGGTGTTCCACACACAAAAATATCAGAAAGAGAGGTGGGCTTGAGGCACTGGGCTTTTTGTCACTCTTGCCCACTCACAAACTGCCCCGCCCCACGACAATGGAACGCCTAAATTCCCTGTCCTCTCAAGCCCAGGGCTCTGTGCATGACCCATCCCCACCCAAAAAAGAATCCTGGGAACTGTAGTTTTTAAAGGGTAACTCTGTGGTGGGTAAACTACATCTCCAAGGATGCTTTGGGGGAGCTCTGTGCATTAAATGTGGGGTGGTGTACGCAGGCCAAGCTGTCAAAATGCAAAAGTTGTAGTCAAACCAAGGCATAGAGGTTTCACCAAGGTGCCCCATTCCTCCCCTTAACATCTCTGCTCCCCCATTTTTTTCAAATGCATCATTTTGCCTGCTCTGGTCTCAGTTCCACCGAGCTAAACAGATCCAGTTCTGTCCCGTTTGGCTTCTGCTGGGCCACACAAATCTGCCACCACAAAAAATAAGAATAAAAATTGATCTACCAGCACCAGATACAAAGAGCACGCGCGTTCAGAAAGCTTCATCGTGCTTTTAATCACATTGAGGTTTCTTACAGAGGGATCCTGTAGGGACGGCTGCTTAAAAGAAGCCACAATAAAGTTCTGGCAGCAAACACCCCTCCCCCAACAATACGCAGGGCGGCTTTTTTAAAAAGCCAAAATAGAGCTACATTTTCCACACCCTCAAAATGAAAGGGCTTTGGAACTGCATGGATAAGGGCAGAGATCAGTCACTTTCCTTACAAGATTTAGAGATGCTCGCTGGGGTTTCTGGTCTTTAATAATACAGTGGTATGACTAGGGAGGTGCTGGGCTTGCTTCTTTGAATCCAACACAGGCTAGAGAGGCCGAGGAGTTTGCAACAGATCGCGACCACGCAGCAAACCAAGTCAGGATGCACCACAGACAATGTGGGCTGCGGGACTGTTCTTCGTACAAGTGCCCAGGAGGTTCAGAAAACAAAGCAAGTTGCCCGTGTTTCAATGTAAGTTTCAGTCCAAGTGCCTTTAGGTCCCAGGTGTGGGAAGCAGCATTCCCTAGTGGCCAGAAGTGAAGGGGGGGAATACTTTCCAATGAGGACGGGGTGCCTGTTCCCTCCTCCACACAGTCCAATGGAAGATGCGTTCCTGCTGCTGCCCCCCAACCGCTGCCGCTAGGTTCTGTTCCGAAAAGAGCGGTGAGAGACCCCGGCGCCACTAGATGGATTCTATCTGCTTGCGCACTTTCTCCAAGGCTCTGCGGTCGAGCATGCGCTGCCGACATACCACCAGCAGGGCGAAGACGGCCGCCACGCCAAGCATGGCGCCCTCGAACTTCCAGAAGATGCGAGCTTCCATCTCCATGGAACGGCAGCTGCAAGGAGAAGGCAAGGTGAGCGCGACTCTCTGCGGATGGACTCACCAAGGAGGGAGCATGCGGAAGGGAGCGGTGTGCGTTCCCATCCCAAGAAGCCCCACATGACACAACAGCGTAAGGGAAACAGGGATGGTTAGAAAGGGGTGTTGGTTATACCTGCCAGCTGAAGCACAGAATGCGAGTTAAAACAGGTTGGCTGCTCCCTCTAGTGGCAAACTGAAGTGCCGAGTGCCGCGGCTATGTGGCTAAAGGTTGAAAGGGGCAGAGGGACTGAGAATAATAATAATAATAATAATTTATTATTTATACCCCGCCCATCTGGCTGGGTTTCACCAGCCACTCTGGGCAGCTTCCAATGGAATATTAAAATACAATAACCTATTAAACATTAAAAGCTTCCCTAAACAGGGCTGCCTTCAGATGTCTTCTAAAAGTCTGGTAGTTGTTTTTCTCTTTGACATCTGGTGGGAGGGCGTTCTACAGGGCGGGTGCTACTACCGAGAAGGCCCTCTGCCTGGTTCCCTGTAACTTGGCTTCTCGCAGCGAGGGAACCGCCAGAAGGCCCTCAGCGCTGGACTTCAGTGTCCGGGCTGAACATTGGGGGTGGAGACGTTCCTTCAGGTATACCAGACTGAGGCCGTTTAGGGCTTTAAAGATCAGCACCAATACGTTGAATTGTGCTCGGAAACGTACTGAAACGAGATGAAAGCTAGCTCATGGGAACTCTGGCGTTTGCAGAAGAACAAATATTGGGTGGGATCTTCAGGGATTAGTTCCCCCCGCAAAACAAGCCTGATCAGCGGCCATGGAATGCTGTCTGTCAGGAGGAACAGAAAACCAGCGGGAGGGTAGGAATGGAAGGGAGTATTCCTAACAGACGGGAGAGATGGTTGGCTGTCACCAGGGCAGGAGTATTCAAAAAGGAAGAGAAGAAAAACCTTATTGCTTCTCAGCTTTCAGACTGCCATGATCCCCCCCCCTTTAACCCAGAAGTTTACTGGGCCCTTCCTGCTTCAGTAGGAAGTTGTTAGCAGCACATCACAGAATTGGGGTCCCCAAGAGCCACTGAGTCCAACCCCCTGCTATGCGGGAATCTCAGCTAAAGCATCCATTGCAGATCAGTTACGGTAGGGGTTGAAGGGCAGTGGAACTGCAGGCAAGAGATTGCAGGCAAGAGATTGCAGGCAAGAGGCATGATCAGAGACTTCAGGGACACATCCCAGCCAGGCACAGCCAAGGAGTCTATGAATCAGGGCTGGTGAGGTGTGTGGCCTGCAGATAGCCTTAAGGGCCAGATAATAGAGCTTTGGAGGGCCGTCTCTCACTGCCAGAGGTTCGCCTTCACCGCCATCCTGTGTAACTGATCTGCGACATTAGTAAGCACCCCTTGCTCCAGCAGGATCTGCCGCTGGTCACTGTCAGAGGCAGCACCCCAGGGTGGCAAGGCCGACTGCTCTTCTCCTCCCAGTGAGCTCACCTCTTGTATTCGCCCTTCTTGGAAGCGCTGCAGTTGATCTGCTCAACGAAGCCCGTCACGCTGCATTCTGGCATCGTTTTCTACAACCGAGAGCACACGTTTCATTAAATAACACGGCTGCCAAGCGCCTGCGATCCAGTCCTTCGGAAAAGCTGTTGCAATCACCAACCCAGGAGATGCTCACTTCTGACCGGGGCATGGGGAACCCACCCCTTCCCCATTCTGCTAAAGTAGAACATTGGCTTTGCATCACACAAAGGACCCGGGTTCAACTCCCAATGGCATCTCTGGGGCTGAAAGAGAGCCCTGCCTGAATCCCTGGAGTCAGTTTGAAGACAATAATGAGCTTGATGGACACTGGTCTGAGTCAGTGTTAAGGCAGCTTCCTATTTAAGTTAGCCTTTTATTCAGAATCTTGAGGACTAGCATCTTTATTTTGAAAGGAAGGAATACAGTATAAACCTGTGATAAGAGCATCTGGTTTGTATGCATAAGGTCCCAGGTTCAACCCCTGAGATTGGCTTGTAGGGCTTGGAAAGATTATCCATCTGATACCCTGGAGAACCGTGACCTGTCAGTGTAAACCAGGGGTCAGCAAGCTTTTTCAGCAGGGGGCCGGTCCACCATCCCTCAGACCATTTGGTGGGCCAGACTACATTTTTTGGGGGGAAATGAACGAATTCCTATGCCCCACACATAACCCAGAGACGCATTTTAAATAAAAGCACACATTCTACTCATGTAAAAACACGCTGATTCCCGGACTGTCCGCGGGCCGGATTGAGAAGGCGATTGGGCCAGATCTGGCCCCCGGGCCTTAGGTTGCCTACCTCTGGTATAAACCATACTGAGCTCAGTACTGGCCTTGACATCATTCTACCTTCTCTGTTATTATTGTATTGAAGCTTCTGTATCCATTATCTTATTCTGTGGCTTTAAAAGCTACAGTGGGTAAGATATGTTTGAAAGTGGGAACATCAATCTCTTTTGCACATATTTTAGCAGCAGTTAAGGCGTTTCATTTTTACCCTTGCCCAACTTTTTGCTCCTGTCGGGAGGTTCACTTACCGCCTGAAAACTCTGGCAGGGAGCGCACTGCTGGGTCACCACGAAATCCTCGCTTTGCCAACACGGCGTGGCCCCAGGCAAACTGGCTGCAGGAAGCCAAAGAGGAGATCAGGAGTCAGCTTCAACAAAACAGACACACACAGCTCTTTATGCAGCGCAGAGTTAAGCTACGCAACTCACACTCGCAAGCAGCAGCAGCAGCAGGCACTAACTTGGACAGCTTTGAAAGAGGTTTAGGCAAATCCATGAAGGAAAATGCTATCAGTGGTTTTACTGGCTAGATAGGCCATTGGCCTGACCCGGCAGAACTGCTCTTAGTTTTCTCCCTCTGTCATAACATTTGAACTCATAGGTAAAGGTAAAGGGACCCCTGACCATTAGGTCCAGTAGTGGCCGACTCTGGGGTTGCAGCACTCATCTCGCTTTACAGGCCGAGGGAGCCGGCGTACAGCTTCCGGGTCATGTGGCCAGCAGGACTGAGCCACTTCTGGCGAACCAGAGCAGAACACAGAAATGCCGTTTACCTTCCAGCCAGAGCGGTACCTATTTATCTACTTGCACTTTGAGGTGCTTTCGAACTGCTAGGTTGGCAGGAGCAGGGACTGAGCAACGGGAGCTCACCCCATCGCGGGGATTCGAACCGCCGACCTTCTGATCGGCAATTACTAGGCTCTGTGGTTTAACCCACAGCGCCACCCGCATCCCTTTAGAACTCATAGGCATCCAATAAAACTGAACATTGGAAGATTCCGGACCGATCCGCAGCGCACAGTTAACCTGCGGAACTTGTTCCTGCAGGAACCAGAGATAGCCATCAATTTGGATGGCCTCAAAAGAGGGTTAGACACATTCACGGAGCTGGACCATAAAGAAGGCTGATCGCCAAAGAATTGATGCTTTTGAATTATGGTGCTGGAGGAGACTCTTGAGAGTCCCCTGGACTGCAAGAAGATCAAACATATCCATTCTGAAGGAAATCAGCCCTGAGTGCTCACTGGAAGGACAGATCCTGAAGCTGAGGCTCCAAGACTTTGGCCACCTCATGAGAAGAGAAGACTCCCTGGAAAAGACCCTGATGTTGGGAAAGATGGAGGGCACAAGGAGAAGGGGACGACAGAGGATGAGATGGTTGGACAGTGTTCTCGAAGCTACGAACATGAGTTTGACCAAACTGCGGGAGGCAGTGGAAGACAGGAGTGCCTGGCGTGCTCTGGTCCAGGGGGTCACAAAGAGGCGGACACGACTGAACAACTAAACAACAACACAGGCTATCAATGGCTACTAGTCACAATGGCAACGTTCTGCTTCCACTGTCAGAGGCAGCAATACTTTGGAGCACTAGATGCTAGGAATTTTGAAGGTGGGCAGAGAACTATTGATGTCAGGCTTCCCAGACATCTGGTTGGCTACCGTAAGAACAGGATGATGGACTAGATGGGCCACTGGCCTGATCCAGCCATAGGGCTCTTCTTACATTCTGCTAAGCATCATACTCAAGGGTGCTTTGAGAAAATTAAGGGCCACACAGCCAGGGAAATGACACACATTCCGATCTTTTGCAGCACAATTTTATCATACCTCTCCCTGCCCTCCACTCCATCTCAGTTCTTCCAGACAAAAAAAGAGCTAGAAATCAAACTACAAAACAAACTCACATAGCCAAAACAGATACAATTATCCTCTCTCACCTGGGTTTTTCCCATCACTTTCCAAAGCCACTTCCGCCAACCTGGAAACAGGACAGAAAAAGAAAGAGAGAGAGAGAGAGGGAACATTGCAGAGAGATTAAAATTATTAATATGAGAGGTAATGGGGGCAACAGGCTAATCTGTCACTTTAAAGACAATTGTGGGCAGTCCTGGTGGATAAAACCAAAAGCCCATCTAGTGCCGTTTCTCACAGTGACCAATCTGTCGCTCCAATAAAGTCCACAGGTAGGGCATAAAAGCCACAGCTCTCCCACAAGCTTGTCCCCATCATCTGATTAACTTAGTGTCGGCTCCAGTTAAATTGGTGGAAAAAATAATTAAAGAACATGTTGCAAGATACAAAGAAGAACAAATCTTGGTGAAGAAGAATCACACAGCTTCCGCAGAAGCACAAGGCTTGAGACTTTGTAGCTTAGAAAAAAGGGGGGAGCCATTACTTTTTAAAGTGATATTGCACTGTTTTCAATGTATGGTGTGAACATGGTTCCAGGCAAATACATTTAGAGAATCTTTAATGTTGGTTGCTGCCCTCAGTGATGCACCTAAGATAAAATCTCTCTTATCAGGTACAGATGGAGTCATTTTCCTCTCTTGTTTTGTTTCTTAGACATGACTTGCAGCAGAACATCGGACTCTTAATCTTAATGTTGTAAGCCAAAAATGGCTTATTTTCTGAGTTACGCCAATAAAACTCAGAGACAAGAGGAGTCGGGAGTCCATTGTTGTTTATTGCAAAGCAATAGGTTACAGTCGAATCTTTTCGCAAAACTGCAACCCCGCCCAAGAGTCAGGGCAGTGGTATTTATAATATTTTAAAGAAATGTCCAATCCTGCATTGCCAGGGACCCTTCCATTGCCAGGGACCCTTCCAACTCTATAATTCTATTATTATTTGTTTAGCAAATTCCTCTCCCAGAATTACATTTTCCAGAGCTCCCAAAGAAGAGTGAGTGTTTGTTAAAGAACTCCGGGAATTGTAGCTTGGGGGGGGGGGGAGATAGGCGAGTCACCTAACGGCTCTCAGACCCTTAACAAACTACATCTCCCAGAATTCTTTGCGGGGAAGCCATATGAAATGGTATAAAAGCGATTTAAAGGTACAGTGTGGACTCCCCCTTGCGGCGCTCAGGTGACCCCCATTCACTTGGAAGCCCCACTTTCCCCTTCCCCAAAAATGCCCGAGGCCCTCCACCCACCCTTAGCCCCTCATAACTTACCCGGGGGCAGCAACGACGAAGCCCACAAGCGCAGCTATAGCCAGGCGCCATCTTGGCCCCATCATTGTTATGAGGCGGGGCTTCCTGGCATCTACTTCCGCCTCACTCATAACGCTCACGCGGGGCATTCTGGGAAGAAGGTTGTTGTTTTCCCCCTTACGCACGCACTGCGCACGCGCGGGCCGACTCCGTGGAGCGGAGGGGAGGAGTTCAGTTTTGCCTCAAAGAGGTTTCAGCCCACAGTCTCTATGATGCCTCCAAAGTGGTTTCCGGTGCTCGACCGCAGCTAGGTGGAGCCGCCATGTGCGGGGCAAAGAGTGGTTGTTGGGAGTTTGTAGGAAAGGGTCGGGTAGTGAAATGCTGAGAGTGACGAGGACGAGACACTTTCTTTCGCTGCGGGGGTTCAAATAATCAGGTCCTCTAACCTTGCACCCAATGAGCGTAAAAACTTTAGAACTTTTTTTTTATGTACGCAACCACAGCAGCTATCACTTTAATAGCAAAAAATTGGAAAGGTGACTCAATCCCCACAAAAAATGACTGGTGAGGGAAAATGATAGAATATTTAGAACTTGCGAAAATAAATGGGAGGATAAGAGGGAACTCAAACCAGAAGGTGAGTAAAGATTGGACAATATTTAAAGAAGATCTTAAAAAGTACTGTGACAATGCAAATCTCCTGACAGATTTAGATTGAATCTTGAATTACAAATAAATTATAAAAGCAAAAATTTCTCTTTATATGTAACAGAGGAAAAACAACAAGGAAGTGCTTATAGACCAACAATGTGTAAAAAGTACAATGAGGTGAATCGAAAGTCAAAGTGTGTGTAATGTCAAACGATATGTTGTTACCATTAGTGTCGATGGTTTGTTTGTGTTGCTTTTTGGTTTATGTTTTATGTAAATTGTTTTGCAATAAAGGAATTAAACCAAGCATCCCCCAACTCGGCCATCCAGATGTTTTGGGACTACAACTCCCATCATCCCTAGCTAACAGGACCAGTGGTCAGGGATGATGGGAATTGTAGTCCTAAAAACATCTGGAGGGCCAAGTTTAGGGATGCCTGAATTAAACAAACAAACTCCTGCAAAGACCCGAATCTGCCTGCAGATCTGCAGGTGTGACCTTCTTGAAATGCCTCCTCCCGCGAGGGAGACAGACGGACAGGTAAAAGGAAAAAGCGGGGAGAAAGGAGACTGGAAAGGAGTCTTGTGTGTGGGAGGCATGATATACTTGTGAAGACTAGAAGCTGGAGGTTGTAAATCAGGCATAGGCAAACTCAGCCCTCCAGATGTTTTTTGGAACTACAATTCCCATCATACCTTACCACTAGTCCTGTTAGCTAGGGATCATGGGAGTTGTAGTCCCAAAACATATGGAGGGCCGAGTTTGTCCATGCCTGTTGTAAATCCACTCTTTTGTTGTTTTTAGTTGTTTAGTCGTATCCGACTCTTTGTGACCCCCTGGACCAGAGCACGCCAGGCACTCCTGTCTTCCACTGCCTCCCGTAGTTTGGTCAAACTCATGCTGGTAGCTTTGAGAACACTATCCAACCATCTCGTCCTCTGTCGTCCCCTTCTCCTTGTGCCCTCCATCTTTCCCAACATCAGGGTCTTTTCCAGGGAGTCTTCTCTTCTCATGAGGTGGCCAAAGTATTGGAGCCTCAGCTTCAGGATCTGTCCTTCCAGTGAGCACTCAGGGCTGATTTCCTTCAGAATGGAGAGGTTTGATCTTCTTGCAATCCATGGGACTCTCAAGAGTCTCCTCCAGCACCATAATTCAAAAGCATCAATTCTTCATTGATCAGCCTTCTTTATGGTCCAGCTCTCACTTCCATACATCACTACTGGGAAAACCATAGCTTTAACCATACAGACCTTTGTTGGCAAGGTGATGTCTCTGCTTTTTAAGATGCTGTCTAGGTTTCTCATTGCTTTCCTCCCAAGAAGCAGGCGTCTTTTAATTTCGTGGCTGCTCGGCTACCCCTTCATGGATCACTGCCTTGCTGTGGCGAAGGGGCCTGAATAACTCAGAGAAGCTATGAGCTATGCCGGGCAGGGCCACCCAAGATGGACAGGTCATAGTGGAGAGTTTTGACCAAAAGTGATCCACCTGGAGCAGGAACCGGCAAGCCACTCCAGTATCCCTGCCAAGAAAACTCCATGGACAAAGCCGAAATCCACCCTTTTGTTGTTTAGTCGTTTAGTCGTGTCCAACTCTTTGTGACCCCCTGGACCAGAGCACGCCAGGCACTCCTGTCTTCCACTGCCTCCCGCAGTTTGGTCAGATTCATGTTTGTAGCTTTGAGAACACTGTCCAACCATCTCGTCCTCTGTTGTCCCCTTCTCCTTGTGCCCTCCGTCTTTCCCAACATCAGGGTCTTTTCCCGGGAGTCTTCTCTTCTCATGAGGTGGCCAAAGTATTGGAGCCTCAGCTTCAGGATCTGTCCTTCCAATGAGCACTCAGGGCTGATTTCCTTCAGAATGGATAGGTTTGATCTTCTTGCAGTCCATGGGACTCTCAAGAGTCTCCTCCAGCACCAGAATTCAAAAGCATCCATTCTTCGGCGATCAGCCTTCTTTATGGTCCAGCTCTCACTTCCATACATCACTACCCTTTTAGATAATGCTAAAGTGGATTGCATATAGAGGTAAGGAAAGCAAACCACGGTTAGCTGTTGTTTCCCTCGGGCCCTTCACATTCTGCCAGCTGTGCACCATCAGCACCTTCTGAAATGGCCATTTCCCCATTCTTCCGCCGGGGACTTTTCTCACTCCGCCCGCGACTTATTTCACGCCGCGTTTCCTTTCCCCACTTCCGACGTCGAGGCGGACGCTGCGCGCCTGGAGTCGCGCTGAAATGACGTGTCCGGGAGGCGTCGCTGCGAGCGGCGGGGTCCTGTTGTTGCACGTGGCGGCGGCGGCGGCGGCGGGGTGACGATGGCGCCTCTAACGGCGGGTGGCGGAGGTGGGCAGGTGGGGGGGTCCGCCTCGGGCCTGGGGCTGGCGGTGAAGAAGGGCTGGCTGGAGCCCCGGGTTGGCTGGGGAGGCGGGAGGGGGAAGAGGCAGCTGCCCCTCCCCCCAAATCAATAGAGATCAATAAAAATACATAGCAGACTGAGGTTCTGCCCCCCCAAAAATAATCCTGGCTACGATCATGCGTGGCGGGGGCGATGGAAAAATACAGGACAGGGAGGTGCGGTCCCGTATAATCTAAACAAGCTATAGCTTAGGGCCCCACTCTCTTGGGCATTGCTGTCAACATTTCCCTTTTTTTTAAGGGAAATTCCCTTATTCTGAATAGGATTCCTCGCAAGAAAAGGGAAAGGTTGACAGCTATGCTCTTGGGCAGCCCCTCCAAAAAATTATGAGTCTTTGTAAATCGTGTTTCTAAAGGAACTTTTGTGCTTGCCAAATGCCAATGTGTTTGCATTGTTAAGTTTGTTATGAATAAAGCATCATTTTAATAAAAAATAAAAATTCTTTCCAGTAGCACCTTAGAGACAAGCTTAGTTGGTCTCTAAGGTGCTACTGGAAGGAATTTTTATTTATTTATTTATTTGTTTCGACTATGGCAGACCAACACGGCTACCTACCTGTAACTACATCATTTTAAGTTTCAGCGTAATAATTATTTCACCATTAATATACTTCCTCTTAATTGTATTTCACTATTCATATACTTATTCTTAATTGTATTTCAGTTCAACAGTTACTTTGATAAAATACATATTTTGTTATGTGCAAATGGCTTTAGATACCTGTTAGGTCCATAAATTACCATATAGCATATATTCAACACAAAAAAAGAGCGACAATTTGTTGTTGACAAAGGACAGCTGGACAGATAAAGGGCCCCATTACCTTCAGTAGTTTAGGGCCTCATCAAACCTAAATCTGGCCCTGATTCCACACACCCCCAAAAAATGGTGCTGAAGTGACTTCAAAGCAACCCATTACAATCCACTGCAGCCTAACAGGATGGCCCCTTTGGAATTTGTCACAGCGCATAGCCGCGGATTTGTCAATCTGCTTGCGCTTGGCTACCCAGAGCTTAAATACATGACTTTTCACACACCCTTTCAGAAATGTGCATTTGGAGGGGATCCCTAACTTGGTGGAGAAAAGATCTGAAATACAGGACAAAACTATCCATAGAGGACACAGCGTTTTACATTGAAATACGGGACAATCCTGTACAGTGGTGCCTCGCAAGACGAAATTAATTCGTTCTGCGAGTTTCTTCGTCTTGTGGATTTTTTTGTCTTGCGAAGCACGGCTATTAACGGTACAGTGCTTAGTGGGAGCTTGCGGGGCCGGCAGCGGAGAGAAGCGCTCTTCTCCCCGCTGCCCGCCTGCACAGGACCAGGTCCGGGAACAGCGGGAAGATGCGCTGCGCCTCCCCGCTGTCCCCGGAGCTTGCGGGGCAGGCAGCGGGGAGAAGCGCTCTTCTCCCTGCCGCCCGCCTTCGTCTTGCGAAGCAAGCCCATAGGGAAATTCGTCTTGCAGAACGACTCAAAAAACTGAAAACTCTTTCATCTTGGGAGTTTTTCGTCTTGCGAGGCGTTCGTCTTGGGAGGTACCACTGTATTATACAGGACAGGTGGCAACTGTAGAGAGGGAGGTGGGCCTCTTTGCCCTGCCCTCCCCCAGCACCTCTCCACTTGGGAATTGGGAGGGTGATGATCTAGGGTGCTAAGACCAGCCTGGCCAAGGCAAGTGGTGTTCAGTAGCTTGTTCTTGGGGGGGGCATTGATAGCGGGAGAGAGGTTGGCAGTAGAATGGGGCTTGCCCCTATGTGTGGCATTACATAGAGGACAGCTATAACTTTTGAGGGGGTTTATCAGTAGCTGGGGAGGAGTTGGGGGATGTATGCCTATGCTAGGCCACCCAGTGGCAGACAGCCCTAAACGGCCTCAGCCCAGTATACCTGAAGGAGCGTCTCCACCCCCATTGTTCTGCCCAGAAGCCGAGGGCCTTCTGGCGGTTCCCTCGCTGCGGGAAGCCAAGTTGCAGGGAACCAGGCAGAGGGCCTTCTCAGTGGTGGCACCCACCCCGTGGAACGCCCTCCCAGCAGAGACCAACTGCTCTTCTCAAAGAGAAGAACAACTATCAGACTTTTAGAAGACATCTGAAGGCAGCCCTGTTTAGGGAAGCTTTTAATGTTTTTTAATAGGTTATTGTATTTTAGTGTTCTGTTGGAAGCCGCCAGAGTGGCTGGGGAAACCCAGCCAGATGGGCGGGGTATAAATAAATTATTATTATTATTATTATTATTATTATTATTATTATTATTATTATT
>JAXCMG010000019.1:28094683-28109616 GCA_034642415.1 Podarcis siculus | reverse complement strand
TTATTATTATTATTATTATTATTATTATTATTATTATTATTATTATTTATTATTATACGTTGCCTCATTGTTGCCCAAGATAAGTGTGTAGCAAGCCAAGTTTAGGTCCACAGCATTGTGCGTGAGGTGGTGGTGTATTTGAAGATGTCTCTGTCTGGAACCAAGTTTGTTTTGATCGGCATGTATGTATGCCAGAGCTTTCCAAACTGTGTGTCGCGACACTTTAGTGTGTTGGCTGCAGTGTGTAGGTGTGTTGCGTGAATGCTCCCTGCGAGAGGGGTTTGTTTAACCCCCTGTTTGCTAGTAAAACTGATTCACTGTGTCACAAAATGAAGCACGTCTAAAAAGTGTGTCACCAACATGAAAAGTTTGGAAAGCTGTGGTGCATGCCCTTTAGCTGAAAGACAGGGAGTGTTTTTTATGCTGTTGTCACTGGATTGTGGAATGCCCTTCCCTTTGCCATACACGAAGAAGCAGCCATCATTTGGTTCACAGACCCATAAGATTGGACTCTGTTTTACATGTGTGAATCCTCTGGATTTCTCTTTTATTTGATTGTATGTGCCTTTGTAGGGACACGGGTAGCACTGTGGGTTAAACCACAGAGCCTAGGACTTGCCGATCAGAAGGTCGGCAGTTCGAATCCCCGCGACGGGGTGAGCTCCCATTGCTCGGTCCCTGTTCCTGCCAACCTAGCAGTTTGAAAGCACGTCAGAGTGCAAGTAGATAAATAGGTACCGCTCTGGTGGGAAGGTAAATGGCATTTCTGTGCGCTGCTCTGGTTCGCCAGAAGCGGCTTAGTCATGCTGGCCACATGACCCGGAAGCTGTACGCCGGCTCCCTCTGCCGATAAAGCGAGATGAGCGCCACAACCCCAGAGTCAGTCACGACTGGACCTAATGGTCAGGGGTCCCTTTACCTTTATGTGCCTTTCTATTGCTGTTTTATAGGTTTTTAGGTCCCCCTCCCCCTTTTTAAATTATGTATTTGGTTTCTTTAGGCCAGGCGCCCTCAACCTTGGATCCCTAGATGTGCTGGGAAGAAGCGAATTTGTACCCTTCAATGCTCTACACAAGTCCATGCACCAGCCTTCCTCACAGGTTTGCTCCCATACCCATCCACATCACAGTGAACGCTTTGGTGAAAGGGTGGGATATAAAAGTGGAAAATAATAGTACACATCTGAATTATTTATGAAGGCACCCAATAGAGGCTTCTAGTCTTTTTCCTGAAGGATACATGAATTGCTCAGTCAGTAATTTTCTGTCTTGTATTCTTTTGTAGGGCTCTTCGCTCTGTTATAGGAGGCAATGCTGTACGGTGTTAACTTCCAGTTCCAAGTGCCGTTTAGTCTTTCGCCACCTTCCTTAACGGTTTTTTCTGCGTGCTGTGCTTCTTACGTGACAAAATGCCGAAAAGAAAATGTCGATTTTCTGTCGAGCTGCAGAGGAAGTATACCTGTTTCAGAAGAGGCAGAGATGACTTCGAAGGTGAATGCCTGGTGTGTAGACCAGGTACGTTCGTCTCTGTGGCACATAAAGGAGGACGCGACCTGCAATCACACATGGACTCCGAGAAACACAAACTAGCAATTCGAGGAGGAGCTTCTTCAGCAAAATTGGCAAACGTTTTGGCAAAACCCTGTAACAGCAAATGGGAAGATGAAGTGACCGCAGCAGAGGGAACGTTTGCTTTTCACACCGTCAAACACCACCACAGTTATAACGTGATGACCTGCACATCTGGCCTCTTGAAGACGATGTTCCCGGATTCCGATATTGCAAGGAAGTTTTCAAGTGCAAAAACCAAGACAGAGGCAATTGTAAATTCTGTACTGGCTCCCGATTGTTTGGAAAACGTTCTGAAAAGCCTTGAAGAAAACGAAATAGGTTATTGTGGCGTTTCTACTGACGCCGGTAACCACGGTCCGGTCAAGGTGGTTGCAATAGTTATTCAGTATTTTGACTGGAAAAGTGGCGGTTTGCAGTCCAAAATAATTGAAATGAAAAGCCAACCCAACGAGAGCGCAGATACAATCTTTTCGTACGTGAAGGAAACTCTGGAGAGTAAAGGAGTGCTAAAGAAATGCATAGCCTTCACAGGTGACAACTGCAACACAATGTTTGGAGGGACACAGCAGGATTCAGAAGGAAGGAGTGTGTTTGCAAAGTCGAAGAGTGAGCTGGAGAACAAAACTTCACTTGGTGTGGGATGTCCAGCGCACATTTTGAATAACTGCGTCCATCAGGCAGCAGACACATTGGACGTCGACGTCGAGAGCATCATTTTCAAGATATACCAGTACTTTCATATCTATAGAGTCCAAACGGAGCAGTTAAAGGAGTACTGCGAATTCGTGGACACTGAATACAAAAAGCTGCTGTCTCACAGCAAAACACGCTGGTTGTCGTCCTTTCAAGGCATCACTAGACTCATTCAGGTGTTCCCAGCCGTCAAGGCCTTTTTCCTCTCGCAGAATAAACCGCCAACGGTGTTGCAGGAGTTTTTTGAGGATGAGTTTAGCGAGGCTTATTTATTGCACTTGCAGAGTCTCATGAGTATGTTTCACTCCTACGTTTTAGAACTCGAAAGGGAGAATAATTCGGTTGTGGAGATTCTGCAAGTTCTGCTTTGTGTCCAGAGCATGCTCGTGGAACGCAGGAGCAACAGCTTCATGTCCCTGAAGGTCAAGAGCCTTCTGAAAGAGAAGCGTGAGGCGGGTCTCAGCGCGGAGTGCGACAAATTCTGCGCGGAGGTCAATCGCTTCTATGACAGCTGCATAGAGTATCTGGAAAAATGGATGGAGCCCATGAAGGAGTTTTCATGCTTCATGTGGATGTCTCTTGGTGAGTCGCTAGAGTGGGACAAGGTAGGACGTTCCATAAAGTATCTCCTGGACAGGGATGTGTCCATAGATGAAGGGAAGTGCTTCGATCAATTCTGCAACCTCGAGAAGTTTGTGGATCAGTTTAAAGGCGACGACGAGTTCATTAAGCTCCAGGCACACCAGAAGTGGACCAAGTACTTTGAGACTTCCAGAAACGTTATGTGCCACTCGGAACTTTTGAAGATGGCCCAGGGTTTTTTTGCCCTCGCGTCGCATCCTGCAAACGCGGGGTTCTCTTTCTCTCTGAGCAAAGAGAGAGGCAACTTATCCTTGGACTCGCTGCGAAGCATGGTGCTACTGCAATATAACTACAAGCACGTTACTTGCAAGGAATTCCATGCCTATCTCTTGAGCAATAAGCAGCTTTTGAACAAGATCAGATCCACCGAGAAATACGCTTGGGCCAAACAGCGTCGGACGGAAGAACGAAGTGCCTCTGAAAGCGTTTCAGGAATTTCATACAGCGTGCCGATGTATTGAAACACATGTTCTATTTTTTATTGTAATTTGAGCACATTTACTTTCACAATTTGTTACGTATTCAATTATAACCACTTCGATCGTTTGTATTACTATTATTTTAAAATGAGAGTCGTCATAGCGATCCGTAGTTAAAGATAGAAGTCGGGAAATGTGTATTCTTTTTCGCTCTTCAAAATATGGCATCCCTGTGTATCTTGTTGTTTCTGTATACATTAGCAGGAGACGCTTCCCCAAGATGGCCGTCCCAGCTCAGATTGACTATGGCTAGTTTGTTTATTTGAAATAATAGACTGGGGGGGGCAGCAGGGTGTGATTGATTGCCTTTGGTTAACTGCAGTGAGATTTGTTTGCATGTTTGAAGTTGGGGGGGGGGGAGAAGAAGAAGAAGAAGAGTTTGGATTTGATATCCTGCTTTATCACTACCCGAAGGAGTCTCAAAGCGGCTAACGTTCTCCTTTCCCTTCCTCCCCCACAACAAAGACTCTGTGAGGTGAGTGGGGCTGAGAGACTTCAGAGAGAAGTGTGACTGGCTCAAGGTCGCCCAGCAGCTGCAGGTGGAGGAGCGGGGATGCGAACCCGGTTCACCAGATTACGAGTCCACCGCTCTTAACCACTACACCACACTGGCTCTGGATGGATTGTTGGGTCAAGTAAAGCACATGGATTTGTATGCTGTTGGTGGATCCTTGTTGACTATGGCTAGTTTTTAAACGCTGCACCGATAAACTAGTTTGGGCCAAGACTTTTCAAAACGCAACAGGCAAAATAGCTGCCTTAAACAACAGTGATTGGGCACTGGGATCGGCAAGCTTGGGAATGAATATGCAGTGGTACCTCGGGTTACAGACGCTTCAGGTTACAGATGCTTCAGGTTACAGACTCCGCTAACCCAGAAATAGTACCTCGGGTTAAGAACAGCAGCAGGAGGCCCCATTAGCTAAAGTGGTGCTTCAGGTTAAGAACAGTTTCAGGTTAAGAATGGACCTCCGGAACGAATTAAGTACTTAACCCGAGGTACCACTGTACAAGCATTCTCTGCTAGGCGAAATGTTCTCTTGTGCAGAAGCTGCCTGGATATTAAGATCTGCAGCACAAGGCCTCCTGTAGCATCAGTTCAGGCTGGGAAAGGATGTCCTGCTGTTGTTAACTTTGCTGTCTGGTCTTTGACCGCAATGAATAATGATTGATTGTTCTGCCCCCCGTCTGAAGCACTGGAGAGACACTGCTAGTCAGTGTAGACAATAACCGAGCAAGATGGACCAATGGGGCAATTGCTATGCCCCTCTTTAAATCAGCCCTTTATTCACTCAGAACCATGTGGACTAGAATCATACTATTGTATTTGAGGGCAGGGCTGGAGCTGAGTGGTAGGGCATCTGCTTTGCATGCAGAAAGTCCCAGGTTCAATTCCCAACGGCATCTCCAGGTAGGGCTGGGAAGATCCCCTTCCTGAAACCCTGGAGAGCTGCTGCCTGTCAGTGTAGACAGTACTGAGCTAGGCGAACCAATGGTCTGACTCAGTAAGGCCACCATTCCTTTTGTGGAATGTATGTAGGGCGTGCAAGAAATGTTGCAGTATGTGGCGTGCTCCTTTCAGGGTGCCAGCCAGCCAGCTGCGACCTTCCCAAGGTACTCCATTCCCTCCTTGTTTTCGCCTGGCTCCTAAAGACATGAAATGACAGCAACAGGGAAGCCTTTCCAGGGACAGTGTTTCGTACAGGGGGAGCCACCGCAGAAAAGGGAAGACAGGAGCCGGACTCCAACCACATCTGGAAGGCCACAGGCTCCCCATCCCTGTCTTGTTGTTGTTTAGTCGTGTCCGACTCTTCGTGACCCCCTGGACCAGAGCACGCCAGGCACTCCTGTCTTCCACTGCCTCCCGCAGTTTGGTCAAACTCATGCTGGTAGCTTCGAGAACACTGTCCCACCATCTCATCCTCTGTCATCCCCTTCTCCTTGTGCCCTCCATCTTTCCCAACATCAGGGTCTTTTCCAGGGAGTCTTCTCTTCTCATGAGGTGGCCAAAGTATTGGAGCCTCAGCTTCAGGATCTGTCCTTCCAGTGAGCACTCAGGGCTGATTTCCTTCAGAATGTCGAGGTTTGATCTTCTTGCAGTCCATGGGACTCTCAAGAGTCTCCTCCAGCACCAGAATTCAAAAGCATCAATTATTCGGCGATCAGCCTTCTTGATGGTCCAGCTCTCACTTCCATACATCACTACTGGGAAAACCATAGCTTTTACTATACGGACCTTTGCTGGCAAGGTGATGTCTCTACTTTTTAAGATGCTGTCTAGGTTTGTCATTGCTTCCCTGTCTTACACCTGTGCAAATGCATTAATTCTTCATCCCTGTTTGGCTGAGGACAGGTATGAGGAACCTGTGGACCTCCTGATGTTGCTAAACCACAATTCCCACCGTCCCTCCATAGCTCAGTTGGTGAGAGCATGGCTATGACCCCCTGATCACTGGCCATGTTTGCTGGGGCAGGTGGGAGATGGAGCCCAAGAACACCTGTCCTTCTCAGGGTAGACCCATTAGAAATCAATGACAAGTCTACTCTGGTTGCAGTGGTTGGTGGGAGTTGGAGTCCAACGGCACCTGGAGGGCTGCACATATTCTACATGCCTGAAATGCATGAATTTTTTTTTTTAAATGTGGAGAATTAAGAATGCGATATCTGTGGGAAAGGCCTAGGAAAAGTCACTGAAACAGGACAGAGAATAGGCATCATGCCCAAACCATACATTTAAAATGCATTCAACACACGGCTTTCCCCCAGAGAATTCCAGGAGCTGTAGTTCGTTAAAATGTGCTGGGAATTGTAGTGCTGTGGGGGGGTGAACTATAATTCCCACAATTATTATTTTTTGTATACGTCATGTGCATTCCATGTGCGCTTAAAGTGCTTTGAATATATAGCGTGGATATGACTAAAGATGCATTTTTGTTTTATTATTTCCTCCTTTCATAAAAATTTATATACTTGCTCGATCGTAAAATAAACCTCAAAGAGGTTTACAACGATTATCGGTTTTAAAAACAAGCTAAAAACAACTACAGTACAGTGTTTGAAACATTCTTAAAAAAATTAAAACCAGCAGTAAACTAAAAAGATTGAAACACGCACCAGTGTTCTACATATCTGGGTAGATGCTCTAAATCAGCCTTTCTCAACCTGTGGGTCCCCAGATGTTGTTGGACTACAACTCCCATCATCCCTGAGCTCTGGCCTTACTAGCTAGGAGTGATGGGAGTTGGAGTCCAACAACATCTGGGGACCCACAGGTTGAGAACCGCCGCGAGTCTAAACAAAAAATGTTTTTAGCTGGCGTCCAAAACAGCACAGTAAAGGTGTCTGACAAGGCAGGGAGATCCAAAATGTAAGTGCTGCAAGATGTGAAGTCTTCCAAGTGCAGATCATGCGGTACGTGGCACCTCTCTTAAGGGGCACGGCAAGAGCTCCCGTCCCCCCCGCAAGAACCCCCACTTTTTAATCTCTCGGGTTCTGCATCCCATGCGACAGGAGGCACTCCCTCCCCCCCCCCACCAACCAGGCTGACTCTCACAAGGCCTGCCACATTTAGTACAGGAGACAGTCAGAAATCACGGCAAACATTTTAATACTGTTCAAAGGGTTCCCGAACAAAATTGATAATAATAACTAAGAGGCATATGTGGAATGTTGTTTGGGTCTTTTCTGGAGGGGGAGTTTCTGGGGGCACATTTCCAGGCTGCTGCGTGATGTGGGGGGGGCCCTGTGGGGGCAGAGGGTAAGGCCCCCCCTCTTCCTCACGGGATGTTGGGCTGGGGCGATAAGAGCCCTTCTTAGGAGCAAGAAGTTGCATTACAGGGCGAACACATTCTCCCGGGAATAGGCTGGTTATGGGGAAAGTGTCGGCAAAAGTCCAGGGGTTGGACTTAGATGACCCTTTGAGTTGCTTCACGGCGGCCCCAGGGCATTCTGGCTCCACTGCAGCCATGTCCCCAGCCCCACCCCCAAAATGTAATTCCCTCTATTATCTTGGTAGCGGTTCCCCCATAGGGTTGCCAGGTCGGGGGCATCCCAGACCCTAATATTTCAGGGTCTAAACCTGAGACCTAGGGACGGGCCCTGGGGGTTCTTCCTCTGCACTTCCACCACTGAGCCCTGGAGACGGAGGTTAATTGGGAGCAATAGGCAATTATCTGCAGCTGGCTCCTGCCAAGCTGAAACTTGGAAGCTGCACACGTAGTTTTCTGAATTAAAAAATAGCTTTTTTTTTAAGGCACTATCGCCCATCTAAGGCCTTCTCTGCTGCCTGGAAGGGACCCAGGCGACCCTGGAGAATTGGGGTCACCCCCGGAGGAGTTCTGGCAACCCTAGACTCCCATCCCTCAGGCGAGAGCCCTTCCAAATGGTCAATATTCCCTACGGCTAAGGAACGTGGGGATGCAAAAGGGGGAAGAGAGGGAGGTCTCGGCCTGCGAGCCCCACCTGCCGTCAGCCCCCACTCCCGGGGTCCCGCCCGGAAGGGTTTCTGAGCTTCGTGGAAGAAAACAGAGGCGTTTGGAGTGTAAATGGCGAAAGGGGTACGTCCTACGACAAGGCAGAGGAGCAGCGGGACAATTGTCGCTACACCACCAAACATTTGCTGCTGCTTTTCTGTGATGCTTTCAGCTCCAAAGGGCCCTTGACGTGCTGAGCCTGGAGGAAAGGAGAGACGGACAATAGGGTTGGAAGTACTTCTACACAGGGCACATTGTTGAACTCTGGAACTCACTGCCACTGGAAGCGGGGACAGCCACCAGCTTGGATGGCAATGGACAAATCCACAGGAGGAGGAGGAGGAAAAAGCTATCAACAGCTGCTAGCCACAATGGCTCCCCTCCATGGTTTTTGGGAAGGTGGTGTGAGGCTCTGACGGGGTCATACTGTCCTGTTTGCTCCTTCTCAAAGCCTAGTTAGCATTTTCCCAGCTTTGAGAAGAAGATAGGTGGCCTCTAGGACCCTGCCAGACTCTCCTTCCTCCTTCCCAGAGTCTGGTGCCTCTCTTAGCTGGCTTTGGGAAGGTCGCACAAGGTGGGGCGTCAAATTTTGGCATCTATTATATGATTACCAGATTTTTTTCAATGAATCTGGGGACACTTTTTTTTTTTTGAAGCTGAGTAGCAACAGGAAGTCAGTAGTGAGGATGGTGAGGTAAAAGACCCTGGGCCCAAGCACACATAAATATTGTATAAAGGTGCAAAGACCTTCTTTCGCACACTGTGAAACATAAAATGCAAAGAGTTTTTAAAAAACTGGGCAATGGCGCGCCGTGCACCAGTGACTCCCAAGCTTTCCCCGATCTCCTTCCCCCTTCCCCTTTGTTTTGACAGATCGGGGGAGGCTTGGGAGTCGCGGGCGGGCAGCTGTTGCCCAGGACGGGTGCAAGGCGTGGGGTTTCTCTGCCAGGCAAGTTGCAAAGTCTTTCTTTTGCACCTTGTGAAACATAAATGCGCAGAGTTTTTTAAAAACTGGGCAACGGCCGCCCACCCACAACTCCCGAGCCTCCCCCGATCAATCAAAACGGGGAAGGGGGCAGGAGATCTGCACCGCCAGACCTCCCCGGTTTTCCTTCGGCAGTGGCAGCAGCAGTCAGTAGCCCGGAGCCAGCCTGGTAGCGCAGTTGGCTCTGGCTGGCTTCAGGAGCTGCTCACTGCCGTGCCGCCTGCCATTTTGCCTCGCCAGAAGTTTCGGCAAGGAAAAATGGCAGGTGCTACAGCAGCGGGCAGCTCCTGGAGCCAGCCAGAGCCAACTGCGCTACCAGGCTGGCTCCGGGCTGCTGAGGCTGCCGCTGCCACGTTTCCCGGGGACAGATTTGCAAATCTGGGGACATACCGGGGACGGAATTTGTCCGGGGACAGATTTGCAAATCCGGGGACATCTGGTAACCCTAATCTATTACCCAAGTCTACCACTGGCTCTGATAGGCCCCAGCCACCCAGTGACTTCAGATTTCTCATCCACCTCTTCCCCTCCTTCCTCAGGCTAGCTGTCCAAACCCTGAACCATCACACCCCTGCTCAGGGAAGTCCCCCCCCCCAAAAAAACCCCAGCCTCTTTCTCACAGACTCCTCACCGATTTTTTGCTTGATTTCAGAAGTATGTCCCGGGCCAACGTGCTGAAAGCCTGGAGGGGAAAAACAGAGATGAGTCTCCATCTGTCACGTTCGTTCATTATTTTAACATGCAAAAAATGGTTTGCCTTCACAACACCCCTGTGAGGTAGGCCTTCCTTTGCTCCCATTTAAACAGCCCAGTCACTCTTTGGGAGGAGGGCAGCCCTCCATTGACCATAACATCCTTCTGGACCGTCTTGAGGTGTTGGGAGCTGGGGGCACTGCTATACAGTGGTTCCGCTCCTTCCTTCTTGGCCGTGTTCAGAAAGTGGTGTTGGGGGGATGAGTGTTCAGACCCCTGGGCTCTCACTTGTGGGGTGCCTCAGGGTTCTGTCCTCTCCCCCATGCTTTTTAACACCTACATGAAGCCGCTGGGAGAGATCATCAGGGGGTTTGGGCTGGGTGTTCATCAGTATGCAGATGATACCCAGCTCTACCTCTCTTTCAAATCGGAACCAGTGAAGGTCCTGTGTGAGTGCCTGGAGGCAGTTGGAGGATGGATGGCGGCTAACAGATTGAGGTTGAATCCTGACAAGACAGAAGTACGGATATTGGGGTACAGGGCAGGCAGGTACGGAGGACTCCCTGGTCCTGAATGAGGGAACTGTGCCCCTGAAGAACCAGGTGCCTTATGAATGCAGCACATATAGATGTTTGTGTTGTGTTTCCGAGAGTGTGGGGTGGCCCCCAGGCAGCTCTCCAATTGTTGGTGGACTCCCATCAGCCAGCGCAATCAATGGTCAAAGATTATAGGAGTTGCGATCTGCTAGAAAGAGCTGCCGGGATCTAGGTTCCTTCACTTGTGCCCTGGGTCCAATCACATCCCAACCAATCAGGGATCACACACACCAAATGCACTTATGGAGATAACAAAGCAGAAAACGGGTCCCTTTAGATGTTGTTAAGACTACAGCTCCCATCATCCCCAGACAGCATGGCCCAATGGTCAGGAATGATGGGAGTTGGAGTCCAAGCACAACTAGAGGACCTCAGGGGTCCCCATTTCCTGCTACCGACTCTATAGACACCACCCACACTTCTTTTATGCAGAAGCTGCAGTGACGTAGCCCTGAAACGCAGCAGCAAAATGCTGAAATAAATGAGAGTTTCTCGCCACTCACCTCCTCTACGTTCAAGCTGGATTTCGCACTCGTCTCAAAAAACCTGATCCCGTGCTCCTTGGATAGCTGTTGGGAAAGAAGTGGGATGCTTGGAATGGGGGGGGGCAGGGAACCTGTCCTAACACCAACTCTTTGGCAACCCTTGCTGCACCCACCCCACAACCCATCTCAGTATTCTCCTGACCCCATAGAAGAGGGATGGGCAGGCATCAGACTTGCTTGGTTGACTGACAGCAAGGAAACGGTACACACAAACCTTCCCCCATCACACACAGTTTGTTACAAAACCTGAACAGCTGCTCAAGAGCAAGAACAGGAAGGAATCAGAGGAACTGATGGAAAGATTATCTTGGGTGAATAAATGTGACTTTTAATATTCCCTCCTGGACGATCACATCATAACTTGGGCTTCCTGATACTTCTTTACATACATGCTTATATATGACCCTCTTAATGGTTACTTTGGTTATTGTTTCATCTTTGAAAAACTTAAACCCACCCAGATAGATAGACAGACAGACAGACACACACACACACACACACGAGCAGCGTGATGACAACCTTACTTTTTTATGTATGTAGGTGTGGGTGTGGAGATATATACCTATATACATAAAAATGTAAGGCTGTCATCACGCTGCAGTTTATGTGACCACCAGGAGGTGGCAGCACCAGCACAGGATGGCAGGCAGCCCAGGCAAACCGTTTAAGTGCTTCATAGAGCTCTGTGAAGAGCTCCCCAACCTCACCATTAAATCCAAGTGCAGGAAGGTTTAACTGAGGGGGTGAGGCGCTCCAGAAAACGGCTCAGCTCAGCACTCAAACCTTCAAGCGCCCGTCCCCATGCGCCATTTCTTCCCCGCCACACCCCTGTCTCTTTGCCCCGCCTGAGTTTGTCGCTCTGGCTGCATCAGATACCTTCTCTGCTCGTTCCCGGGGCACTTTGCGTTTGCCTTCCATGTCGCACTTGTTCCCCAGCAGGAGGCGCTCTACGCCGGCCGAAGCGTTCTGCAGAAGAAAGGGGGGAGGCAGAGAGATCCAGACATCAACCAGGCTGGTTTTAGGCTTTCCCACCCTGATCCTCCACCTGTACCATCAGAAAGACCTTGCGGGATCAGACCAGTGGCCCATCTAGTCCAGAATCCTGTTTTCCCAGTGGCCAATGGGGATGCCCTAATTAAGTCCACCAGCAGGATCCGGGCGCAAGACCTACTCTCTGCTAGGATTATGATGTTCTGTTCCACCTTTAGAACAGGCATGTGGAGTTGTTGTATGTCACATGTCTGTTTACTTCCAGCACAGCCTGCTGGGAACTTCCGTTGTGTATAGCTTTCGCTTATGCTTTGCTTGGACATGAAGGGGAGCAGACATGTTTTTCCTTTGTCCTGATGCTGAATAAAATGCTTCTAAATATGCTTACATAGGGACGCGGGTGGTGCTGTGGGTTAAACTACAGAGTCTAGGACTTGCCGATCAGAAGGTCGGCGGTTCGAATTCCCGCTACGGGGTGAGCTCCCGTTGCTCGGTCCCAGCCTTCTGCCAACCTAGCAGTTCGAAAGCACCTCAAAGTGCAAGTAGATAAATAGGTACCACTCCAGCGGGAAGGTAAACGGCGTTTCCGTGCGCTGCTCTGGTTCACCAGAAGCAGCCTAGTCATGTTGGCCACATGACCCGGAAGCTGTATGCCAGCTCCCTCGGCCAATAAAATGAGATGAGTGCCGCAGCCCTAGAGTCGGTCACGACTGGACCTAATGGTCAGGGGTCCCTTTACCTTTACCTATGCCTCTGTCCACCCTTCCGTTGCAAAGACTTCTTTGCTGGCTTGCGTGCTCAGTCTCTATAGGTTTCTGAGGCTTGAGTCGCAGTTTTGATGCTGTTCTGTGAACCGGAGTTCGCCCGGCTGCCGGCCGGTGGGCTGGAGCCAGCTGGGGGCCTGCCAATTGCCCCCGTCTCCCAGGACACATCCCAACACTCTCCCCCTCCTTGCAATTCCCAGCAACCTCACTGCCTGCAGCCATGGAGGGAAAACAGTCATTGTGCCCACAGGGCCATCACCCTCCTGCCTCCACACCCCACACCCCACACCCCGTCTACCGCAAAGGTGATGTCAGGTCCATAGCAGGGGAAGAAGGGCAGTGGGCAAGAGGGCGGATGAGAAAACAGGGTGGGTGCCTGCCAGTCGCAGACCCTCTCCATCCCACACCCACCCCACACTTTTCCTTACTCACTTCCTTAATGCTCTTCATCCAATTTTGGATGTTCTCAAAGGATTTCTCATCCGTGATGTCGTACACAAGGATAATCCCCTGGGAAGGAACCGGGTGTTAATACTGGCTTGCGTTTTTACAGAATGACCGGCAACGCAGCAAGCAAACGGATTAAAAAATCTACCCATCTGACATCAAAGTCAGGTTGCAGAAACCTGCTAGCATCTGACTGACGTTGGAGTGGGACTGAGTTGAGAAATAAGACTAAGAGCACATATTAATATAGGAATGTATTAGATAACATTTAAACTCCCATCTCTTGCGGGGGTGCAATTAGTGTCAGCACCGTCCGTTAAGAGTTTGGGTGTAATCTTCGATACCTCCCTCTCCATGGAGGCGCAGATTGCAGCTATTACAAAGGCGGCATTTTTTCATCTCCGCCAAGCTAAGCAGTTGGCTCCCTACCTCTCTCGCCCTGACCTAGCTACTGTGATCCACGCGACGGTCACCTCCAGACTGGATTATTGTAACTCGCTCTACGTGGGGCTGCCCTTGAGACTGACCCAAAAACTCCAGCGGGTGCAGAATGCCGCAGCGAGACTCCTTACGGGGTCTTCGCTTAGAGATCACATTCATCCGGTGCTATACCAGTTGCACTGGCTCCCGGTGGAGTACAGGATCAGGTTTAAGGTGCTGGTTTTAACCTTCAAAGCCCTATACGGCCTAGGGCCCTCGTACCTACGGGACCGCCTCTCCTGGTATGCCCCACAGAGGAACTTACGGTCTTCAAACAAAAACACCTTGAAGGTCCCAGGCCACAGAGAGGTTAGGCTGGCCTCAACTAGAGCCAGGGCCTTTTCGGCTGCGGCTCCAACCTGGTGGAATGCTCTGTCACAAGAGACAAGGGCCCTGCAGGACTTGACATCTTTCCGTAGGGCCTGCAAGACAGAGCTGTTCCACCAGGCCTTTGGTTAGGGCGCAGCCTGACTCCCTCCTTGGCAACCTTTACAAAACTTTATGGCTGCCATCAATCTTGATTTTAATTAATTTTTATAATGTTTTTATAATGTCGCACTATTTTGGTGTTGTTAGCCGCCCTGAGCCCGGCTTCGGCTGGGGAGGGCGGGATATAAATAAAATTTATTATTATTATTATTATTATTATTATTTTTAAACTCTTGCTCTGCCCTGATGTGAATGTTTGAAGCCCATTGGTTATTGCAGGTAGATCAAAATACTTGGTCCAATCAGATTGCCTTTCAAAAAAAATTAATGCTCTTTAGTGGATCTTCTGTTTTTCTGTCATCTGACTTGTAGATTTTTAATGGTGCAAGTACAGTGTAATAGTTAGAGCAAGGTTGAAGGAACCATAACTCTCCAGGTGTTAACACAGTATAGCTCCAATCATCCCTGGCCCTGCTCTCATTCAGTTCCCAGTCATCTGAAACGACTTCTGCTGAAGAGTGTACCTTTGGTCTGCTGCTTTTGCACACAAGAAACAGGTGTCCCTGGTGGACACACCAATGCCAGCAAAAGGAGCACTGTGGATGACATGGCCTGTCCCTCATAGAAGTCATATCATGGGGCAGCAGAAGATCAGAGGAGGCTGATACCAGATGACGTGCTATGTAAGTGCATTGGTTACTCAAAATAACTCTGATATAGGCTTCCCCTACAAGGTGTTATCAGCACTTCCAGGTGTATTTCTCAGTCCCCATTCCACTTTACAGGCACCATGTTTGGTACAGGATTTGCCATCCAGAGAATCATTTGCCTGGTCTACATGAGCAGAAGACGAGATGTTGAAAGAGTTTGTGGACATTCCTGGGCTAGAATGCATTTCTACATAATATAAAACTACCTGCATGTACAAAACTAGGTGTCAGGGACAAATATTCTGATATAGATTTCTCCTGGAGAGGCTAATTTTCTGGCCTGTGTGTGTGTGTGATTTTTTTGAAAATGAGACTCTACTCCCACCCCACCACGACATGATGTGATAAAAGACTTAAGCTGTCACAATTTGTCCTCCTACACGCTGTTTCCATAGACCAGGTATAATGAGCCTGAGTTTGTTTGACAAGGCTACTGC
>JAXCMG010000019.1:28066687-28094283 GCA_034642415.1 Podarcis siculus | reverse complement strand
GCAGGACTTGACATCTTTCCGTAGGGCCTGCAAGACAGAGCTGTTCCACCAGGCCTTTGGTTAGGGCGCAGCCTGACTCCCTCCTTTGGCAACCTTTACAAAACTTTATGGCTGCCATCAATCTTGATTTTAATTAATTTTTATAATGTTTTTATAATGTCACACTATTTTGGTGTTGTTAGCCGCCCTGAGCCTGGCTTCGGCTGGGGAGGGCGGGATATAAATAAAATTTATTATTATTAAAGAATTATACAATAATAAGAGTACATTCATTTGTAAAAAAGGAATATACAATGGGAAACACAGGAAATCTAGTGTGTTGGTATGTATATAATTTGGGGAGGGGATTAGTAGTTCTTTTTTTTTCCTCTTTGTTCTTTTTTTGTTTCATTTTCTTTCTAGGCACATAAAATTTGTATATAATTTTTGTATACATGTTGGAAATTATACCAAGTCCTGTAATGTAATATGACAACGTTTCCCGATGTAATATAAGAATGTTAACAAATAAATAAAATGCAAATTCAAAAAAAAAAGAAGAAACCTGCTGTTTGTATATTTATCCCAGAATTCCAATTAACACACACACACACACACACACACACACACTCATTTACTGGCCGTAAGCTTCTCCCCAATGGCAAAATCCTTCCTTGGTGGCCTTGTTGCATCTTGGCCCTTTTGACCATATGTTAGGGGGCCCCTCCCTAGGCTACGAAGATCCCACTGCTGACACCAATCGTGTAATGGCACTCCAGCCTGGCCAAGAAGCTAGGGGCTGCTGAGTGTTGGAATTCCATACCATGGCTCCCCGGTAATACGCTGTGGTGATGGTCTTGAACCGTTCCTGACCAGCCGTGTCCCTACAAGAGAAAGAAGTCCAAAATCACAAGAGGCGGGGACCGTTATCAGAAACCTCCTCCCACCGGCACCCGTCCCGTTCCAAAGCCTTGTACGCATAAATCCAAAGGCTCGAGTCCAGCATTGTCCGTCGCAGCAAAATATCTGATGTCTCTGGGAAGCACAGGAGCAGAACTTCCCTACTGTTTATCCCCTCCCCCCCCCCAGAGCAACTCATATTCAGAGGTAGACTGCCTCTGAACCAGGAGGTTCAATTTAACTCGCCTAGCTGATAGCCTTTTACAGACTTCTCCTCCTCCACGAATTTGTCTTGATCCGTTTTCAATGCCCTCTAAAGGCTGCCTTAATTGCATTTTGAAGCAAGTTAAGTAATACATGTGGGGTGCAGGTGGCGCTGTGGGTTAAAACACAGAGCCTAGGACTTGCCGATCGGAAGGTCAGCAGTTCAAATCCCCGTGATGGGGTGAGCTCCCCTTGCTCGGTCCCTGCTCCTGCCAACCTAGCAGTTCGAAAGCACGTCAAAGTGCAAGTAGATAAATAGGTACCACTCTGGTGGGAAGGTAAACAGCGTTTCCGTGCGCTGCTCTGGTTCGCCAGAAGCGGCTTAGCCATGCTGGCCATATGACACGGAAGCTGTACACCGGCTCCCTCGGCCAGTAAATCGAGATGAGCACCACAACCCCAGAGTCGGACACGACTGGACCTAATGGTCAGGGGTCCCTTTACCTTTAAGTAATACATATAAATCTTTATCTAAAGAAGGAGCCCCCATAACATTAGCAAACTCTGCTACAAATTTTGAAGGAGTTGCTATGCTCGGACCCCTTTTCACAAGTAAATCCTCCACTCTCTGGTCCCTAAGATGTGGTTGAACTACAATTCCCATCATCTATCACCAGCAGACTAAGCTGGTTGAGGATTATGGGAGTCATAGTCCAATCACATCTGAGCACCCAAATGTGGAGGGGCGGAGATTTTAAACTGTTGCTCCCCTCCAATCTTGGACACAGGCTGGATTTTGAGATGTGTTTCCAGTTAAACTGGGGGCCTCTGAGCTTGAGCAGCGCATCACTCCCAAAGGAGATGAGGAGCTGGCTATCAAACCCACATCACAGGCACCACAATATAATATGGAATAAATTAATTACGCATCTGGGGTAGGAAGGAGATTTCCTGACTTTTCTTCAGCCTGAATCTGCAGGTGATCAATTTCATTTGGGTGAAATGAAAGTTTTGAGAGAAATATTTCTTTAAAAATACAGTGGTACCTTGCTTTACTAACTTAATCCGTTCCGGAAGTCCGTTCTTAAACCAAAGCGTTCTGAAACCAAGGCGTGCTTTCCCATAGCAGCGGAGGAACCCAATTTACAAATGGAACTCACTCAACAGGAAACATGTTCTGCTTCCAAGGCAAAGTTCACAAACCAAAACACCTACTTCCAGGTTTGCAGTGTTCTTAATCCAAGTTGTTCATAAACTAAGCTGTTCTTAAACCAAGGTACCACTGTACTTTCTACTTTTCCAACACCACACATTGCATTATAAAACTCTATCCCAGGGGTCAGCAAACTTTTTCAGCAGGGGGCCGGTCCACTGTCCCTCAGACCTTGTAGGGGGCCAGACTATATTGGGGGGGGGGGTGAACGAATTCCTATGCCCCACAAATAAACCAGAGATGCATTTTAAATAAAAGGACATGTTCTGCTCGTGTAAAAACATGCTGATTCCCGGACTGTCTGCGGGCTGGATTTGGAAGGCGATTGGGCCGGATCCTGCCCCCGGGCCTTAGTTTGCCTACCCATGCTCTATCCTGTCCTCATTTTAGCCCTTTTCTTCTTCCTTTCTCAACCCAAAGGGTGCTTTTTCAGACCTCCTTTCTTCAAATGCCTGTGTCTGAAACTCGACTTTCCCCCCCGAAGCCCAAACTCCTCAGTCCTTTTATCTCCCGACTGAAATAAACCAAAAGCACAGAGTTCCCTGCCTCTGCTCATTTGGAGACTCCTGCCTGTCTCCTGCTCTGCTGTCAAAATGTAGATTTGCAAGCGCCTTGGGGGCAGAGACTCATGAAAGGTTTGCGCAAGCACATACCAAACCTGCAGCTTGATCCTCTTCCCTTCAATGTCCACTGTCCGGATTTTGAAGTCGATCCCTAGATAGGGGGAAGATGGAGTCAAGCTACTCACACACACATATATAGGTTCACACTCTCTAACAGAATCATAGTTGGAAGGGACCCGAGGGTCATCTAGTCCAACCCCCTGCAATGCCGGAATCACAGCTAAAGCATCCATGACAAGTGGCCATCCATCTCTTAGGATCACAGGACACAGCCCAGCCCTACCTGGAGAGACCTCTCCCTGAAACCTTGCAGAGCTGCTGCCAGTCAGTGTGGACAGTACTGTACTAGATAGACTAAAGGTCACTTCCCCAGTTACAGTTTATTCAGTTCCATGAGGACTGGAATCTTAAAACTTGGAATGTTTTAAAACAGTTGCTTTTAACTGTTGTTTTTTTCACCAATGATTTTGCAGTTTTATTCTGTAAACCGCTTTGAGTTTCGTTTGGGTTTGTAGCATCAGACGACGTACAAATTTTATGGAATAAATAAAATATTAACTGTGTTTATATATTGCTGTTTTGATTTTTAACCCGCCTCAATATGATGTTTAATTCTTTCTGTAAACCTCTTTGCGTTTTGTTTAGGTTTTGTTTTATAATTAGATGGTGTATAAATTTTATGGAATAAATAAAATGTAACTGGATACAATGTTATGCATTCCGCGTTGCAAACCGACCAGCTGTCTTTTGACGAAGGGCGGCCTATAAATTTCATAAATAAGAACAAATGTGAATCGAATGCATTTTAAATGCACAGTGCAGCTCTCCTGCTAGCGGGGGGGGCGGGGTGTGCCCATTCCTCCTGGCAGTGTAATGCAGGGGTCAGCAAACTTTTTCAGCAGGGGGCCGGTCCACTGTCCCTCAGACCTTGTGGGGGGCCAGACTATATTTTGAAGGGGTGGGGCGAGAACGAATTCCTATGCCCTACAAATCATTCAGAGATGCATTTTAAATAAAAGCACACATTCTACTCATGTAAAAACACCAGGCTGGCCCCACAAATAACCCAGAGATGCATTTTAAATCAAAGGACATGTTCTACTCATGTAAAATCATGCTGATTCCCGGACCGTCCACGGGCCGGATTTAGAAGGCGACTGGGTCGGATCCGGCCCCCGGGCCTTAGTTTGCCTACCCATGGTTCAGGGTGTCAAACTCCAATCTGGGAGAGACCAGGGTTCCAATCTATGGTTATCAGACGTCCCCGGATTTACAAATCGGTCCCCATCTATTTAGTAGGAAATTGAAAATTGTCCCCAGATTCATTGGGGGAAAAAATCTGGTAACCTTATTCCAATCCCCACTCAGCCCAGATCTCACTTGGCCTCTCCGCCTAACCTACCTCTCAGGGTTGTTGTGGGGTTTAAATGTGGAGGGAGAGAATCGTGCCCTTGTGTCAAAAGGTGGGATATCGATGCGTTTGATGGATAAACAAACAAATGTCTTGGGGGATTCGGACTGGGAGGAGGAGGATGCAAAGATCGAGGTGCAAGGGGGTGACAGAGCCCCTCCCTTTCCCCAGATCTCCCCAGAACCGCTCACCCCATTCCCCTGGAACCCCCCTCACCGCCCCCCAACCCCTCTCACCGATGGTGCTGATATAGGTCCCGCTGAAGTTGTCTTCTGCAAAGCGGATGATCAGGCACGTCTTCCCCACTCCACTGTCTCCGATCAGGAGCAGCTTGAAGAGGTGATCGTAAGATTTGGCCATGGCCCCCCCGGAGAGTTGCAAACTTGGGTTTCCCCCCCTCTTTCCTGGGAAGAAAGAAAAGAAAGAAAGAGAAGGGGGGGACACAGAGAAAGAAAAATCAGAAAAGTTTAAAGGGGGGGAAGGGATGAGAAGTTGCGAGGTGGAACCCAAACTCCTCCTCTCGCCCAGCAACCTTTTTCTTCCTCCTCTTCCTCCTTCTTCCCAGCCAGCGGGAGGCTCAGACCACTCCCCCATTCCTCCTCGCTGGAAGGCCAGGGAGAAAAGCCGCTTGCTCCCCCCCCCATTCGGGCAGGGAGGGGTTAAGCCAGCAGGGCTGAAAATTCTGAGCTGACTCAGCCCGGGGAGGAGCGGATTTCTTCAATGGGCTCTTCTTCCCCCGCCCCCGCGCTCCCCGGGCGGCATGAATGAACTTGGCGCTGCTGTTCATTCATGCCCCCAAAGGGAGACCTGACGCCCGGGGCAGTGCGGCGCAGTGGTTAGAGCACCGGGACCGGGGAGAGGGCAGGGTTTGTAATGTCCTGCTCAGGCCACCATGAAGCTTGTGTCCTTGAGCCACTCGCCCGTCTCTCCTACCTTGCAGGGGTTTTGGACTGATCTTTATTACGGCCATTGGCCCGTCACACGACAGTTTCCCATACCAACATAATGTACTTGAACCTCCAAATTTAAAACCGCCAAAACTTACAAAAAACAGACAAGAACCAAAGCAAAACAGAAACAAAAGACCAACATCATACATTACAATAAATTTGTAACATAAACATCGCCCTCTGCTCATAAATTAATAGAAGACATCGATGGTGATATCACCTAATTACATCCTAAAACATAGATCATAGTTTAAAGGGATTATCCGAGCCGCACAGGAGTCCGTTTCTCTTCTTTAGGGATAGGACGCTGATCAAGAATCTGGCAACCGTGAGTGATCTTAGGGGGTCATCATTTAATAGATATCTCAGTTTGGCTTCATTCGTATCATCGGCAATCCCCTTTAGATACTGAGCAAGAAACTTGCTCCTGGCCGATGAGTGAAAAGCACAATCAAAAATTATGTGATGCAACGATTCCGGTGCCCCACAATTACAATCACATAAAAGCGATATCTGTCCATTGGAGAATCTATTTCTTAGCACGTTCGATGGGAAGGTGTTGAATCTTGCCTTTACAAAGGCATATCTGTGAGCCGAAGAAGTTAAGGAATTCAAATAGTTTGGGAGCCTTAAGAGGGGTAATAAACCAAGGTTTAGAGGTGAGCAGGTACCATTGCCCAAAACCTTGCAGGGTTGTTGTAAGGGGGATGGGAGAGAGCCCGAAATTCCACCTTTTTTCAGCACTAAAAAGTGGGATAGAAACGGGATACAGAACTAAGTAAGAGCCATTTGCAAGGCGCCTGACCGCTGAGAGTGTCCTTGAGCACGTGCAAAGTACCAAAGGGCCTTCTCGGTGGTGGCACCCGCCCTGTGGAACGCCCTCCCACCAGATGTCAAAGAGAAGAACTACCAGACGTTTAGAAGACATCTGAAGGCAGCCCTGTTTAGGGAAGCTTTTAATGTTCGATGCATTACTGTATTTTAATATTTTATTGGAAGCTGCCCAGAGTGGCTGGGGAAGCCCAGCCAGATGGGTGGGGTATAAATAATAAAATATTATTATATATTATTACTTTCCTTGAGTTGCTGCATAGCGACCTCCACACCTCACGCACATGCGCCCGTGTTAAGATGGCACATGCCCCATACTTTAAAGTACCATACATACTTGCGCTGCAAGGAATCCTAAGAACTGTAGTTTGCTTCTCACGGAACTACAGTTCCCAGCACCCTTAACAAACTACAGTTCCCAAAGAGGTCCACAACGTTAACCTACTACAGTGGTACCTCAGGTTACGGACGCTTCAAGTTACAGACTCCACTAACTCAGAAATAGTACCTCGGGTTGAGAACTTAGCTTCAGGATGAAAACAGAAATTGTGCTCTGGCGGTGTTGCGGCAGCGGGAAGCCCCATTAGCTAAAGTGGTACCTCAGGTTAAGAACAGTTTCAGGTTAAGAACGGACCTCCAGAATGAATCAAGTTCTTAACCTGAGGTACCACTGTATATAAAAAAACCCCCAAAGGTTTCCATCTTTTATTATCTGTAATGGGCAGAGAGTTGCTGGAGAAACAGGCAGAGGTTCAACACATGAAACGCTCCCCTCCTTTTCTTCTTTACGCCAGGAAAAGCCTCCATTTCTTTTCTTGTTTTCTAGTGGAGGAAAGGCGCAGGATTTTGGTCTGCTAAGCACACCAGGAAAAGAGGGTGTGATCCTGAATCTTGATTTGAGAAACAATGGCCTGTCTGTATCCGTTACTCCCATCCACTGACTTCAATCGCACCACGTAGAGTTAACAGCAGGGGATTCTGGCAAACGGTCAATTGGCTTAGATATTTTTAGACTGTATAAAACTCCTGAGGTTGATCAGGGAGTTGCAGAATAAATCAGAACAATAAAGAATAAATAAACTTTTAGTTGCCATATTTCAAAAAAAGTGAAAATCCAGGCACAAAAGTCGTTGAACAATTTTTAAAGGGAAATCACCAAAAACGACACTGCCGGCACTGCTTCCGACTGCAGTATTCTGGCTACGTCCAGTAAATAACAGACGGACCTCAACTGGTAGGTTGGGAGCCCTCAGTGGGTGAGAGCCCTGATCCAAGGAGGATGGCAGTAGAAGCACTATCACCATGAAAATACATGGTAAAAAGTTAATAAATGGCTCCCCAAATGCATATTTGGATCCTGGCTTGTAAGACATACAGCGGTACCTCGGGTTACACACGCTTCAGGTTACATATGCTTCAGGTTACAGACTCCACTAACCCAGAAATAGTACCTCGGGTTAAGAACTTTGCTTCAGGATGAGAGCAGAAATTGTGCTCCAGCGGCGCGGCGGCAGCAGGAGGCCCCATTAGCTAAAGTGGTGCTTCAGGTTAAGAACAGTTTTCAGGTTTAAAATGGACCTCCGGAACGAATTAGGTACTTAACCCGAGGTACCACTGTACTTGGATCACAGAATGAGAGAACGTGGAATGTCAGAAACAGGAATTGATTATACATATGGTGAAGGTCTGTAGGATCGATTTAGTAATATGGTGTTTTATTTTGTTACACTGTAAGGCATAGCACTGAGAATAAGAAGACGAAGATGAAGAAGAAGAAGAGGAGGAGGAGGAAGAAGAAGAATGTATGTATACCCCACCCATCTGGTTGGGTTTCCCCAGCCACTCTGGGCAGCTCCCATCATCATCATCATGTGATAAAACATCAAACATTAAAAAGTTCCCTAAACAGGGCTGCCTTCAGATGTCTTCTAAAAGTCAGATGGTTGTTTATTTCCTTGACATCTGGTGGGCACCACTATCATGAAGGCCCTCTGCCTGTTTCCCTGTAACCTCACTTCTCGCAATGAGGGAACCGCCAGAAGGCCCTCGGAGCTGGACCTCAGTGTCTGGGCTAGACAATGGGGGTGGAGATGCTCCTTCAGGTGTACTGGGCCGAGGCTGTTAAGGGCTTTAAACGCCAGCACCAACACTGTTAGATGTGATTTTTGTGTTTTCCTTTTTAATTTTTTTGATTAAGACTGTAAATTCCTTGAGGGTAGGGATCTATTTTTTACCTGTATGATTCTTTAGGGTGCCATTAACAATGCTGATTGTGCTGTATCACGATACCATTATAGATGCCTGCTGAAAACATTGTTTCAGCAACCCTGTCCAGACACATCATTTAGTTATTTGTTCTAAATGTGTTTAATTCTTTTAAATTGTTTTTAGTGCTGCTTTTATGCATGATCGTTTTTAATTGGTCTGCATATTTCATGTTTTATATAGAATTTAATCTGTTTACTGCTCAGGGATTATTGTAAAGAAATATTATACATTTCCTAAATAAAAAGAACCCTATAATGTACTGATAGCGGTTCAGTTCTCTGAGAAACTGCACCAGTGATGCAGAATTCATCTGTAGAAACAGTTTCACTGATTTTTATAGTCTGTGGCAGGGGTCTGCAACCTTTAAGACAAAAAGAGCCACTTGGACCGAAGAAAAAAAAACTGGGAGCCGCAAAACCATTGTGACATTTAAAACAGTGGGGATTGTCGGGGCACACAATGCACCTCCTCCCCTCGCTAGTATCCGCCCCGGAGCCACGGCAAAGGTGTAAAAGAGCCACATGCGGCTCCGGAGCCGCAGGTTGCTGACCCCTGGTCTGTGGGAATGGTTTTACAGTTATTGCTTTTGGAAATTGCAGTCTCTTTTTTGTATTTTATCATATTTTACATTGTCATACACAACTTTGATGGCTTCAGGCTTTGAGGCAGTTTATAAATGTGTAAAATAAAGAAGAAATAAATATGAAGAGAGGAATTCCAAGGTTTGCAAAAGTGTGTGTGTTTGAGGTTGGGGGAAAGCCATTAGGATGGCTGTTTAGAAGACAACAACAACAACAACAACAACAACAACAACAGACACTTTGTCATTTCGTCGTGTCCGACTCTTCGTGACCCCATGGACCAGAGCACGCCAGGCACTCCTGTCTTCCACTGCCTCCCGCAGTTTGGTCAAACTCATGCTGGTAGCTTTGAGAACACTGTCCAACCATCTCGTCCTCTGTCATCCCCTTCTCCTTGTGCCCTCCATCTTTCCCAGCATCAGGGTCTTCTCCAGGGAGTCTTCTCTTCTCATGAGGTGGCCAAAGTCTTGGAGCCTCAGCTTCAGGATCTGTCCTTCCAGTGAGCACTCAGGGCTGATTTCCTTCAGAATGGAGAGGTTTGATCTTCTTGCAGTCCATGGGACTCTAAAGAGTCTCCTCCAGCACCACTGTTATAGCACAATGAGGACTGAATATGCCAACGATGCAGAAAATTCTGATTGTTCAGGTGAGGGAATGGCAATCTGGGATGGGATGCAGTCAGACTGGAATGGAATATGCTGGAAAACAGTCATGGATGGATGGCAGCCAGAGCAGCAGCTTTCCATTCTGCAATATTTTGTTGCAGATTCCGCTTTCTTGATGGTGATGGTGATGGTGATGATAATTACTAGTCGGATTAGATACATGCAGGGAGGAAGAGGATAGATCTAGACTGGAGGAAGAGTCATAGTTCAATGGGTAGAGCTTCAACTGCCTTGCAAGGAGAAGGGCCCAGCTTCAATCCTCAATGGCATCTTCAGGTAGGGCTAGGAGAGCGACCCCTGCGCAGACCCCTGGACTGCTGCTGCCAGTCAGTGCGGGCAATGCTGAGCCAAGATGGACCAAGGATTCCAGCCCAATATAGTGGTACCTCAGGTTAAGTACTTAATTCGTTCCGGAGGTCCGTACTTAACCTGAAACTGTTCTTAACCTGAAGCACCACTTTAGCTAATGGGGCCTCCTGCTGCTGCCGCACCGCCGGAGCACGATTTCTGTTCTCATCCTGAAGCAAAGTTCTTAACCTGAAGAAATATTTCTGGGTTAGCGGAGTGTGTAACCTGAAGCGTATGTAACCTGAGGTACCACTGTATATGGCAGCTTCTTGTGTTCCTGGGGTGGAAGCAGCTATTATAACTAAACAGAACCGTCAGTATTGTCTACACCGACTGGCAGCAGTTTTCCAAGGCTTTGCAGGGAGGTCTCTTTCCCAACCCAACATGGAAATGCTGGCAGGAACTGAACCTGCGGCCTTCTTGCATGCAAATCAAATGCTCTCCCACAAGGTGGGAGCCGCTACCGCTGGGTGGTCTGCACTGTTAATAAGCAATATTTGCCTCTTGCAATGGATTGGAGTTCTCAGCTCATTTAAAAGCAAGACTTATAGGCAGTAGCAATTATTAGCTTCCTCTGGATTTTTTAACAAATAAAATAAAAATAAAGTTGGAATACTATACAGTGGTATCTCGGGTTACATACGCTTCAGGGAGCAAATGTACTCACGGAACATCATTTTGAGTGAGTATCTATAGGACTGCTTGATCCATCACTTCTCATTCTCATCTTGGCTAATGAGCCACGGCAGAAATATAGCCAATGAATAAAGAGGAAATAAAGAAGTAAGTCTTGCACCCAGACAACCACTTGGTACCAGGAGAAGGCCAGATCTCTCACTCTGGTGGTTCTAAGGCCTGCAATATGCGGTGGGACACAGATTTAAGGCAGGAGCCCATTTTGTAATGGGCTATGTAACATCAGAGAGAGTTATGGCGCTGGCATCATCATCACCCTTGCCATGACATCATCTGCCTCCATAGCCCAGAGTGCCTATGGAAGAACTGGTTCACACCAGAATGATGTCATACCAGGATGATGTCACTCCATTCCCCACGTGGGGTTTTTCATTCATTCATTTATCAAGTTATTTTGATCCCTGCCTTTTAGGGATCACAAGGCAGTTTACAAAACAGGAACCAGGCTTAAAACATAATAATATTTAAAGGGGGAGGGGACTCAAAACAGAGTCCTGTCAAAATGAGACAAGTTGGCAATAAGATCAATGAAAGGTTGGTGGGTTTTTTAAAAAAAGTGTTCAGCAACAGTTTGAAAACCATAAGAAACAGGAGGGCAGTTCTAGAGAGGATGGGCCACCACTAAAAAAAATATTCTGTCCCTGGTACTCACCAGCTTTTGAGGTGGATATGGGAACCCAGGCATGTTCCTAGATGTGCAGGTATGAATGGGAGCCGGGAAATCAGGAGATAACCCTAGTCACTGATGCAAAAGGCGAAGTATGTCAGTCATTTTGGCAGCAGTCTCCAAGGGGAGCCCCATGTAGAAAGCACTACAGTAGTGCAACCCAGACATGCGTGTGATTTGAGGACAAACTTGTTTTTTTTCTAGACAAGGCTGGAGCTGGTGAAGCAGCCTAAGGTGACTGATGCCCTTTGTGGCCACCTCAGCATCTCCATGTATAGAGATGGGTTCAGGAAAAGCAACAGCGATGTCTGAATGCTTCATGGGAGTGAAACTTCAGCCCAAAGCAGCATAATTAACTGTTTTATTACAAATACTACAGCTGCTGCTGCTGCTGCTGCTGTTACTAGTAGTAGTCAAACCTTACTTCAAGGTACTCAGAGCAGTCTCTGTGGTTCTCTTCCCATTTTATACTTCTAACAACCCTGTAAGGTAGATCAGGCTGACAAGGGCCTAATATTAATATTTTTATTATTTATATCCAGCCCATCTGGCTGGGTTTCCCCAGCCACTCTGGGCAGCTCCCAACAGAGGGCTAAAAACAGAGTAAAGCTTCAAACATTAAAAACTTCCCTAAACAGCGCTGCCTTCAGATGTTTTCTAAACGTCAGATAGTTGTTTATCTCCTTAACATGTGATGGGAGGGAGTCCCACAGGTCGGGTGCCACTACCAAGAAGGCCCTCTGCCTGGTTCCCTGTAACTTCACTTCTTGCAGGGAGGGAACTGCCAGAAGGCCCTCGGAGCTGGACTTCTGTGTCCGGGCTGAACGATGGGGGTGGAGACGCTCCTTCAGGTATCCTGGGGATTTGAACCCTGGGTTCCCATGTCCTAGTCCAAGGGCCAGTGGTGGGGCTGCCATGTCAGACTAGGATCTGGGAGACCCGGGTTCAAATACTGACTCAGCCAGGTGACCTAGGGCCAGTCACTGCCCCTTAGCCCAACCGACCTCACAGAGTTGTTGTGGGGAGGAGATGAGGAGAGAACCATGCATGTCACCTTGAGCTCTTTAGAGAAAAACAAATAACAAATAAACTCCTTAACCACACCACAGATGAGCCTGGCAGGATGCGACGTCTAATGTGGAGAGCCACTCTGGTGTATGTGAAGGTGCGGGGTGAGTTTAGACCTGGGTTCAAATCCCCACCCAGCCATGAAGCCCACTGGGTGAATTTGAGCCAACCTAGCTTACCTCATAGGGACACGGGTGGCGCTGTGGGTTAAATCACAGAGCCTAGGACTTGCAGATCAGAAGGTCGGCGGGTCGAATCCCCGCGACGGGGTGAGCTCCCGTTGCTCGGTCCCTGCTCCTGCCAACCTAGCAGTTCGAAAGCACATCAAAGTGCAAGTAGATAAATAGGCACCGCTCCAGCGGGAAGGTAAACGGCATTTCCATGTGCTGCTCTGGTTCGCCATAAGCGGCTTAGTCATGCTGGCCACATGACCCAGAAGCTGTACGCCGGCTCCCTCGGCCACTAAAGCGAGATGAGCGCCGCAACCCCAGAGTTGGCCACAACTGGACCTAATGGTCAGGGGTCCCTTTACCTTTTTTAGGTTACCTCACAGAGTTGTTGTGAAGCTAAAACGAGGCGCGTCTACACTACCCTGAGCAACTTGGGAGGAAAAGCGAGGCATGATTAAATGCAATTGTGAATGGTTTTAAGCTGTAAATTGTAAGTTGCTTAAAACTGATTCAAAGTTGTTTTTCAAATATTTTCAATGTGTCTTTTCATGTTGTAACCCGCCCTGAGGCCTGAAGGTGAACGACAGGTCATTATTATTATTATTAATTAATAAATAATAATAATAATATGCCGGGAATAAAGAAAAAGACCTTTATATCCCTCTATTACTTGGCTCATTTATCTTGTTTTCATGAAACCCTCTCAAAATGGCGGCCTGGCGACACGGCTGCCCTTCTCAAGAAGGCCGCCTCGCCAGTCCCTCTCTTCCTCTCACCGCGACCTTCCCATCATGGCGGCCCTCCCTCCCGCAATCCGCTTCCAACCAGGGGCACTTCCCTTCCCGCCCCTTTCCAAAATGGCGGCTGAGAGGCCCCCTCCTCCAGAGCGTGGCGTCGTCGAAGGAAGAGCGCGCAGGCTGGGTGAAAGGTCGAGTTGGCCACGCCCCCTTTGGCTCGGCTTCCGCCCGTGCGGGGAAACCCCGGAGCGGATATAGCGCCCTCTCTTTCCGGTCTGGCTCCTTTTCGGCCGTAGCTGCCTCCACGCGAACATGCCTGTGAGTCCTTTGCTGGGTCTGGGCGCCAGCGGAGCGGCGAGGCCTTGGTGCCCCGTCCCTCCGCGGCTCCCTCCCTTCGGGCCCCGATAGGTTGGGGAAAGGGGGTCGTTCGTGGTCGTCGCCTTGGGCTTCCACCCCGCTCCAGGCGCCCCTTCGCCCTCCCTTCCCTTCCCTCACACCTCCCTGGTCGGGGATGGGAGGCTCAAAATGGCGGCCTGGGGAGGGAGGGGAGATATTTACTTCTCTGACTCCTCCCCTCTCCCCGCTTTTTAAAATGTTCTCCGTTAATAAGAGATTTATATGAATAGTAACTTGGTTTTGAAGGGAAAGGAGGAGCAGAGCAGCCTGGGAGGCGGGGGCCAGCGACACCACTTTTCCCAGTTGAGGGTCATCTGGTCTCGCTGCGTTATTTTGTTTAAAAGTGAGCCTATTTGAGTCGGTCTGTGTGTGTGTGTATGTATGTATGTATGTATGTATGTGTATATATATGTCTTATGTATTTATGTATGTAGCATTTGTATCCTGCCTTATTCTCCAAGGAGCTCAAGGTGGCGTACATGATTCTTCCCCCCCCCAAAAAAAAAATTTTTTTAATGCCCCACAACAACCCTACGAGGTAGGTTAGGCTGAGAGGCAGTGTGTGAGTTTCCTGATGCAGGGATTTGAACTTTGGTCTCTCCCAGTTCCTAGCCTGACGCTGACCATACACCGCTGTAGCTCTCTAGTTTTTTTCTTAATCCATGTTTATTTAGATACGTATTTATGGCTTTGGAGATTGCAAAAACAAAGCAAGTTTGTGGAGACTATACTTCCGTGAAATCTTGCAACAGTCCTGGTTGGTTGATAGGCAGGGGGCAACGTTGGCCAGTGCCCTCAGTTGCAGGGGTTGTCTGAGGCCACTTGATAATATTTGAACTGGGGGCTTGAGCAACAACTGCTGCTAAACTAGTCTTCTAGAGGTGGTTGTTCTCCATGCCAGCAAAGCACTGCTCATGGTTTGGGGTTATGGGAATTCCAACAGGTCAATGGTTCCTCACCCACATAATAAACATAGTTGTTGTTGTTTGTATGCTAGAAGCGTTCATGGCACTTGAAAACTACCAGAGGATCTTAAAATATAGTATTTGGGCCTTTGGAGTTCTTTCCCCTTTAATTGACTTATGAGTGCCTCCTGAAGACTTTCCTCTTTCAGCAGACCTTTTAAGTTGAGATCTTCCCTAGTCTGCATCTGTACTGGAATTGTTCTTAAAGATGTTTTTCTCACTTGTGTTCAGCCCTGAACTACTTTGGAAGGGTGGGGTATAAAATGAATAAATTCACCAGTAATAAAAGACTGTGCTTCATGGGAAAGGGGGGTTTTGAGGAAGGGGGTTAAGGGGGCAGTGCTACTTTTTTTTAGATCTAGTAGGCATGAACCCCCTCAACCAGGTTTTCCTAACCAAATCGCTAGCTACTTAACATGATGTTAGCGGTTTGGGAGTTAAATGTGTTGTGGAGATTGAGAGGTTTGTTCTTCGTTCTAAAGTCCTTTGTTTATGGGCATTCCCTGCAGCTCGCAAAGGATCTCTTGCATCCCTCCCCTGAGGAGGAGAAGAGGAAACATAAGAAGAAGCGCCTGGTCCAGAGTCCCAACTCGTACTTCATGGATGTGAAATGTCCAGGTAGGGAGGAGGAGTGTCTTAAAACGAGGCTGGTCGTGTTTTTATGTCCTGCAACTTGTATATACAGTGGTACCTCTGTTTTTGAACACAATCCATTCCGGATGTCCGTTCGAGTTCCAAAGTGTTTGAAAACTGAAAGCGGAAGCCTCAAAACGGAAGCCTCAATACAGAAATCTCAAAACTGAAGCTGCGTTTCCTGTTTGATTTCCGAGGTGCATTTCCAGGTTTTTGGTGTTTGAGTTCCAAAACATTCGACTATAGAGGCGTTCGAAAACCGAGGTACCACTGTACTTGTTTTGGGCAAGGGGCTGGATCACTTATGCTGTCAGTCACATAGTTCTACATTTTTTCTCAGACTCCATTGTAGTTCACTGTTTTGCATTGCTGGGAGCTCATAAGAGGGAGGAAACCTTTGCCATTTGCTCAGGCATGTGAACTGGCAGAAGGTGTCTGTGTAGGAAATGAGGCCTCTTGTCTTGGGGTTACAGAAGAAGAAACGTCAGAGCACTATGGTTACCTCGGAAATCGTTGCTCCTATGGTAAAATACCTGGCCTTGCAAAGGCTATACCCACATGCGTGATTAGGCAGGGAAGTAAAGAAACTCATGGCCTTCATGCTGGTGGCACTGAGATTGGGCTTTCCCCTCTTTCCATCTTCAGGAACATTTGCCTTACATCGAGTCAGATTATTGGTCCATCTAGCTTGGGGTTGTCAACACTGACTGGCAGCGGCTCTCCAGGGTTGCAGGCAGGGGACATTCCCAGCCCTTTTCTGGAGATGCCAGGATTTGAACCTGGTACATGCTGCACATGAAGCAGATGCTCTGTCCACTGAGCTACGGCCTTCCCAAATAGTTGGTAAAGACCTCACTTAAGCTAAGGTGTTTTGGTTATGTACAAATAGAAAAATTGGGATATGGAGCAAACAAATCACAGGTTTACCTGCATCTTGCAGTTTTAGCCCACATAAAGGATTTGAGGCAATACAGGTGATTGAAAGGAGATGGGGTGGTGTAGGATTGTCTCCAAGGTTGAAACGCTATTCTAGCATTTATCACATTTAGCACTTTTTCTGGTTAAATTTCCCAAATTTCTAGGCATTAAACATTTTGGAGAGGCTCCCTCTTCCATTTCTTTGAAGTGGATCCAAAGTGATGTTTTTTCTTTCCCCTTTCTCAGGTTGCTACAAAATCACCACTGTGTTCAGTCACGCTCAAACAGTGGTTCTGTGTGTCGGCTGTTCAACTGTGCTGTGCCAGCCCACTGGGGGAAAGGCAAGGTTGACAGAAGGTAAGCAGGGAGCTTAATTGGCTGTTTTTAAAGACCTGCTCTTAGAGCAAATCACTTCTGCCTTATCTCCTCTGTTCCTTTGCCATTTTCTATTGCGGCATTTAAACAGTGTGTGTTTAATTGCACCCCTTCCCTGTTATTATGTAACCTTTCCCCCCTCTCTTCTGTAGAAGTGGATGGTTAAAGCTGCTTAGAGCAGGTGGAATCTGGAAATGGGTGGTTGGTTTTTTAACCTGCCCTAAGGCGGTCTGCCGGTTTTCTTTTGCTTTTAAAATTCACAAGTTAGGTAACTGTTATGTCAGGCTTTGTAACAAAACACACTGGGGTTCATTCAGATAACAAAAGGGAAGATCTGGAGCTATCACTTCCTCAGCAACCACTTTGGATGTGGGGACATGCCTCCAGTAATTAAGATTTTGGGTATTATGGATAGTGTCTTAGGGGAGTGAAGGGTGGCTCTGTTTTTTGCTTTTAATCATGTGACATAATCGGAGTAGCCTTCTGTAAGACTTTCTTTAAACGAGCCATGATGAATTTCAACTCTCCCGGATGCTGTGCCCAGGAGGTCGAGAAGTCATGTGTAAATAAGAGCTGTTGTGTTTTCTTTTCTTTTTGTTCACTGTGTGGCCTTCCACCCCACCCTGTTTGCAGGATGCTCCTTCAGGCGAAAGCAGCACTAAATTAAGCAGATGTTTGTCCAGGATGGGTGGGGCTATGTGCACAGTCGTCGGCTCCGGTGCGGAGGATCTCAAGAGCATGGACGGTGGGAGTCCCGACACAAGTGAGATGTGAGCTGCAACTGTGTGGCTCTTGAGGATTTCAGCTGTTGCTGCTGCCTCTGGAATAAGGAGAGCAAAAGATGGCTTTCGCACTGTCCTTGTAGCCTCACCCATCTGACTCAATAAATTTTGGATATAAAGACAGAATCGTGTTTTCTGTAGTGTGTGCGTGTGTTGGGGGCTGGGAGTTGATTGCTGAGTCCAGATGGGCTCAGCCAGTGTGGCTGCCTGAGATTCTCTGATTCTCTAGCTACAGGGTTAAAATAGAACAGATTCTACAGATTAATAGCTTTACCTTGTTGTAAAATGTGGAAATGGGCAGCACATAGCAGATATGCAACAAAGCAGCTTCTGTGCATTCTGCTGCCTGAAAGGGGCTTCTGTCCCAAGTAAAAAGGCCAAAGGGTCTTTAGAACAGATTGCCATGTTGTTCTTTTCCAAGTTCTTCCAACCATGCCTGCCCTTCCTATTTAATGAAGACAGCTGCCACAAGTTTCCACCAGTTTACTTTTCAACACATGGCTTATAGGTGCCTCCGCGTCCAGCGATGGTCATCTTCGAACGCTCCAAAGCCAGGCCTGAGTCCTGTTCCTGACACTGGAATAGTGATTTTGCATGCTGGGTGGAGAGGAGAGGTACCCTGGAAATAAAATGGGGTGGGTGGGAAGAGAAAGAGCTGTTTGAAGCTACCTATTAGATATGCTCAGAAATAGTTTGCCAGTTGGAAGACTACCCAGCTGCTGTGTGTGGCTGTTTGAATACCATGTTTTGAAATGCCATGTTGACTGCTGCAAGAGAACCCTCTGGGTAGTTGCGCAGCGGGACCAAGAAACCCAAAGATGACAAATCACAAGGTCTGATAAACCAGGTAATGTAAGGGCGAGCTCTGGAAGTGTTTTGTCCAGAGTCCACATTCTGGTGACCTAACCACCCGAAGATAATTCCAAAGGTCACCCCACCCCACCCTAAACATACTTTCGAATAAACAACATTTGATATGAATGCAGGAAGTATTGGGGGAAGCTTCCTTTCAACTCACCTGTCTGCACCATGCCTGATGTGGGAACGTACACCACGGGGACTGCCTGTACTCGGCTCAGGAAGGCATTGTAGGCTGTGGGGGTCGAAGAATCATGTCAAGGTTAGTTCCACCCTTGCCCTTTTCTGAACCACTGGCAGCAATACCCTTCACATAATTTAGCGGACTCCGCTTATGGTTTGTGGGCTATTCCACTTGAAGCATGGGAGTTCAAGTGAAGACATGCATATAAAGGTAGTCACTAGCACAGAGTCCTATAATCAGTGTTGCAAGGCACTCCAAGGGTCATCCAGTCCAACCCCCGGCCATGCAGGAAACTCAACTATAAGAAAAGGTAAAGGTACCCCTGCCCGTACGGGCCAGTCTTGCCAGACTCTAGGGTTGTGCGCTCATCTCACTCTATAGGCCGGGAGTCAGCGCCGTCCGCGGACACTTCCGGGTCACGTGGCCAGCGTGACAAGCTGCATCTGAGCCAGCGCAGCACACGGAACGCCGTTTACCTTCCCGCTGGTAAGCGGTCCCTGTTTATCTACTTGCACCCGGGGGTGCTTTCGAACTGCTAGGTTGGCAGGCGCTGGGACCGAACGACGGGAGCGCACCCCGCCGCGGGGATTCGAACCGCCGACCATGCAATCGGCAAGTTCTAGGCGCTGAGGTTTTACCCACAGCAAGTATCCATGACCAATGGCCATCCAGTCTCTGCTTAAAAACCTCCAAAGAAGAGCCCACAACCACCTTAGCATGTCTTTGCTTTCCCTTGTGTATGTAATCCTTCCCATCAAGCTATGAGACAGGCCAGTATTCCTGCAAGGGCAGGGAGAGGGGGAGAAGAGTTGGGGCTGGAGGGCACAGCATGTGGGCTTGCTGGTTCCCCACTTGCTCTTTCAGAAAGGCCTGGTTCCTCCAGGGTATATTGTGCCTGCCTTTGCAAATCCACTTACTGAGAAAGATGACCATGGTGGATGCTAAAACAGCGAAGATGGTGAAGAGGAGGACCTGGTAGGAGCCCACAAGCTGCTTGACAAGGCCTGCTTCAGCACACTGATCTAGGAGGAGAGACAAGACCTGTCTGCTCTGGGCTGGTGCAGGTTATTATCCCCTGTGACCGTCCAGATGAAGGCACAGGCCTCCATTCATGGCTTGACTGCTATGGTCCTTACCAAACAGATGCCTGTCTGGCAGTGCCCGCATCAACACCGCAGCCCTCTGGCCTGTAAGGGTGCAGGAGAGGTTGACGAAGACGGGTGCTGCCATCTGCTGGAGGGATGTAAGGTTGACCACGCTGACTGGGAAGACGACAAGCCCGGGCATGTCCACCAGATGGAAGGGGCGTCCCACTTGGATCACCGGGGAGCTGGGCTGAGCCTTGGCAGGAAGGATGGAGGGAAAGTTGAGTCGTTAGGAAAACAACAGAGCTGCAATCCAAAGGGGTCTGTTGCTCTGTAGCAGCAACAACAGTGGCTTGTGGCACCTTAAGAGACAGACCAGGATCTATGCAGGATTAGCTGTTGTGGACTAGATCTGCCTTAAGCAGCCGCAAGGACCCTTGTTCTCACTTGGCAAAGTGTCTCTCCATTCCTTGCATTCTCCCTCAGTGGAGGAGGTTATTATAATACTGCTGGTCTACTGAAAAAAATCAAAGCTGGGATGGATCTGCTTGTCTCTAAGATGCTCTGAGACTTAAGTCTTTAATTGCAAGCTCTGCACAATTTCCACCACTGAGCAACAGGTTTGTTTCCTTAATAGTCCAGGAATGACCAGCCTCCTGTTGTTTCAGATAAGGTGTACATGCTCCCAAACCAATGGCTTGTATCCAATGTCAGTGCTACTCAGAGTTAGAGCCATAGAAACCGATCAGTGTGACTAACTTAAGCCCATTCATTTAAATATGCTTGCTTCGAGTAGAACTTAGTTGGATACCAGCCCATATATCACTGCTACAGGTTGAATCCACCTTCCCAATTTCTATCCTGCCGCTTCCTCCCCAAGGAGCGCATGGCGGCAACAAAATTAAATATAAAACATCCTTTAAACAAAATTAAGAACATCTAGAAATGTTTTGAAAGGGTCACATAAACTCCCAACTATTGATTTCAAGGTTGCCGGGAACAGTGTATTTCAGCCATCAGATGCCTAGGTAAACAGGAGTGTTTTTAACTTCCTCCTGAACGTTAAAAAATGAGGTAGATTGACATGCCTCACCAGGGAGGGCCTTCTGTAAAGGGGGAGCCACCAGTAAGAAGGCCCTGCAATGGGTCAGTGCTAACTGGGCAGTTTCCTGCTGGCTCATAGGGTCTAAGATGATTGAAACGATGTATGCAACTCCTTGCTCTTCATAACCATACAGGTAGACCAGGCATGGGGAACCTTATTATCCCGAAATGGACCCCGTATTCAAAGGCTGGTTCTAATGTGGACCACTGCTATAAGCATCCCTTATACACCCAGCAGATGGCTGCAGTCTATGGGAGAGCCTCTCCTGCACGTCCCAGAGATCTCAGAAGCCAGTGCTGCAGTCATCTGGAGCAGGGCTTTTATGTGGCTGCCGCATCCTGAGCCTTTGACTTGCCTCTGTTTCTTCAGTCACTCGCCTTGCCCCCAGCACCACGATTTCCCTGCTCAGCTCTGTGCTGCTGAAGACCACTTCGGACTGGTTCATGTAAAAGGCAGGCAGAAAGGGCACCGAGAGCCTCTGTGTCCCCTCTGGGCTCTGATCGCTGAGGAGGGAGGCCGTCACGTGCACCGAGCCCCCAGCGGTGCTCAGCGCCAGCAGGTCGGCTTCCGGCTGGTCTTTCACGGTGATGATGCAGGCGTAGAGACCTTGAGTTTGGGAAGAGGGAAACCAGATAGGGAGTTGCCCTGTATTGACTCAGGATGCTGGTCCACCTTGCTCAGCACTGTCTACACCAGGCATGGAGAACCTTGGTCTGAACTACGATTCCCATCAGCCCCTGCAAGATTGGCTCAATGGCCAGGGGTGATGGGAGCTGTAGTTCAGCAACATTTGGAGCATTACAGGTCCCTCTCCCCCCACTAGTCTACACTGAATAGCCGCAGTTCTCCAGGGTTTCAGATGGGCAACACTCACAGCCATTCTTGGAGAAGCCGGGGATTGAATTTGGGACTTTCTGAAAATGTTCTGGGCTGTGGCCCTTCCTTCTAAGGTTCCAGTCCTCAATGTTCTAAATACAGGGCTGACTGAAGTAGGAAATTAGGAAGCTGTCATACTGAGTCAGGCCATTTCAGACAGGGGTTCTTTCCCAGCCCTACCTAGAGGTGCCATTAAGGATTGAATCTGTAACCTTCTGGATGCCAAGCAGATGCAGAGCACTGAGCATGCCTGGGAATGTTTTTAACTTATGATACATTCCTATGGGCAAAACAGAGTTAGAGGCAACGGTACTGAGCTAAGATTGGGAAGTCCCTGGTGCAAATCTGGGACATAAATTCTCACTACACGGCCCTGGGCAAATAACTCTCAGTCTCCCATGACATCTGAATTATGGGGGGAATAATACTGATTGACTTTACAGTGGGGTAGGGAATCTTTGGGACGTGGGTGGTGCTGTGGGTTAAACCACAGAGCCTAAGACTTGCCGATCAGAAGGTTGGCGGTTCGAATCCCCATGACAGGGTGAGCTCCCGTTGCTCGGTCCCTGCTCCTGCCAACCTAGCAGTTCAAAAGCACGTTGAAGTGCAAGTAGATAAATAGGTACCGCTCTGGCAGGAAGGTAAACGGCGTTTCCGTGCACTGCTCTGATTCGCCAGAAGTGGCTTAGTCATGCTGGCCACATGACCTGGAAGCTGTACGTCGGCTCCCTCGGCCAATGAAACGAGATGAGTGCCGCAACCCCAGAGCGGCCATGACTGGACCTAATGGTCAGGGGTCGCTTTACCTAGGAAATCTTTGGTCCACCAGATGCTGCAGGACTCCAGCTGCCATCATCATAACCCCTGATCACTGACCATGCCTGCTGGGGATGATGGGAGCATCTCTAGGGCTGCAGCTTCCTCACCTCGCTGTTAGAGTTTATGGGACAGGGGTGGATGTGTGCAAGGCTGTTAAAGCTGAAAAGGATTTAAATGGCGAGATAAAAACATTGGCCGGGTTACTGTCAAAGGAGATGCCGTGCCTCTGGCGCTTCCTCCGCTACCTTTATCAGTGTAGAATGCAGACTGGGCATGAAAGATCCTCTGTGCTGGGATGTCTGGGAAAATCATGCTGAACTCCACCTGACAGGTCAGGTGAGATTCTGGGGAAAGCAGGTCTGTGATGGCATGAAGCTGGACGGAACTGCAAGGACCTGAAGGGATAAAAGGAGACAAGGGTATGATGATAGAATAAAGCAGCGGTTCTCAACCTGTGGGTCCCCAGATGTTGTTCGACTACAACTCCCACCATCCCTGAGCTCTGGCCTTGCTAGCTAGGGGTGATGGGAGTTGCAGTTCAACATCATCTGGGGACCCACAGGTTGAGAAAGGCTGGAATAAAGGGACGTGATGCCCTGCGGATTGTCCTCAGGCTGCGGCTGGTGGTAAGGAAACAGAATCTAGAACCATGCACAATTTGGCATGAAACCAGACATGGGGAGGATAAGCCCAACTGAAGGAAGCAAAAACCTAGGAATTGGAAAAGGGAGACCTGCTCTTTCTTTTATTGCCCAAGCAGTACTGGAAAAGGAGGACAAGCCATGCCTTTGAATCATAGAATCATAGAATCATAGAGTTGGAAGAGACCACAAGGGCCATCGAGTCCAACCCCCTGCCAAGCAGGAAACACCATCAGAGCACTCCTGACATATGGTTGTCAAGCCTCTGCTTAAAGACCTCCAAAGAAGGAGACTCCACCACACTCCTTAGCAGCAAATTCCACTGTCGAACAGCTCTTACTGTCAGGAAGTTCTTCCTAATGTTTAGGTGGAATCTTCTTTCCTGCAGTTTGGATCCATTGCTCCGTGTCTGCTTCTCTGGAGCAGCAGAAAACAACCTTTCTCCCTCCTCTATGTGACATCCTTTTATATATTTGAACATGGCTATCATATCACCCCTTAACCTCCTCTTCTCCAGGCTAAACATGCCCAGCTCCCTTAGCCGTTCCTCATGAGGCATCGTTTCCAGGCCTTTGACCATTTTGGTTGCCCTCCTTTGGACACGTTCCAGTTTGTCAGTGTCCTTCTTGAACTGTGGCGCCCAGAACTGGACACAGTACTCCAGGTGAGGTCTGACCAGAGCAGAATACAGTGGCACTATTACTTCCCTTGATCTAGATGCTATACTCCTATTGATGCAGCCCAGAATTGCATTGGCTTTTTTAGCTTTGCTACATTCTGAAGCAGGAGGGGATCCCCAAGAGAGGAAGAGGCGCACAAAATTGTAACTAGCTAGAAAAGCTTTTCTCCCTCATGATACTAGAACTCAGGGGCCGTTCAATGAAGCTGAATGCTGGAAGATCAGGAAAGACAAAAGCAAGATCCTATCCACACAGCATACAGTTAAGACTATGGGAGTTGCTTCCACAAGGAGAAACGGCTGGACAGCTTCAACACAGGATGAGACAATGCCATGGAGGTTAATGGTGCCAACCGCTGCTGGCCGCAATGGTCGTGTTCCCCCTCCGCTGTTGGAGGAATTTGCTTATCCTGTAACAGGACATTCCTCTGGGCACCCAGCAAACCACCCCTTAAAGAGGGAAGGAACTGGCACTTTCAAAAGCGAGAATGAGTGGTGGCTGAGGGGACATGCGGCGTCTCCTGCAACGTCACCTCTAATCCTGCCAGGGTGGACAGATTTATTTTTCTACTTAGACTGTGGATTTGCCCTTCCCAGCGTGTGCCCCATTAACAGTGGGGGTGTGTGTGAAGTGTCTGTGTCTTCCATTGTACCTCGGAGGGTTGTTTTAGTGCCGCTTGTGCTGACGAAAACCCGGAACTCGGAAGAGTTTGGAGTGTTGGTCAGGTACTGTTTGGGACCAAGGTGAAGGCTGAGTCTGGAGGAGCCACCGATGACAACCTGGAAAGAGCAAAATGGTGACTGCAGAAGGGTTTAGGAAGCGAGAATTCACTGCCCAAGCAGGATGGGGTGGCTTGGGCCTAACTTTGATTTTTAAAAAGCAACAGTTGGGCAGTGCATGTTGTCAAATCAGCTCGAGTGGCAAATCAATGGTTTCTTAGTTTTTAAGTCCATGCTCCGAGAAGGTCTTTTATTCCCTGAAATGACTCCGTTCCCTCTTCCCACGCTTACTCTCCTGGCTAGAAACGCCTTCCATGATGCTTGCGTGCTGGTGCTGCCTTGTTTTTCTGGTCCTTAAGTTAAAGGGACCCCTGACCATTAGGTCCAGTCGTGACCGACTCTGGGGTTGCGGCGCTCATCTCGCTTTACTGGCCGAGGGAGCCGGCGTACATCTTCCGGGTCATGTGGCCAACATGACTAAGCCACTTCTGGCGAACCAGAGCAGCGCAAGGAAACACCGTTTACCTTCCTGCCGGAGCGGTACTTATTTATCTCCTTGCACTTTGACGTGCTTTCGAACTGCTAGGTTGGCAGGAGCAGGGACCGAGCAACGGGAGCTCACCCCATCGCGGGGATTTGAACCGCCGACCTTCTGATCAGCAAGTCCTAGGCTCTGTGGTTTAACCCACAGCGCCACCCACGTGCTTACCTCTCGGTAAGTTTTCACTATCCCAGGGATATCGTGGAAGACGGTGGCCTTCCCAGCGTGCTTTGCGAAGGCCGCTCCACTCAGTGTGTCCATCTCAAGGAGGTCGCTTGGAGTGATTTGCCATGTCCCGGGTTCCCCTAAAGAAAGGGAAAAAATGCTGTTGCATCTGCGTTCAAGGATTCCGTGAGAAGAATAAGGCATGTTGGCCCAGTTGGTCAGGGCTCCAAGCTAATGCATTTTTTTAAAAAAAGTATAATTCTATATTAATTTTTGAGCATATTAATTATCATAGATACCACAAAACTTCACGTCTTATACAATCTTTTTGGACTTCCATCAGCACCTCTGATGATCCACCATTTTTATCACTTCTTCTGCATTTCTTAAATTCATATTGCCTTTAATTATCTTAACGAACAATCCTCCTCTTTATCCAATTTTGCAATAATTCAACTTATTCACCTCACAAAACTTCTTGCAAACCTACAAACCTGCTTTATTTTTTTATTCATCCATCCCAGAAAGAAATAAAAACACGAGGCAGAATATGAAGCAGTGAGTGGAGGCAGTGGAAGATGGACACGAGAAATTAAATAACTTTTACTCTCTCAAGGAGAGTATGCCTGTATGCCTGGGGCATACAAACTAAAAGCCATGACACCAAAGGAAAAAAGGACTGGGAGGCAAGAGGAAAAGAAACTCGGACACTGTTTCTTAGGGAGCAGCTCTGTACTGAGCACTGTATTTAATTTACTCTGGGATGGTCGAGTCTTCATTTTGTTTCAAAAGCAAATGGTGTTCATGGCCTGGAGGAACTGTGGAGTTGGAAGGGACCACAAGCGTCTAGTCCAAACCCTGCAATGCAGGAATCTTTCTCTCAACATGGGGCTTGAACCCGTGACGCTGAGATTAAGAGTCTCATGCTTTACCAACTTAAATGCAAGTAAGCAGTCCTCTAAAATTTTACATATGGGACGCGGGTGGCGCTGTGGGTTAAACCACAGAGCCTAGGACTTGCCGATCCGAAGGTCGGCGGTTCGAATCCCCGTGACGGGGTGAGCTCCTGTTGCTCGGTCCCTGCTCCTGCCACCCTAGCAGTTCGAAAGCACGCCAAAGTACAAGTAGATAAATAGGTACTGCTCCAGTGGGAAGGTAAACGGCGTTTCCGTGCGCTGCTCTGGTTCGCCAGAAGCGGCTTAGTCATGCTGGCCACATGGCCCGGAAGCTGTACGCCGGCTCCCTCGGCCAGTAAAGCGAGATGAGCGGCGCAACCCCAGAGTCGGCCACGACTGGACCTAAAGGTCAGGGGTCCTTTTACCTTTACCTTAATATTTTACACAGCGGATAAAAGCGAAGACAGCTGCTATCAAATGAGCTACAATAGCTTTAATTCCCCAAGCCATGGGATGTAAAAAATGTGTTTTATTATAGGAAAGATGGATGAAACCACCATGCATTAATTTATAGGGCAATGTTTCTCCCCACCACCAAATACAGTGCTAAAAGGAAGGTGCAAACTGACAAGTTACTCTGTGCCGGAAGCTAGGATCCCTGGATCACTTGCTTCTGACAAGGAGCCCTGATAGACCAGTCCCGGGCATCACAATTATTCTCTTGGCTTCCTCATGTGGGATCCCCTCACACATGGCTTTCCGTGGTTGAAGCCACCACTGGAAGGACTGTCTTGACACTGTGTCCCGTTATGTGCTGGGTTGACTGAGATGGGTACAGGCAGTTTTCTCCTTCTTCAGATTGAGGACAAACCCACGGGACTGAAGGGTGCTTTATATTGAAGCCGTTTTACGCACAAAGTCGCAAAGAATGCAGCTTCTGTTTCTTCGCTGAGAGCAGCCCCTTCCGAAGTTCGCACGGGGCCGTTCTGAGGGTCACCGAGGAGGGAGAGAGAGAGAGAGAGAAAGAGAGAGTCCAGGCTGGGTGTGTGTTTTATAGGAGGGGACAAGAGATGCTTGGCATTCCAGCAGATGCTCTCTGGGTTACTCTTTTGTCCTGAAGACGTGACCGAGGCTTAATTTGCAGTGCTTTGCACAGCGGCCATAAAACAGCAGCCGATGAACCAGAGGCTGCCTCCATTATGCATCAAGGCCTTTTAAGAGCGGCAGTAAGAAAAGGAACACCACCACCCCAGCCTGGCTGCCCTGGCCCCATTGCAAAGCATAGATGGGAAAGCAGTAAAGGACTGTGGTGGGAATCAGCAATGGGGGAGCAGGACTGGGGGTGATGAGATGAGGCTTCTTTTGAGACGCAGCCAAGGGGACCCCTGCTAGGTTCCAGGCAGGGGTGGGCTAATCCATCCATTTCAGTTCCTCTTTTATTTTTCCAATCTTGAAGTTCAATACCCCACAATTGGGAAAAAAGTCCTCATGCACATCCACTATCATTTTAGTGCTAATTTCTCCGACTGATACACATTTTGTATGCAATTTTGCTTAAGGTAGTCGTTTCTTTTGCAAAGCAACTTTCCCTGAAACAATTTAATAATAATAATAATAATAATAATAATAATAATAATAATAATAATA
>JAXCMG010000019.1:28048906-28066677 GCA_034642415.1 Podarcis siculus | reverse complement strand
TAATAATAATAATAATAATAATAATAATAATAATAATAATAATAATAATAATAATTTATTTATACCCCACCCATCTGGCTGGGTTTCCCCAACCACTCTGGGCAGCTTCCAACTGAATATTAAAAACAATACAGCATCAGACATTAAAAACTTCCCTAAACAGGGCTGCCTTCAGATGTCTTTTAAAAGTAAAATAGTTGTTTATTGCCTTGACATCTGCTGGGAGGGTGTTCCACAGGGCGGGTGCCACTACCGAGAAGGCCCTCTGCCTGGTTCCCTGTAACTTGGCTCCTCACAGCGAGGGAACCGCCAGAAGGCCCTCGGTGCTGGACCTCAGTGTCCGGGCAGAACAATGGGGGTGGAGATGCTCCTTTTGTTATTTTCACTAATATGCACATGCTTCATGCTACTATTTCCATTTTTTGGACACCTCACCACGCTGCAAGGTTTGGGAAAGCCAGATCCTGAAGGACGGCTGCTTTCTTTTCGGATCCCTGCGTTGTTTCAGAAAGGCTAGTGGACAAGCTGTGGTTTGTTAAGGCAGAGCTACAATCCTTGCACCCTGAAGAAACTACAGTATCCTGGATTCTCCAGGACTGTTAAAGCGAGAGAAGAGTTCTGTGGGTGTGATTACAATGAAGCTCCATGCATGGGGATGGGGTCAGAAGCAGTTCCAGGTCAAAGGGCAAACCTTTCAGCTAAGCGGAGCTCTGGCAGTTAGGAGAAGGCTGGTCTGTTTGACTGAGTGATGGGTTGCTATTTCTAAGCCGCTTTTTATTCAGATGAATCTCAATGTGGCTTACAAACAATAAATAACTATAACCACCTAACACCACAAAGACTGCATGAATCCTGTAAAATAATTAACAAACCATCAATGAAACGATCTGTAAAAACCTACGAACAGCAACTAAAAATGAGCTAAAACTTCACCATTTCGGCAAAAGGCATATTATATGGTTAACAAATTAATCAAATTCCTGCTGAATTTCAGTTCCTTTTTCTTAAGAATGCAAGAAGAGCCCTTCTGGGTCAGGCCAGTGGCCCATCTACTCTAAGGTTACCAGATTTTTTTTCAATGAATCCTGGGACACTTTTCAACTTCAATGGATTTTGTATGGGGACTGATGTGTAAATCCGGGGACTGTCCCCGGGAAACGGGGACGTCTGGTAACCTTAATCTAATCCAGCATCCCGTTCTCTCAGTGGCCAATCAGATGATCCAAAAGGAACCCTGCAAGAAGGACCTGAACACAAGAGCAACGATCCCTTCCTGGGGTTTCCAGTAACTGCTAGTTAAAAGCATTACTGACCGTCGAGGCAGAAGGTATCCTCATCCTCCCGACATCCTCCCTACATCATCTTCTGAGGCCCTCCTTCGTGTGTCTCCTCCGAAAGAGGTCAGGAGGGTGGCAACACAAGAACGGGGCCTTCTCTGCAGTGGCTCCCCATCTGTGGAATGCTCTCCCCAGGGAAATTCGCCCGGCGCCTTCATTATACACCTTTAGGCGCCAGGCAAAAATGTTTCTTTTCAACCAGGCCTGACTTGATCTACATCGTATACCCTTTTTAAAAAATGCTGGTTGTTTGGGGTTTTTTTTATTGGGTTGCTGGTTTCGTTTTGATTTTATGTATTTGATATTTTATGTGAACCGCCCTGAGACCTTCGGGTATACGACGGTATAGAAATTAAATACAGTGGAAGCTCGGGTTGCAAACGTGATCCATGTGGGAGGCACGTTCGCAACTCGCAGGGCTTCATCTGCGCACGTGTGGGTTGCGATTCAGCGTTTCTGCGCAAAGCGCAATTTATCACTTCTGCACATGCGCAAGTGCTGAAACCCAGAAGTAACCCCTTCTGGTACTTCCTGCTTCGGCGCAGTGCGCAACCCAAAAATGCACAACCTGAAGCATCTGTAACCCGAGGTACGACTGTAAATAATAATAATAATACAGTGGTACCTCGGGTTACATATGCTTCAGGTTACATACACTTCAGGTTACACACTCCGCTAACCCAGAAATAGTACCTCAGGTTAAGAACTTTGCTTCAGGTTGAGAACAGAAATCACCCAGCAGTGGTGCGGCGGCAGCAGCAGGCCACATTAGCTAAAGTGGTGCTTCAGGTTAAGAACAGTTTCAGGTTAAGAACGGACCTCTGGAACGAATTAAGTACGTAACCCGAGGTACCACTGTAAATACATTTGTGTAATCCTCTTTTAAAGCAACCCACGTTGGCGGCCATCGCTGCACCGTGTGGGGAGGACCTTCCCTAGTTCAGCTATGTGCTTGCGTGAAGCATGGTTTTCTTTTTATCTGCCCTCAACTTCTCTTTAACTTCCAGGAGGCAGCAACGGCGGCTGGAGACCAGCCCACTGACCTTCTTGGTTGACGAGAGGCGTGCTGAAACACACCACGTCTCCCACGGCAAGCGGCTCGGAAAGGTTCGGCTCAATGGCGTGCTCCACCGGGACAGGGATATAATCCGCCATGCCCGGGTGCTTTTCGTCCCAAACGCCCACCAGGGTCACCCCCCTGTTCACAGCCTGGGCGACGTAAGTGTAATTCTTGTTGCTGGGTCGGATGAGCAGCAGGTCATCTCTGGAGGAACAAAGCAAAAAATATGACCCCGTGAGGAGTGTGTCAAGCAGGGATACTGCAGGGTAGCATTCCCCAAACTTGGCCAACACAGTCAATGGTGCCTTCTGCTCTGTGGACCACCAAGAGATCGGCTAGGAATTTGATGGAGCCTGTGTGGGCTGGGAGTCTGAATGAATACGCTAGAATGGTAAAGGTAAAGGACCCCTGACCATTAGGTCCAGTCGTGGCCGACTCTGGGGTTGCGGCGCTCATCTCACTTTACTGGCCGACGGAGCCGGCGTACAGCTTCTGGGTCATGTGGCCAGTATGACTAAGCCGCTTCTGGCGAACCAGAGCAGCGCATGGAAACGCCATTTACCTTCCCGCAGGAGCAGTACCTATTTATCTACTTGCACTTTGACGTGCTTTCGAACTGCTAGGTTGGCAGGAGCAGGGACCGAGCAACGGGAGCTCACCCCGTCGTGGGGATTCGAACCGCCGACCTTCTGATCGGCAAGTCCTAGGCTCTGTGGTTTAACCCACAGCGCCACCTGCGTCCCTACGCTAGAGTAGTACATTTTTTAAAAAAAATTATTATGTTCTAAAGCAGGGTGGGAACAGAAGGTAGATCAGGGCCTACTCGTGTATATCCAGGAGATCTGAAGTATTCTGACAAGGATTTATCATTCCCAGTAGGAACCGGTGGCTCAGTGGCGCAAAGGACTTTATCACACCTCCGGCTAGTTCACAAGCTGCAGATGTTCCTGGGTTGTCTAGCCACAAGTTGGAACGCTAAAATTTACTTTCTATAGGGCTGCCTACAGAATACAGTTCCCTGGGAAGAGGGACTGACTTTTAAACCACCGTGGGAACTGGAGTTATGCAGGGCAAATAGGGGGATCTCCTAAGACTTCTCAGCACCCTTAGCTACAGTCCCCAGGATTCTTTGGGGGAAAGCCGTGGGTGTTTAAAGTTGCATCATTGCGCTTTAAATGTATGGTGTGAGCGGCAAGAATTTACTTCTACACCGCTTGTTCGTTACCCGGGTGAGGGAACGCGTTTGAAATAAAACATGGAACCAAGAGAAATAACAAGCCCAATAAATCCAGTAAGAACGCGGTTTATTAAACGACCACACAGTAGGATGGCTCAACTTAAAAGTGGTTGTATCCTGTACAGTGGTACCCCGCAAGACGAACGCCTCGCGAGACGAAAAACTCGCAAAACGAAAGGTTTTTTCGTTTTCGAGTTGCCTCGCAAGACGAATTTCCCTATGGGCTTGCTTCGCAAAACGAAGCTTGCCCCGGGGACAGCGGGTCTTCTCTTTTGAAGCAAGGGGCGGCGGGGAGATCGCTTCTCCCCACCGCCCCTTGCTTCAAAAGAGATCCCGGACCTCTTTTGAATCAAGCGGCTGCGGGGAGATCGCTTCTCCCGGTGCTCCGAAGCGGGGCGGGGGGTGGGAACACCTGCCCCAGCCGCCGGGCTTCGTAGCGCTGCTGAGAAGCCGGGCGGGAGGCGGGAACACCTGCCCCAGCCACCCCGCTTCGGAACGCTGCTCCGAAGCGGGGTGGGGGGGCGGGAACACCTGCCCCAGCCGCCGGGCTTCTTAGCGCTGCTACGAAGCCGGGCGGGGGGCGGGAACACCTTCTGAAGGCGGGCGGGGGGCGAAAGTCTTTGTCCCCCCTGCCTGCCTTCCCAGGGGCTTTTAAATCGCCCCGGACAGCGGAGAAGTCCTCCACTGTCCCGGGGCGATTTTAAAATGCCGCCCACCAGCATTTTAAGATCGCCCGGACAGCGGAGAAGTCCTCCGCTGTCCCAGGGTTTTTTAAAATGCTGGGGGTGGGAAGAAAAGCCCTTGTCCCCGCCCCCCAGCCTTCAGAAGAGGTCCGGGGACAGACTGTCCCCGGACCTGGTCTGAAGGCGGCTTCCCTAGGAACGCATTAATTGATTTTCAATGCATTCCTATGGGAAACCGTGCATCGCAAGACGAAAAAACCGCAAGACGAAGAGACTTGCGGAACGAATTAATTTCGTCTTGCGAGGCACCACTGTACTTAAAATTCGCCTCAATTGGGCCACATTCACACCATACATTTAAAGCACTATGGTGCTTTAATATTTTAATATTATTTAATATTTAATAAAATTTTAATTTTTTTTGGGAAGCCGCCCAGAGTGGCTGGGGAAGCCCAGCCAGATGGGCGGGGTATAAATAATAAATTATTATTACTATTATTATTATTATTATGGTGCCACTTTAAACAGTCATGGCTTCTCCCAAAGGATTTTGGGAACTGTAGGGCTGCTAGGAGACCCCTATTCCCCTCACAGAGCTACAGTTCGCAAAGTTCCCTGATAAGAGGGACCAACTGTTAAAACACTCTGGGAGGGGAATGTGTGTGTGTATGCAGAGTCTCCTAACAACTCTCAGCAACCTAAGTAACTACAACTCCCACGATTCTTTGGGGGAAGCCATAACTGTTTCCTTTAAATGTACTGAGCAGATGAAGCCCTGGTCATATAGGGTGGATATGACTTAAGATGTGATCCCGACATTTATCTTGACCATTGTGATGACTGCGCCTGTGTACTTTGTTGCATGAACACACCCTGGACTACAGAAGTGGCCAATGTTCAAGTTCCCAAAAGGACTTTCCACAAGATGGAGAGTGGCAATTTCCCAAGCAAGCCATGCTCACGATGCGGCACGCGGCCCTTTCCCAAGCGTGCCTTCCTGAGCCGCACCTGTTCAAGGCCAGGTGAAGCTGGGTGCTCTGGGCGTGGAACTTCTCCCCGGTACTGTCGTAGAACTCAACGGCGAGGGTGAGGGACATGCCCAGGGGAAACGCATGCAGGGGCACCCGGCTGGCCGTGTAGAGCTTGGGGGCGCTGCTCAAGCGCAGGTAGGACACTGGGGCCACCTGGGAGGGGGAGAAAGGAAAGGATGTTTGGTTTTTTCCTTTTCAATCACCACATCTGGAGACTTCAAATTGATTCATCTCAAATATGCTTGTAAGGCAAGCAAATGCCAGTTGAAGCCGAACCGATACACGTGGACATAAAAATATACATAAGAACTGCTCATAAAAACAGAAGTTTGACCAATACAATGAGAAAGCAGAATCTTAGATCTCAAGCAAGGCCACACTGCCTTGTCTTAGCTGAGCAGCCTTCACTGCGAATTTAGCTACATTAAGCACTGCAGACCGAACCGATCCGAACCATCTTCTCCATATCAATGAGGATTGAACTGGAGACAAACAGCACTCTTTACTATTCCATCTGTTGTCTTACCTACCAACATCTGGAGGTTGCAAGCTCCCTGTCCCAGATGTAAGCGGTCCTCTTTAAGCAAGCTGGCAGATGCTCCAGCGCTTTAGTGCGACATTCTGAATTTTTCGCAAGACGTGTACCTTGTCTTGCCATCTGCTTCACTCCCTGGCAACTTTATACCGTATTTTTTGCTCTATAAGACTCACTTTTTCCCTCCTAAAAAGTAAGGGGAAATGTGTGTGCATCTTATGGAGCGAATGCAGGCTGCGCAGCTATCACAGAAGCCAGAACAGCAAGAGGGATTGCTGCTTTCACTGCGCAGCGATCCCTCTTGCTGTTCTGGCTTCTGAGATTCAGAATATTTTTTTTCTTGTTTTCCTCCTCCAAAAACTAGGTGCGTCTTGTGGTCTGGTGCGTCTTATAGAGTGAAAAATACGGTAATATAAGAAGAGCCTGCTGGATTGGGCCAATGGCCCATCTATAGTCCAGCCCCCTGTTCTCACAAGGGGAAACCTTAAAGCAGAACCCGAACACACGAGCAACTCTCTCTTCCTGCAGTTTCCAACAGCTGGCATACAGAAATTTTACCTCCAAATGTGGAGGTAGAGCATAGCATAGCCATTGTGATTGGCAGTCCTCAACTTCAGCAACCGTCCTTATCCAGCACTGCATTCTCCCCTTCAGTCTTCCAGGTCCTGCCCACGGCGTTCAGGGACCTCCTACCTTGGAGCATTCGCGGAATCCACAGCAGCCACTACCACCTCTTCCCAGAGCCTCCCTTACCCGCACTCCGGTGATGACAGTCTGGTTGACGCCGAAGAGCTCCAGGGCTGTCACCTCCAGCACCGCAGTGCCTGTGACAGCTCCTGCCTTGAGGAGGCCATGCCTGTTCTCCTCAATGACAGAGGAGTTGGGGAAGCACTGCAGGATCTGAGCGTTCACAAAGGCCGCCCCATCCCTAAGAGAGAAAAGAAGAGTCACCATCCCTTCTGTTTGGGCTGGCAGGTGGAGGGGGTTGGGGCAGTTATGCTTTATAGCCCAAGGTGGGCGCACAGGCTAGAAGGCAACTGCCACAAAGGATGGAGGAGCTGCCAGATTTAGAGTGGACTACACAATTTCGGCAGGCATCCCATTATCTGCACTTTCCATAAGCGACTGGGAGACATTTTGTTCTGGCAAGCTTTGCCAACTGGATTGGCATGGGTGTCTACTTTGTACTGCTTTTAAATCTATCTGCTGCTGTCCAGTTTTTCAGCTTTGCTTATTGTATTTTGCACACCACCTTCAGATATACATGTGGAAGGCAACCAACCAACCAATCGAAATCACCTTACTCAATCCTAGCTGGAAGGTGGGATTATTTACCCAGCAGAGAGAGAGAGAGACAGTGTGTGCCACGATCACTGAGAGGGGTGGATAACATCATGCTGGGGCTGTATCTAGCCTGCAGGTGGAGGAGGGAGGTGTCCCGCACCCCCTGCCTTAAGGCAAGCAAAAAATGATGGAGTATCAACTGAGCGACCCCCCATACTGGAGACATTTTGAAAGCAGAAGATTTAGGGAAGCTTTTAATGTTTGATGCTTTAAGGTAAAGGTAAAGGTACCCCTGCCCGTACGGGCCAGTCTTGACAGACTCTGGGGTTGGTGCGCCCATCTCACTCTATAGGCCGGGGGCCAGCGCTGTCCGGAGACACTTCCGGGTCACGTGGCCAGCGTGACATCGCTGCTCTGGTGAGCCAGAGCCGCACACGGAAACGCCGTTTACCTTCCCGCTAGTAAGCAGTCCCTATTTATCTACTTGCACCCGGGGGTGCTTTCGAACTGCTAGGTTGGCAGGCGCTGGGACCGAGCAACGGGAGCGCACCCCGCCACGGGGATTCGAACCGCCGACCTTTCGATCGGCAAGCCCTAGGAGCTGAGGCTTTTACCCACAGCGCCACCCGCGTCCCTGTTTGATGCTTTACTGTATTTTAATATTTTGTTGGAAGCTGCCCAGAGTGAATGGGGAAGCCCAGCCAGATGGGCGGGGTATAAATTATTATTATTATTATTATTATTTGCTGCAAATTAGCATCTCTGTAGTGCTTCTACTTCTTCAAGTTAATAGTGGAATCTTTGTCTTTGCTCCCCATCACCATTGCTACCACCCACCTGCCACTTCCCCCCTTTCCCTGCCCTACCTGTTTGTGAGTAACTTGAGCTGCGAGTTCATGGACATCAGAATCTGCTCTGCGGAGCACTCCGGGGAGAAGAGCTGCAGTTTATCAAAGACCTGTAAGGGACAGAGCAAGGATCCGGCAGGGAGAAGGAAGGGCTGGGACGCGCCCCTGCTTTTCACGTTAATGGCTGGCATGGCCAGATGCAGCAGAGGACTGGCAGCAGTGAAAGAGGCTGCCTGAAGGGGGCGCTTACTAGTATCTGCACTTCATCCGAGAGCTCGGAGAGGTGTCCTTCAAACTGCCCGGCATCTGGGTCCGAAGCCTGAACCGTGACTTGGATGCTCGTCCGCCCAGCTGCCTTCGTGTGCAGGACCATGGCAAAGTTACTTTCCGGAATAAGCTGCAGGGAAACCTGGGAGAGAAGGGATGGAGCTGCAGGCTTCCTGGAGAGAAGGGATGGGAGGATCCAGCGTGCCCAGTGCACGTTGAGAATGGTTGGGTGGAAGGCAGGGAGCTGACCAGTAGGTGGCGCCGGAGGCAATGAGAGGCAGCACCAACTCATTCTAGTTTTGCCCTCCGCCCTCCTCTCTGTTGAATTCTACAAGGGCAACAATGAGACGGAGGAGGAGGAGGAAGAAGCTGCCAGGGAGAGCACCCGCCCCCTGTATTCGCTGTAGGTATGAAATCAAGTGGGGACTGGCTGAGGTTCAGTAGGACCAACGTTGGATGCAGCCCACAGTGGCTGAGAGTTGAAGTGCATCCCGAGGGACAGATCCATACCTCCGAGTGTCTGGGAAGGAGGTCCAGGACATCCCGCTTGCTCATCGCCCAGTGGAACGTCAGCGCTGGGTCGGCATTCCCAAAGGAGAATGGAGTCAAAGTGCTGGTCAGGCCAACAACATAAACAGGCATCTACAAAGGAAAGCGTCACTCGTTACTTCTTCCCAGCTTTTGGTCCTCTCAGGGCAAGAGATGTGTCCTACCATGGAGACCAACGCATGTATGCTGCCTCAAGGGATGCCTGGTCCCTTATATCCCTGCCCAATCACAGAGCTCCTTGGGCAGAGTCACTGTTATGGTCCCCACATGGGTCAGATGCGCAAGCTCATATCCACCAGCAGCCTTGCATCCAGTATTGTGGAACCCGATTCTCTGGAATTCCCTCTCAGCTGAGAGGCAGCTCAGACAGGCCTCCTCCTCTGTTGAGCTTCCAGCACCCACCAAAATCTTTTTTTTTCTTTTTAACAACCAGCAGGCATTTTAATGAAACTTCTTTTTTTTAAGTTATTGTATTGTTGTTTTACCTGTACAGCACCTAAAGATGGTTGCAATTAAGTGGCAGGTAGTTGAAATAAATGAAATAAACATTAGGAGTACTGTCCTAACACACAAGAGACGTATGACGTGGAACAGGAATACTCTGGAAGCGGTGAGCTCTCGTTCCAGGAGATCAGCCTTTCCGCTCCCCCTTGTTTAACTTAATTCCAGCAAGCTTTTTAAATGAATTCTGATTTTACAGTTTAAACTCTTTTTAAAAAAATGTATTGGGTCCACTGTACACCGCTTAGAGACAACTACAATTTGCAATATGCAATTTGTTGAAGTGAAATAAAAGAAATTGGGGTGGGATCCTTAATATGGGCTCAGTTCAGGAGAGAGGAGTCAGCCCCGCCTGTCTCTTGGTTGCATGCAATACTAGACCTACGCTGGGGAGGGCCACTGACATTAAGAGACGTGACTCTGAGTATAACTTAGTTGGCTTATATATCCACAGAGAAGATGTCCATTGGTGATTATAGGGCAGACCTACCTTGGTCCCCGTAATGAGCCTGGTGGCAGGAGCGTGGATTCTTATTGCTCGTAGCTGAACAACTTCCAGGTCGACTTGGTCCTGTGGGGGAAAGGCAGAAGGGAGACCAGAAGAAAAGGCACAGTTTGCCCAAGATTACCCAGCTGGGGGCTCCTCTGTGGCAGGCTGCCAAGTGGACTGGCAGCCGCTGGGGGGGGGCATGTGCGCCCCACACTTGGGACCTGTGAAGTTCCAGGAGCAACAAACAAAAAACGCTATGGAGCGTCTGGCCAAATCAGATGCATTGCTTCTTCAGCCTGACAGCAACCTTCTGGAGACCTTGTGGCAGCGGTGGGCAGAGCCAGAATCAACACTGGATGGAGCAACCAATAGGAAGGGGGGTGTATGTGTGTGTAGAAACTAGCCTACTGTACAAAAAGATGTACAGTGGTACCTCGGGTTACAAACGCTTCGGGTTACAAACACTTTGGGTTACAAACTCTGCTAACCTGGAAGTAGTACCTCGGGTTGATAACTTTGCCCCAGAATGAGAACGGAAATCGTGTGCCGCCTCAGGTTAAGAACGATTTCGGGTTAAGAACAGACCTCCGGAACGAATTAAGTTCGTAACCTGAGGTACCACTGTAATTTGTGTTCATTGTTCTGCCCGCTTTTGCTTCTAGCCCCACCTCCTACTGAAATACAGTCCCCAGGAAGTTACCAATAAAGAAAAGGTTTCACATCCCTTTCTTTTTGTGTGGGAGAGATGTTTTAATGAAGTAGTTTGTTAAAAAAAAAAGAACTGCCTTTTGGATTTTTTAATGCTGGTTTTATTTTATGTACACGTTTGTTTTTGCTTAAAATATTGTAAGTCGCTTGAGTTGCTAAGGCAAAAGAAGAAGCTAATACATTTAATTAATAATAATAATAATAATAATAATAATAATAATAATAATAATAATAATAATTCAAGCACCAAGCTGCTGTTTCTCACACACTCACCTCAGCACAGCAATAACCTCAGACCCCACACCATTCGGCAAATGAACAGCTCACCCAGGAGACCACCCACAGTCATGAAATGTTCACATTTCCTTAAGGCACTGACTGCTCATTCCCAACAATCAAGGCAGCCAGACTCAGGCCAGCCTGATTCTCAGCATCACGCTCTAGTGTGGTCAAGGAACAGGACCCAGGGTGGGAACCAGTGCCAGATTTACGTATAAGCTAAACAAGCTATAGCTTAGGGCCCTACTGTATTCAACACAAAAAACAGCAACAATTTGTTGTTGACAAAGGACAGCTGGACATATAAAGGGGCCCATTACCTTCAGTAGCTGAGGGCCTCATCAAACCTAAATCTGGGTCTGGTGGGACCTATGAAGACTGGAGGAGGTGCTAGCCCTCATGGTTTCAAGGGGAGGGAAAACAACTTAAATGGTGAAAGCAGTCAAAGGTTTCAGATTACAGAGCAGCAAGTGAGCATTTGATGTGGACAAGGAGGAGGAAGTACCTGTGAAAAGACAATGACTTTTCCTGTGTCTTCGTTGACAGCCCGAATGGTCCCAAGGATTGTGGCTGTGCCCACAGCCTTCGCCAGGACCTGCCCCACTCCGTTAACTGTGGCCACAGACTGGTTGCTGATGGAGAAGTGAATGAGGGACTGGGGCTGTGGGCCACCCTCTGACATCACCTGCAGGAGATCGGAAGAACAAGGCAGAAGCATCCTGGATCCTGACATCACTCTGCCACCAGCTGGGAACAATGCCTTCCCTCCCCCTCCAGTCTATCATAGAGAGGATCCTGGCCTACATCAGGAGTGGGGAAACCTGTGGTGGGATTGTAAGGCAATTAAACATTTTTGGGAAATGATATACAACGAATTGAAGAAAATGTTCCATTTAACATTTGTTAAAAAAAACCTGAAGCATTTTTATTAGGGATTGTAGGGAAAGAGCTGCCAAAAAAGCTGAAAAACATCTTCATGTATGCGACAACGGCTGTGAGAGTTTTAATAGCACAAGGATGGAAGACTGAAAAAACCCCAACTAAAGAATCACGGCAAGAAAAATGGATGGCCTATGCAGAACTGGCAAAACTGACATACAAGCTACGGGACAAGGATAACTGTGACTTTAAAGATGAACGGGAACCCTTTACAGAGTATTTGAAGACACAACAAAGCGAACTGGACTCCTTGGCTGGTTTTGAATAAACATTCACAAACTTTTTAAAAATAATAATCAGCTAAATAGTTTGAGGATCTATACAACTGTGTAACATGCAGAAAACAGCATTTTTAGAGAAATCAAAGACTGGAACTGAGGGAAATCGGGGGTGGGGGGTGCGTTTTGTGTGGGAGGGTGGGGGGAGGGAGGAAAAATGGGGGGGGGGGGGAATAAGGATGATATGTTTCTGGATAATATGTTTTGTTTTAAAGGTAAAGGTAAAGGTACCCCTGCCCATACGGGCCAGTCTTGACAGACTCTAGGGTTGTGCGCTCATCTCACTCTAGAGGCCGGGAGCCAGCGCTGTCCGCAGACACTTCCGGGTCACGTGGGCAGCGTGACGAAGCTGCTCTGGCGAACCGGCACCAGAGCAGCACATGGAAACGCCGTTTACCTTCCCGCCAGTAAGCGGTCCTTATTTATCTACTTGCACCCAGGGGTGCTTTCGAACTGCTAGGTTGGCAGGCGCTGGGACCGAGCGACGGGAGTGCACCCCGCCGCGGGGATTCGAACCACTGACCTTTCGATCGGCAAGTCCTAGGCGCTGAGGCTTTTACCCACAGCGCCACCCGCGTCCCGCATGTTTTGTTTTAATTTTGAATAAAAAAGTTATTTTTTAAAAAAGGGGTGGGGAAACCTCAGATTTGAGGGGTCTACTTTACTTAGGATCCCACAACCTACCAATCAAAGCCAGGCGTAAGAGACAATTAGACCACACCCCCACACCATATGTTTAAGAAACATGGCTTCCCCCAAAGTGTCCTGGAAATGGTAGTTTAGCCCTCCCAGTCATACAATTTCCAGCACCCTTAGCAAACTACTGTCCCAAACTTTCTTTGTGGGAGGTAATGTGCTTTTAATGTATGCTGTGTACCAGAATCCCTGCTGTTTGCTGCAGATATGGCAGGAGGCTAGGAAGGGGTGATAAAAGTGGTCAATTTTTAAACAGAGAAATTGATTAATCATGCAAAATCAATTCTAGGCAGTTTGCTAATGAATTTGTAACTGAATTAACTGATAGAACAAGCTGACCTGCCCTCCCTGTGACGTTATCTAAATCTGTGATGAAAGGGCAGAAAAAACTCTGCTTTACAAGCAGAAAGAAGGAGTGAAAGTTCTAGGTAAGGCAGGGACAGGGAGTATGTGGCTCTCCATAAATGATATTGGACTCCAGCCCCCAATGGCTGGGGCTGTTAGGAGTTGGAGTCCAACAGCATCTGGAGGGTCACTGTTCTCCCCATCCCTGTTCGTGGTGGCAGGGCTGTATAGGAGACATTTCAGGACCTGGGAGAGCTCCCATGGAAGGGAGGTGGTACTGGATCAAGGTCATTACCTAGTAGCAAGGATTAGGGGCAAGGAGAAGGCTCTCCAGGACCTTGGATAGTTCCCCGAGGTAAAACCTTTGGTAGTGGGAAGAAGACAGGTCTGAAAATGTAGTCCAGTCTACACTATAGATTTATAGTAGTACCATAGTGCTTTAAACAGCCATGGCTTACTCAAAAATATCCTGGGAACTGTCATTTGTTAAGGGTGCTGGAAGTTGTTAGGAGATTCCCCTTTTCCCCTCCCAGAGCTACAATTTCCAGAATGACTTACCAAACAATCCCTTTACTCGGGGAACTCTGGGGATTGCAGCTCTGTGAGGGAGAACAGGGGATCGCCTAACAACTCTCAGCACTCTTAACAAACCACAGTATCCAAAATGCTGTTTGGAGCTGTTTTAAGGAGTATAATACTCCTTTAAATGTATAGTACAGATGGGGCCTGGATCTGCTCTCCTCCAGTGGAAACATGGATTGCATCGACTGACATGGTCCTGTAGGCGCAGTGACTCATCTCAGGGTAACCTATGCCATGGAAAGAAGGAAGGAAGGAGGGGTGGGTAGGTGGGAGATGGGCATAGCCAATAGGATAGTTTCATCCAACTGATACTCTGAACTTACCTGCATCATGTTGTGTGGAATGAGGGTTATTTTCTCTGGGATGAGCTTGAATGGTGGGAACACCTGGCAAAACACAACAGCAGTCAAATTTGGCCACGTGGGAATTGGGGCTGTCTCACACACACACACACACACACACACACACGACCAGCCTTCCCCAGTCTGCCGTTGCTGAACTTTCATTGCCATCAGCCTCAGCCAGCACGGCCAGTGGTCAGGGATACTGGGAGTTGTAGTCAAGAACAACTATAACGCACCAGGCTGGGAGAAGGTTGTGCTATACAGTCCATTATCTTTTCATTGAAATCTGCAGCCAGGGCCAAAGGAACATTTCACAGAACTTGCGCATGAATTTCTTAACACCTCTGGTTCTAAAACCATAGGAGACGTTTTTTGCAAACCGTTTTTCCCGTGTGCCTGGGTTTTTTGACAGCCCAGCGGCTGCAATTCCTTACCTCCACTTTCCGAGGCGCCGAGGTGAATTTGATTCCCATTTTGTCCCAGGCCACGGCCACTAAACTTGTCTGCCCCACAGCCATGGCTCGGAGGACGTAGACTTCGGAATAGTCACCCACTTCCTCCATTAGCCTGCAAGGAGAGGTTTGGTATGGTTGCATTTTGTCCAACCTGGGCAAGGCAGCGCACCAGGAAAGGCCATGCAGATTTTCAGGCTGGTCTCTGGCACCCATCTTCACACTGCTGAACAGCTACTACTGTCCTGGGCATGACACTAGACAAATGACAAGAGCTCACAAAAAAGAAAGATCAGCTGCGTGACAACAAGAGTTTCCCTGCCTGGGATCAGCTCTGCCATTTTCAGTGTGGCTGCAATGGGAAGAGCTTGTCAAACGTGCAACAGCCATCCCAGAGACACCAGCGGCCAAACCTGCGACCTTCTGCACTGCACCTGAGCTGTGCTCCTTCTCTTAAAGAATAAAGCAAGATTCCAGACCTCATGGTTTTGAATAATGACCTGATTTTAAAAGGAGCATTGGATTCTATCTTAGACCCCTGTTCCGTCTAGTGCAGTGTTTTCTACACAGGCCAGTAGCAGTTCTCAGGAGTTTCAGACGGAAGACATGCTTAGCCTGACTTCCTACAAATCAAGTAAGATCCCTCACAGTTCTGAATAAAGAGCTGGATTAAAAAGGAACATTGGAATATGCCACATATGGAATCAGTTTGTCTCACTTACTACAGTGGTACCTCTGGTTAAGAACTTAATTCGTTCCAGAGGTCCGTTCTTAACCTGAAACTGTTCTTAACCTGAAGCACCACTTTAGCTAATGGGGCCTCCCGCTGCTGCCGTGCCACCAGAGAACGATTTCTGTTCTCATCCTGAAGCAAAGTTCTTAACCCGAGGTACTATTTCTGGGCTAGCAGAGTCTGTAACCTGAAGTGTCTGTAACCTGAAGCATCTGAAACCCGAGGTACCACTGTATTGCCTACAATGATTGGCAGGGGCTCTCTAAGGTTTCAGGCAGGGGACGTTCCCAGCCCTGCCGGGAGATGCCATTGGGGATTTAACTTTTAAAAAAGGCAGATTGAGCTACGGCCCTTGCAGTTTAGACCACAAGCTTTGACACTGTGGACTTGGTCGGTTTTGTGGGTTTCAACTGTTTGGGTGCCTTGTGAGAGCAGGGAAGGAGAACTCATTGTGATCCCAAACATGACCTCTTGAAGAAGCAGAAGTCAAAGCATAGGAGACACCGGGCACTTACGTCAGTGTGACAATGGGGGAGGCTGCCTTCAGCTGGAGCCGCATGTAGACAAAGTATTTACTCCGGAAAGGGTACCGGTGATGTCCCAGGACTCGCACGGAGACCAGCACCGATTTCCCAACCTCAATCTGGGGAAGAAGGCAGAGGGTTCCAGGGTGTCCTCAACTTGGATGGCTTCGAGAGAGGATTAGATAAATTCACGGAGGAGAAGGCTGTCGATGGTGACGCTCTGCCTCCAATGGTTGGAGGAAGTGATGCTTTTGAATACCAACTGCTGCAAACTGCAGGAAAGAGCTCTTGCGCTTGGATTCTTGCGCTTGGCAGAGGGCCTTCTTGGTAGTGGCGCCCGCCCCGTGGAACGCCCTCCCACCAGATGTCAAAGAGAAGAACAACTACCAGGCGTTTAGAAGACATCTGAAGGCAGCCCTCTTTAGGGAAGCTTTTAATGTTTAACAGACTACTGTATTTTAATACTTTGTTGGAATGGGCAGGGTACAAATAAATAATAATAATAATAATAATAATAATAATAATAATTATTATTCTGCCTGGGGGCTTCCCAGAGGAATCTGGTTGGTTGGTCCAAGATGGTCTGATCCAGCAGGGCCCTTCTTATCCTCTTCATGCAGCAGGCACATCGGAAGCTGCCTTAGTCCACATCAGACCCTTGGTCCATTTAGCTCAGTAGACTGACTGACAGTAGCTCTCTAGGGGTTTCAGGCAGAGCTGCCACCTGGCCCTACCTAGAGATGCCACTGAGGATGGGACCAGGGGCCTTCTGCATGCAAAGCCGATGCTCAGCCACAGAGCCGTGGCTCTTCTCACACATACCCCAGTGCCCCTCCAGATTTTGTTGGGACTCCAGACCCCTCCAGCGGAAAAGCAAGAGGACTGAGATACTGAGTCAGACAAAGTAACATTCAGTGCGTGCGGCACAGGGACCGCGCTCCCTAAGGCTACAAGTTTTCTACCAGTCCCACTGCCAGGTAATGAGCAGATAACAGCAAAGGTTGCTAGGTTCATAGCTGGGGCAATCAGAATAAGGGCCACTAACTGACTGCTGATTCAGGACTTTAAATTGTGCTCTTATATCAAATTTCATTTTCTGCGTATACTGTAATGTTTTTCTGTTGCTATGGCCATTGGCTCATGCGAATACAGTGGTACCTCGGGTTAAGAACTTAATTCGTTCCAGAGGTCCGTTCTTAACCCGAAACTGTTCTTAACCTGAGGCACCACTTTAGCTAATGGGGCCTCCCGCTGCCGCCGCACTGCCAGAACACAATTTCTGTTTTCATCCTGAAGCAAAGTTCTTAACCCGAGGTACTATTTCTGGGTTAGCGGAGTCTGTAACCTGAAGCGTATGTAACCTGAAGCGTATTTAACCCGAGGTACCACTGTAAAGTTTTATCTTATCTTATCTATCTGCCAGGTGATGTCTGTGTTCCCTTTGTAGCGGCCCTGTGCAAAGGGAAACCCACTCCCACAAATCTCTGCAAATCCAGGCTATGCAGCCAGTGGCCGCTCATGCCCTCTGACACCCCTCCGGCCAGCTTACGCATACTCATCATACCTTATCAACAAGGTCCACTTCCAACTCATACATATTGGAGATGCGAAGGTAGGCTGTAGCGGGTCCCAGGAAGGCCAGGCACAGGTCGTAGATCTCCAAGGTCAAAGAGCCAGGAAGGACAGGAACCACCTGCAAGGAAAGTGACAGGAGCAGTCGCTCGCAGGGTACAGGCGACATCACTTATCAGGCTGTATGAGATGGCAGGGCCCTGATCCTTTGGCTTTTGAAATAAATCTGGTTACCACAAGAACATGGTAAAGTAAGAAATTGTGCCAGAGCTGGATTTGTCTTTTTGCCTCCTCCCTCTGAGTCCCTTTTCCTTTTGTGTCGCGTCTCTTAGATCAGAAGCCTGAGGCTGTCTTACCGCTGATGCTTGCAAGTCCCCCTGATAGCTATTTTTTGGCTGGAGAGCAGGGTTAATACTTTGTTTTACTTTGTTTTTTGGCTTAAACCAAAAAAAAGGAAAGGAAAGGAAAGGAAAGGAAAGGAAAGGAAAGGAAAGGAA
>JAXCMG010000019.1:27984275-28039700 GCA_034642415.1 Podarcis siculus | reverse complement strand
ATAGGATTCAGAATGCAGCAGTCTGATTGGTCCTAGAACAATAGGATCCAAAATGCAGCAGTCTGATTGATCCTAGAACAATAGGATCCAGAATGCAGCAGTCTGGTCCTAGAACAATAGGATTCAGAATGCAGCAGTCTGATTGGTCCTAGAACAACAGGACCCAGAATGCAGCAGTCTGATTGGTCCACAGGAGCCATCCAATCCAGCTCCACGTGGAAGTGAATCCGCAGCCTGATTGGCCTACAGGAGAATTAGCCAATCTCGTGGGGCCCATTGTGTAAATAATGTATATAAAGCAGACATTCTGGGGGAACTTCCATTCCTCCTCACCACTATGAGCTGAAGAAAGAGCATGAAATCCACTTTAGACTCCGAGTATATTTCAGTGAAATATACTCGGAGTCGAGAGTGGATTATCATTACTACTTTCTTTTTCTTTTGAAATTTTGCACCCTTAAGAATTTTGCACCCAGGGCAACTGCCCCTGTGGCCCCCACCCACATGATGGCACAGGCTCCCAGGATTTTTGGGGGGAGGCCATGACTGTTTAACGTGGCGCAGTACTGCTTTAAACGCCTGGTGAAGATGAGGCCTAGAACAGGAGGCCAGGAGAGGACCGGCTGCCCATTTAAGTTAGGGAGCAAGTGAGGAGAGCTGCCCTCTTACCCGCTTCATCCAGGGCAAACACTCCTTGCTTATCCATGCCGACGTCCAGGGGTAAGAGTGAGCAGTCCGTGAAAGCGATGGTCTCCCCCGTCTCTTTCTCAACGTGGTACATCCTGAGTGGGACTTCCAAGGTCTGCCCAATCTCAGTGTCTGCATGGAACGGCAAGAACTCCATCTTTGAGAGCTTGAGCACATACACCTGAGTGGGGGCAGGGGGGAAAGAGTCAAAGAGCACAAGGAAACATCTTCATGTATGCGACAATGGCCGCCAGAGTTTTAATAGCACAAGGATGGAAGACTGAAGAAACCCCAACCAAAGAATCATGGCAAGAAAAATTGATGGACTATGCAGAACTGGCAAAACTGACATACAAGCTACGGGACAAGGATAACTGTGACTTTAAGGATGAATGGGAACCCTTTACAAAGTATTTGAAGACGCAACAAAGCGAACTGGACTCCTTGGCTGGTTTTGAATAAACATTCACAAACTTTTTTTTGATAATAATCAGCTAAATGGTCGAGGATCTATACAACTGTGTAACATGCAGAAAACAGCATTTTTAGAGAAATCAAAGACTGGAACTGAGGGAAGTCGGGGGGGGGGGTTCTGTGGGGGGAGGGAGGAAAAATGGGGGGGGGAATAAGGATGATGTGTTTCTGGATAATACGTTTTGTTTTAATTTTGCATTAAAAAGTTATTAAACAACAGCAACAACAAAGAGCACCTAGGAGGGAAGAATTAGCTCTCTAGGGATACAGAACGCCCCAAGGCCTCTCTTCAGACTGAGTTTGAAGCCTGTAGGGTGGGGGTTTGACCCAGCAAGCAATCCGACTTGCCTGTATTTCCCCATAGTGGAAAGGGTTCTGCACGTCTCTGGCCTGCACGGCGGTTTGGCCCTCAACCAGCCCCGCTGTGACCACCCCTTTCACCGTGACGGTGGCCACGGTCTGATTGGAAGAGGTCCACGTGAAGTTGCCGCTGCCTCCCTCCACCTGTGAATAGTTTGGGAGAGCAGAAGCAAAGGGGGGGGGGGGAGAGAGAGAGAGAATACAAAATGCAGAGTTAAGCCTGCACCCCCAGAACAGAGTAAGAGAATGATGTTATCCACCTGGGTGAGGATGTTTCACCCCTCCCATTGCAAGAATCTGCTGACAATGTTTCAGAAAGGAGGGGGCGGATTTTGCTCATCGCTTCTTCCACTCCAGCCTGTGGGAGTCTGAGTGTTATCTGTATATAGATAAGGTGACTGCTCAAGCAGCTGTAACACTCATGCAGTCCAGCGTCTCTGATTTAGTTAGTTTATGCAGTAGCTGTAGAGAATAAAAGAAATTATACTTCAGAGCTGTTGTCGTTCGTGTGGTTCATACTCTGCTATGCTCCGCTGACTTTTGGAACTGAGTTTGGTGCTCACAGCTCTAAGTTGCGAGTCCACAGCACTTAGACCTGCTCCCTGCAGTGGAAGGTCTCTGGAAGTGCTTTCCCAGTCGGGGCTGAAGAGGTTGAGCCCAGTCGTTGGCACCGGCTCAAAGGCAAAGCTGACACTGGGTGTTGGAGAGAACATGTGTCACTGGATCAGAAACAGTGGTCTCCATTGGTGAAAATACAAGCATGGACTCAAGTGGCCAATGGAAGGAGACTGCAGGAATAGAAATCTCAATGTAGCAGTGGCCTCAACTAGTGAGGAGGCCCAACCTCAGGTCCCTTCTGCTTGGGAGGTCAGGTGGTCATCTATGTTTTCTGCAGTAGGTCTTCCTCAGCGGGATGTCAGGGTGTCTTTTCCACCAGCCTCCTCTTGTAGACAGAGAGGCTAACACTTTTGTTCCATTTGGTATTAGCAGAGATTCTCATGGGTTGCTTCCGGTTGGCCTGTTTAATTTTTAATTTTTTGGTAGAATGTTTTATAATAAAGGGACATTGATGGAAAGGACCTCTCCAAACGAAGTGAATGGGTGGTAAAGTGGCAAATGCAATTCAATGTGAGTAAACAAGTGTAAAGTGATGCGCGTTGGGGCAAAAATACGTGAATTTCACATATACGCTCAGGGGTTCTGAACTGGAAGTGAGCGACCAGGAAATAGATCTTGGGGTTGTAATGGATAGCTCAATGAAGACGTCGACCTGCTGTGCAGCTGCCTTGAAACAGGCAAATCCCACGCTGTGGATCATTAGGAAAAGAACTGAAAGGAAAACTTCCTGGGTGGGATCTCCCAGGGTGGGAAACTGGGGGAAGAAGGGGAAGTTCCCAGATGAGAGCTGGGAAGGTTCACTCTCCTTCGCGCGAAATAAAGGTTAAGATATAATTTTGATAGAGGGCTGTTCTTATGTTCTTTTAAAAAAAACCTGTAGTGTACTCAGCCACATATAAGAAGGAAAACTGAGCAGTGAGACTGTCAGATAACCAAATCATTAAGTGCATCAACAAGGCTTCAAACTATCCATGACCCAGCCTCTCCATAAGTAAGTGTGAGCGGCTGGAAATCTGACAAGTGACTTCACGTCTGTTTACGCAGCTGATATGAGGGAACCAGACGTTGTCAAAATGATCATGTTTCATCTGGCTCTTAACAACCCTTCTGTGTTGTGTTAGATGCTTGGGAGGAGAGCGAAGGGAAGCTCTGTTGTCACACACAACCCATTGCTTTAGGGTTTTGTGGCTGTAAGCTCCAAAGGCATAAGTAGGTCAAAATGGTGGGGGGGGGGATGGGTGCCATATTTCCTGTGGCAGATGGTTGCAAACATTTGTACCGCACTGATAAATGAATAAAGGGCATTCTAGGGGATTTATCTCCCCAGGTCTTGGTCAACTTCACCTGAACTCTGTACCGGTACAAGACGTCCAGTGGGTGGTGTGGGAATGCCAAGAAGGAGGGCGTCAGCGTGATGGGAAGGTAAATCTTCACTTCCTGCTTGTGGCTGATGGGCGGCTTTAAGAAATCTTCTGAACCACTCTGAAGGAAAGGGAGGAATGATTGACCTGAATTTTCAGTCTTAAAAGAAAAACAAAAAAGATGTACATAACAAGGAATAAATATTGAAGCCTGCAGGGCTAGCAAAATATCTCAAATTCCTAGCCTTCCACATCCAATGTTGAGACCTACTATTATTAAATTATTGCAAACCCATAAATCCAGGCCAGAGAATATCCATATGCTACTTCGACGAAGGAGCTTTTCTTTTACCTGGAGGAGAACGGACACCAGCGCGGCTTCAATGACGGTGACGCCATCCTTCAAAACCCGAACTACGTGGTAGGAGCCGTTCACTGAAGATACAAACTCTTGAAAGTATTCTTGGGGAAACTGGTGAGTTATTTGAAGATTCTGGAAATCAAGGGGTGGGGGGAAATGTTGTCAGAAGGAGGGACAGTGTGATATCAAACACTTTATCAGAAGCAGAGCGAAAAGGTCACAGATCGACGGAATCATTGTGTCCTCGGAGTTGACTCCAAGGAAGCCTACACGGCTGGAAAGGTGTTTTCAAATTCTTCAGTGCCTGCATCCAATTTTTAAAGACACTTGTTGTTTTTGGCAGACCCAACACAGACAGGCCAGTGGCCCATCTAATCCAACATCCTGTTCTCACAGTGGCCAACCAGATGCCTCAGTGTGAACTCCACAAGCAGGATTGGCCACAAAAGCATTCTCTCCCCTCCTGCAGTTTCTAGCAACTGGGATTCAGAAGTATTAATCCCCCTGACTGCAGAGGCACAGCACAGCCATCATGCCAAGCACCCGTTGACAGCCTTGTCCTCCATGAATTTCTCTAATCCTCTTTTAAAGTCATCTAGCTTTTGACCAAACTGCGGGAGGTAGTGGAGGACAGAGGTGCCTGGCGTGCTCTGGTCCATGGGGTCACGAAGAGTCGGACACGACTAAACGACTAAACAACAACAAAGCTTAGTGGAAATAACAACAACAACACCAACAATTTATTTATACCCCGCCCATCTGGCTGGGTTTCCCCAGCCACTCTGGGCAGCTTCCAACCAAATATTAAAAACAATACAGCATCAAACATTAAAAACTACCCTAAACAGTTGTCTTTTAAAAGTAAAATAGTTGCTTATTGCCTTGACATCTGATGGGAGGGCGTTCCACAGGGCAGGTGCCACTACCGAGAAGGCCCTCTGTCTGGTTCCCTGTAACCTCACTTCTCACAGTGAGGGAACCGCCAGAAAGCCCTCGGCACTGGACCTCAGTGTCCAGGCTGGACAATGGGGGTGGAGACGCTCCTTCAGGTATACTGGACCAAGGCCGTTTAGGGCTTTAAAGGTCAGCAGCAACACTTTGAATTGTGCTCAGAAACGTACTGGGAGCCAATGAACTCCAATGGGAGTGAGTTCCATAGTTTCACTATGTGCCACGAAACCCCTCAGTCCTATGTGTGTTCCTCAGAATTAAGTCCCACTGAATTTCGTGGGGCTTATATATGGGACGTGGGTGGTGTTGTGGTCTAAACCACAGAGCCTAGGGCTTGCCGATCAGAAGGTCGGCTGTTCGAATCCCCGCAACGGGGTGAGCTCCCATTGCTCGGTCCCTGCTCCTGCCAACCTAGCAGTTCAAAAGCACGTCAAAGTGCAAGTAGTTAAATAGGTACTGCTCAGGCGAGAAGGTAAACGGCGTTTCCGCGTGCTGCTCTGGTTCGCCAGAAGCGGCTTAGTCATGCTGGCCACATGACCCGGAAGCTGTACGCCGGCTCCTTTGGCCAATAAAGTGAGATGTGCGCCGCAACCCCAGAGTCGGCCATGACTGGACCTAATGGTCAGGGGTCCCTTTACCTTTACCCCAAATATGTCTATACTAGATGACACTTTAAGGCTGCAATCCTATGAACATTTACTCTGGAATTCAGGGAGTGTGGGTGTGATTTCAGACATAACACGCACAGGATCTCATTGCAAGTTAAGGCTGGCATTTGGGAGAGATCTTGGAGCTTCTTTCCCAAGCTGACACCTACTCACATCAGACGGGTAGATCTTGGTGCTCGATTTGTCGTACACTTCAACCGTGATGGTATACTCTCGCTTCACTTCCAGGATCCACCTGTTGCCGGGCTGGACAGTGAAACCTGCAATCAGTTGCACAATGGAAGCCAAACGAAAAGCATTTCCGTAAGATGAGGCAAAGGAAACATACTGCATGGTGCTAAGTTTCACATTTAGCAGCTGGGGCAGCCGGCATCGTGTTCACTGGACGTTGCCCATACAGTGGTGCCTCGCAAGACGAAATTAATTCGTTCTGCGAGTTTCTCCGTCTTGCGGATTTTTTTGTCTTGCAAAGCACGGCTATTAACGGTACTTAGCGGCTTAGCGGGAGCTTGCGGGGCAGGCAGCGGGGAGAAGCGCTCTTCTCCCCGCCACCCGCCTTCAGACCAGGTCCGGGGACAGCGGGAAGACGCGCTGCGCCTCCCAGCTGTCCCCGGAGCTTGCGGGGCAGGCAGCGGGGAGAAGCGCTCTTCTCCCCACCGCCCGCCTTCAGACCAGGTCCGGGGACAGCGGGAAGGCGCGCTGCGCCTCCCCGCTGTCCCTGCAGCTTGCGGGGCAGGCAGCGGGGAGAAGCACTACTGAAGGAAAGTAAAAGGAAACAAACTCGTCTTGTGAAGCAAGCCCATAGGGAAATTCGTCTTGCGGAACGACTCAAAAAATGGAAAACTCTTTCGTCTTGCGAGTTTTTCGTCTTGCGAGGCATTCGTCTTGCGAGGTACCACTGTACTTGGCTCCCTTGATGGCCTTCTCTTCCTGAGAACCTCAACCTTAGACAACTCAGTCGTCTTTCCTACGACTAGCCCAGGGGATTGTTGGCTTCCCCTTCCCCCTTAGCCTCAGCTTTGCCCTTCCCTTTTCAGCAGGGAAGAGGATAATGGGGGCAAAACGAGAAGCTAGTTGGCTTCACCTATCATTTGCTCTGCCTTCACCTATTATAGGTCTCTGCCTCGAGTCCTACCAGTGGCAACAGGCACCAGCCTTCACTGCCACTGAAGCAGGACCTCTTCTAAGTTCCCTCCCTCCCCAGAGTGATAGAATCGAGCTCCGTACTGACCAGAAAAGGTACAAGAGATACCGTATTTTTCGCTCTATAAGACGCACTTCCCCCTCCTAAAAAGTAAGGGGAAATGTGTGTGTGTGTTATGGAGCAAATGCAGGCTCCATGGCTTCAGCGAAAGCAACACGAAGCCTCCGGAGCCCAGCAGAAGCTCCGTGTTGCTTTCGCTGAAGCCAAGAGAGCAAGAGGGGTCGGTGCGCACCAATCCCTCTTGCTCTCCTGGCTTCGCTTTGCTGGAGAGGCGCTGCACAGCTTTCCCTCTCTGTGCAGCGCCCCTTCAGCCAAGCGGGAGGAAAAATGGAAGGGGCTCCGTTTCTCCTGCCGCTTCGCTGAAGGGGCGCTGAGCAGAGAGGGAGAGAATATTTTTTTTTAGATGTATCTTATGGTCAGGAGCGACTTATAGAGCGAAAAATATGGTAAATTCCCCAACAGGATGGCTGCAAAGGGAGTTACAGGCTGCACAGCAACCATACCTTTAAAGCACATCCTGGGAATTGTGGTTCATTCAGGGTGCTGGGAATTGTAGCTCTGTGAAGGTTAAACCACAGCTCCTAGGATTCTCTGGGGGAATTAATGTGTTTTAAAGGAACAGTGTGCACACAGCCCAAGCTGTGTGCCCCACCTTTTCCATCTCCAGCTTTGGAGGTGAGGCCAGATGCACATCGCCACTGCCACCCTCTTCGTTAGGAAAAAGCCCAAGTGCCTATATAGTCAAAACTCTGCACGGAGATGCGGGAGGGACCGTTTACCTAAATATCCAGGCTCTACAACGTATATGCTGCAGTTGGGAAGTCCAGAGGAGGCTCGCATGTGGATGTCTTAATCTCTTCGGTAAGGAATTCGGCCTCATCGTAAATTGAGAGGAGGATGAAAGGGGCAGAGTGTTAAGTTGTGGGTGAACATATCAGACGACACAGCGATTCTTCAAACAGCTCTTGTTTATTCACAGGCCAGAACAGAACTGAACTGAAGGGCTCAGTCAGCCTGCTTATATAGAGCTCCACTACAACACAACTGTAACACCTTTCTGTAACTATCCAATCACTGAACGTCACTTTCAATCCCTTATTTGCATATGTGGACCTGAGTGAAAACTATCTACAGTATCCCCCTACTGGCCCAGGGTGAGAACTTCAGTACATAACACAGAGGATGTTTCACATTAAACACGGGGTTGATTCCGATATGGCGCTACACTGAAACCACTTAGCAGTATGCTTGTTCTGCTGGTGAAATGTTTTGCCCCAGTAGAATATTGTTGCACAAGAGCAGGCTTCTTCAACCTCGGCCCTCCAGATGTTTTGAGACTACAATTCCCATCATCCCTGACCACTGGTCCTGCTAGCTAGGGATCATGGGAGATGTAGGCCAAAAACATCTGGAGGGTCGAGTTTGAGGAAGCCTGCACGAGAGAATGTATTAGCAGGTTGCTGACAACTCTGGTCACATTCACACTGTGCATTTAAAGCCCCATGATACTACTTTTGACAGTCATGGTGGCTTCTCCCAAAGATTCTGGGAGTTGTCATTTATTAGGGCAGCTGAGAGTTATTAGGGGGCCCCTATTCCCCTTATTGGGACGCGGGTGGCACTGTGGGTTAAAGCCTCAGCGCCTAGGGCTTGCCAATCGAAAGGTCGGCGGTTCGAATCCCTGCGGCGGGGTGCGCTCCCGTTGCTCGGTCCCAGCGCCTGCCAACCTAGCAGTTCGAAAGCACCCCCGGGTGCAAGTAGATAAATAGTGACCGCTTACTGGCGGGAAGGTAAACGGTGTTTCCGTGTGCGGCTCTGGCTCGCCAGAGCAGCGATGTCACGCTGGCCACGTGACCCGGAAGTGTCTCCGGACAGCGCTGGCCCCCGGCCTCTTGAGTGAGATGGGCGCACAACCCCAGAGTCTGTCAAGACTGGCCCGTACGGGCAGGGGTACCTTTACCTTTACCTTTAATTCCCCTTATAGAGCTACAATTCCCCAAGTGGTTTAACACTCAGTCCCTCTTTCACAGGGAACTCAGAGAATTAAAGCTCTGTGGGGGGAATAAGGGGAGGGGGGATCTCCTAACAACTCTTAGCACACTCAACGAACTACAGCTCCTATAATTCTTGCACGATGAGTTTCTGCTGGTGCAGCTGTTGTGCTGGGATCCCTCTGTTGCACAACATTTAACACACACACACACCGCTAGTGCATGAGCCCTTGTGCAACAATGAAAAGTGGGTGTGCTTAGCCTCTTGGAAGCTATTCAGGCATGCCTCAGGATTTCAGGGGTCATGCGTCAGGGAAGACCGAAACAGCTAGTTGCTCAGGAATAATAGGTCAGGAGACTGGGGCAGGGGGGGATATTTGTGTTTGCAACAAAGGCTGCCCAGATGATTTATGCACAGAAATGGAAAGAAGCAGCTCCAACCAAGGAGGAATGGCAGATAAAACTGATGGGAATAGTGTGAGATGGGTAAACTTGCAGAAGAATAAGGAACCAGGAAGAAAGAACCTTTAACAAAGACTGGGGAAAGTTAGTTGAACATTTGAAAAATTATTGTAAGCAACTTAAAACGTTAGCGGGGTGTTATGTACTGAGTTGTATAGGATCCAAATTGCAGCAGTCTGATTGGTCCTAGAACAATAGGATTCAGAATGCAGCAGTCTGATTGGTCCTAGAACAATGCAGCAGTATGATTGGTTGGCAGGAACCACCCAATCATGCTCCAGATATAAGTGAATCCACAACCTGATTGGCTTACAGTAGAATTCCAGAATTAGCCAATCATGTGCAGCCCATTGTGTAAATGATGTATATAAAGCAGATACTTTGAGGGCACTTTCATTCATTCCTCCTCACCACTATGAGCTGAATAAAGAGCATGAAATCGCTTTGCGACTCTGAGTATATTTCACGGGGTTTATATAAAACAAGCAGTAAAGGCAAATAAAGGATTTTTTTTAGAGGAATAAACAATTAGGGAATTAATTTAGATATGCAGTAGTAAAGATAAAATGAAAGGAACCACAGATGGGGGTGAGGGGAAGTGAATGTGATGTGCATTTTTTGTTTCGTTAAATAATTTGTTTGATTGTTGCAAAACTGGAAAATGATAAATAAATTAAAAGAAAAGAAACAGCTAGCTGCAGCCCGGTCTAAGTTCTTTAAGGATACTTTTATGGACCAAGACCAGGTTAACCTGTCCCAGCTGAATGGCGGTGATGGTAGCTGTCTTTGCATCCAGTTTGGCCACGGGGAGGCCAGAAGCGTTAGGCGCCTTCACTGCATCTTGTAGCTCCAGCTCATAATGCTCAAGAGGCAATTGCACCTCTGTGGAGATAAAGGGCCGGCCAAGCTCAGTCAGTTATTCCCAGCCATAGCTGCTGCACTCAGGTGTGTTCTTGACACAGCCTCCCTCTCCCACCCCAACCCAGCAGGGATGTCAGGGCAGTGACCAAGTGTTGCCTTCGGCTTCAGTGCTATTCAGAGTAAGTATGATTCAATTTTCCAACTCAATAAAAGCACTGAAGCTGGGAAAGGCATTATAGGCCAAAACGAATAGCTAGAGATAGGAGCTGTAGTACAGTAAGGTCTGGAGGATGGCGTACCTGCCACCACTGGTACATATCCTTCAACCAAACCACCCTTACTAGTAAATGAGTTTCACCAGACACTGTGGGGCTCACTTCTGAGTAAGCATCAGTGTTAGAAAATGAGGTGTGAAAGCTAGGAGCTAAATGGCACCTTAAACCTAGGTTATGTCTCGCCAGAGTGGTGCATGCTCTAGTTATCTCCCGCTTGGACTACTGCAATGCGCTCTACGTGGAGCTACCTTTGAAGGTGACACGGAAACTGCAATTAATCCAGAATGCGGCAGCTAGACTGGTGACTGGGAGTGGCCGCCGGGACCACATAACACCAGTCCTGAGAGATCTGCATTGGCTCCCAGTACGTTTCCGAGCACAAGTCAAAGTGTTGGTGCTGACCTTTAAAGCCCTAAACGGCCTCAGCCCAGTAGACCTGAAGGAGCGTCTCCACCCCATCATTCAGCCAGGACACTGAGGTCCAGCACCGAGGGCCTTCTGGCGGTTCCCTCATTGCAAGAAGTAAGGTTACAGGGAACCAGACAGAGGGCCTTCTCGGTAGTGGCGCCCACCCTGTGGAACACCCTCCCTTCAGATGTGAAGGAAATAAGCAGCTAGCCTATCTTTAAAAGACATCTGAAGGCAGCCCTGTTCAGGGAAGTTTTTAATATTTAATGCTGTACTGTTTTTAACACTTGATTGGGAGCCGCCCAGAGTGGCTGGGGAAACTCAGCCAGATGGGCGGGGTATAAATAATAAATTATTATTATTATTATGGGCGCAACAACGGAATGTCTAGGCGTGCTATTTTTATAACAAGAATGCAAAGCTGAAAATGAATGAACTGCAGCTAAAATATTATGTTCATTTTTCACATGGTCTAGTCCTTCCCCCACTCACCCCCCTAATATTATTCTCTCAGAGAGTAGCTGGAAGTGAGGAGGCAGAAAAAGGCCCTTCTTTCCTTCCACTGCGCAGTTTTAATCTGAAATCTTAGGTGCAGTACTGCACTCAGAGCTCAGAAACTGCTTGCGCTAATGACATTCCCTGTCGCAAAATGTGCCTAGAATAGTGAGAGTTTCTGACACTGGTAAGCATGTGTAGGATTTCGCAGCCAGGAGACTAAATTATGCATAGAGTCACCCGGAAGATTAGGAATGTACCTGTGATCTTTCCCTGAACTATTTTGCCAACTTTGTACTTAATGTAGGCTCCGACCAGCAGGTAGACATCATAGGAAGGGATTAAGAAAATGTTCTCCAAAACCAGCAAGCGCACCAGGGCAGCAGCAACTTTCTGGAAGATTGAGAAACCACCACCAGGGGCACGCAGAGAGAAATGTACACATAAAGAAATATATATTATGCTTTACAGTCGTTTTACTTTAAGACTCTTCTCTTTCAAAACTGAAAAAGGACTGAGCGATTCCATCACATTCTATGCCCCCTCCTGGTTGGCATTCAAGAAAGTTGCTTTGGTTTAATCTCCGCAGGGTGCAGGAGCAACGATGGCTCCACCAGACCACTTGCTGCTCATTTAAAACTGCCGCCTGTCACCTCCACTCCATACATTTAAGGCACTCTTAAAATCACAGAATGAGTTGGAAAGGACGCAAAGGGTCATCTAGTCCAACCCCCTGCAATTCCCCTGGGAATTGGTTTGAAAAGGATGATGGCAGTTGTTAGCAGGACCTCTGCTCCTCTGCTATTCCCAGAGTTCCCAGATTGTTAAACCACTCTGGGAACCGTAGCTCAGCAAATGATCTCCTAATTGTCTAAAAATTGGCCGCTGTTTCTTTAATGCTAAAAGAACTGAGTCAGCATGAGTCAGAGGCCTACAATGACTCATGCAACCTTTCACCAAAGTGTACCTGCATATATAGAGTGGTCAATGTTAGTGTGGGTTGGTTGGATGGTAGAAAGCTGGTTGCGTTTGGTGTGTGTAAAAGCTGTTGGTTGTGGTTGGAGAAAAAGACTTTTAAAGAATAAAGGCAGCAGTGCTCTGCAAGAATACTATTTCTCAAAGACTCTTTTGTGCCAACTAAGGTCTGAGGACTAGGCAAAGGAGTAAAAAGGAGGTCAGAACCTTTTGTTTTTCAAACACTGACACTAATAACTCTATTTAACAAACGACAGTTTCCCAGATTCTTTGGGGGAAGCCGTGACTGCTAAAGTGGCAAAGAGCACTCTGAATGTATGGTGTGGATGTCACCTCTATAGCTTTGGTAAGCCCTGACCTTGCCTTGCGCTGCTGGGATCCCTCTGGGAGGGCACAGTGAATACTCACCTTGTAAACAGGCTCCTGTATTCGGACCTTTACGACAGCTGCACCCGTTTTGATCCCTGACACCAGAATCCTATCTCCTTGTTTCTCCTCTCTTTCCATCTCAACTACGTAGTCGGGCGGAGAATATTCTGCCTCAGAGTATTTTAAAATCCTAAAGAAACCAAACTGGGCTTTTACTGGGAGAACAAAGGTCTGTCACTGCATTAAGAGTAAAAAAAAAAACAAGCAGGGTGAAATGTATAGGGTGGGTGAAAAACCTGCAGCCGCTGTTAAGACCCCCCAAACCCATCAGCCCCAGCCAACATGGCCAGTGGACGAGTGGTGGCGGGTGCCACTGGAATCTAGCAACAGGTTAGCTGCCCCTCTTACAGGACATAGGGAAGGGGACATGAGCTATATGGGACTCTCACATTTATGCATCTGAGGACTTAACAACAGTAAGCACCTCTCCTTAGACGGAAGTAGTGAGTTCAAAGCAAGGATGCAATAGAATGAAATCTATCAACTTCAGCAGTCTACCCAGTGGAGCACACACGCAGCCTCCCATGTCGTTTAGGATTTTATTAATCACACTTGGCCATTTGGGGTTTCGTCTTACCTAATTTTGCTTGAGAGCTCCACGTTTTCCAACTCATCGTCCTTGGCGATGCTCCACTCAAATTCCAACCCCTCCAAGCTGCTGAATGTGTTCCCTGCAGGCAGGATCCAAAAACGAGCCCAGGCTCAGGGCCAAAGGAGATGTGATGATGTCTGTCATGTGGCTTAGCTTTGTGTGACTGGTTTTTTTTAATAATAAAAAAGTCACCTGGGGGTGGGGAGGGAGGATCAGGACCATAGCATGAGGGGCGAGGGCTTGAACCCTGTGACAATGCTATGGTCCTAATCTGGCTTTTGCTCCAAAGCTATCTCACCTTGAGATCCTTGCTGGCAACAGGGAGGGAGATGCTAACAGGTCTTGTTCCAAAACTATGTGAGTGTGAAGATGAGCAGAAGCATCAGGTGAAATACAGAGAAGAATGCAAATTATGTTGTTGTGGATAAAATAGGCCACCTGCTTGCTAACTTTAGGCGTACACCATAAATAAAGAGTTAACAGAGCACTGTGACCCATCTTGTCATGTCAAAAAGGCAAAAGAAGAGTCCCACTAGCAGGCCAAAAGGCTGTATCAACCCCTGAGAGAAAAGTAATTAAGAATAATAACAATAATGTAGTCGGGTGCTATGCAGAACTGGGCTTATAAGTGACTGGCTGCCTCATTCACTGCTTGTGAATTCTAAAAAACAAAACAAAAAAATCAGTGCAGTTTTGAAAGGTGCAGTTTGCTGTCTTAATTCAAAACGGTGTCCAAAATTTGGTTACAATATTTTGAGAGAAGAAGAAGAAGAGGAGTTTGGATTTGATATCCCGCCTTTCACTCCCTTTAAGCAGTCTCAAAGCGGCTAACAATCTCCTTTCCCTTCCTCCCCCACAACAAGAGGTGTTCAAATGCAGAGCATACAGATCTCTTTCCAAAATATATAGCAGTGGGTGTTCTGAGTGTCACAGGCTGCCCCTGGTAAGATTACCTTCAGCATCCAGAGCTCTCACACTCAGCTCGAGTGGGGAGTCTTCCACATAGATCTCTCGAGTTCGGGAGATGATCTCAACATGGTCTATCAGATCCACAATGACATCGCAACGCAGCAGATGACCTGTCACTGGGAGGAGAAACAAAAGTGGGTGTCGCCCACCCACCACATGTAATCCTGTATCTGTGTTTCATAACAGGGGAAGAATAAGGGTTGATGTGGACTATCCCTGCTTGTCAGGGAAACTTTTCTGAGCCCCCAAATTGCTCATTCAGTGATAAAGGGAAGGCACACTCTGCATATGCTCAGCGTTTGGGGTTCTTCATTCCCCAGGTTTGCATGGCACCCTAGACCCCTATCCCCTGTCCCTATAGAAACAAATCCGTTTCAAAATTCCCCTTCTTTAGCTCACCTACCTGTCTCCTCTGCTAAAATAACACTGGCCAGCTTTGTGGCCTGTGTAGAGCAGGTGGTCAACAAAGCTTTCTGAGAGCAAGCTGTCCCATTCTCGTACATTGGATCAATGGTGACTGTGTCATGGCGTGTGGAGTACCTGCAGAGCAGATGAGACAAGGATTGCACGCTCCTGTGCCCCTCTCTCAAGGAAGAGCAGAGAGATGCAAATGTGGAACTGAGGCAGCAAGGAACCCTCCATCTTCTTGGTGGCAAGGACCACCTGCCACTTGGCTCCTCCCCTTCTCCATCAGCAGCAATTCCACCGGGTCCTTTGAGCAGTTATGTAAGAACTAGCACCCAAATTCGCTCAGCTCCCTCTATCTCCTCTCATTTTTTGGATGGTGCCTTTTGTAAGCATTTAATTTTTTTAATGATACATCGATTTGAGTGCTTTTGCAGGAAGGTAAATATATAAATCTCACTATTTATCATTTGCTCATCAGTTCTATGTTTTTTGTCACTGCCACTTGCTACAGCATGAGGTGCATGGGAAGGAGAGCCATTGGTGGTGCAGTAGTGTGTTGGACTAGGAGTTTAGGAGACCTGGGTTCAAAATCACCCCACTCAGCCATGAAGCTGACTAGGTATCGACACCTCTTTCGGAGAGTTTTCAATAAACAATAATCGAGGCTTAGATTAACCTCAAGGGACGCGAATGGCGCTGTGGGTTAAACCACAGAGCCTAGGGCTTGCCGATCAGAAGGTCGGCGGCTCGAATCCCCGCGACAGGGTGAGCTCCCATTGCTCGGTCCCTGCTCCTGCCAACCTAGCAGTTTGAAATCACATCGAAGTGCAAGTAGATAAATAGGTACCACTCCGACGGGAAGGTAAACGGCGTTTCCTTGCGCTGCTCTGGTTCGTCAGAAGCAGCTTAGTCATGCTGGCCACATGACCTGGAAGCTGTACGCCGGCTCCCTCAGCCAATAAAGCGAGATGAGCGCCGCAACCCCAGAGTCGGCCACAACTGGACCTAATGGTCAGGGGTCCCTTTACCTTTTACCTAGATTAACCTCATAGAACTCCTTGTGGAGAAAAAGGCAGGATGTAAATGAATAAAACACTGCGAGTACATTCCTATTTTTCTGGATCTTGAAGCGGCTTAGCATGGTTCCCCTTCTTCCCTGCCTACCCCAACACGGAGCATTTTATCTTCAAAGCAACTCTGCGATGCAGGTCAGGCTATTAGACTGCAAACGGCCAACAAGTGCTTCTGATATTAATGAAATATTGAACGTGTTCCCACCCTTGGCCCCGCCCACCACGACGTCACTGCTACGCTCACGTTTGCCCCGCCCCTCTCGCAAGGCCCCGCCCCTCACCAGGAGTAGCAACCGCCCTCAGCGCCCAGCACGAAGGGGACGCGCTTCTCCCGGCTGAAGGGCAGCAGCACCTTCGGCGTGTTCAGCTTATAGGCGCCCGCCGGCCCCGCCAAAAGCGCCAAGCCGAACAGGAAAAGGGCCGGCCTTCCTGGAGGGGCCCAGCCCAGCCCCATCCTCGGAAGAAAAGCCCCAAGCCGCCGCGGCGCAAAATGGCCGCGGGGTCCCTTCTGCCTCGCACGAGTCCTGGTTCTGCGCATGCGTCGGCGCTTAGGAACCTTGTTAGCACGTCGAACGTTCTGTCCTTGCGCATGCGCGCTCTCACCTTTCCCACCCCTTCGAGTAACCGCGCTTGGTCTCTTTCCCCTTTCCCGCCTCTCCGCCGGACTCGGTCTGCGCATGCTCCGTCTCACCTCATGGCTCGTTTTGCGGTTTAGCAAGGGAAAGGGCTTGCTTGCGCGCATGCGCAGCCCGGGGTCGGAAGTCTACGGGTTCGACTCCAAACCTGTGCTAGGATTTTTGCATTGTTCCTAATTTAGGTGCTTCTGACGGCTGCAGCCTTAATTGAGGCAAGGCATCATGAGGTCTGCATTGCTTGCAGGGAGGTCGTCTCTTAATCCAGGCATGGCCAAACTTGGCCCTCTAGCTGTTTTGGGACTACAATTCCCATCATCCCTGACCACTAGTCCCGTTAGCTAGGGATGATGGGAGTTGTAGTCCCAAAACAGCTGGAGGGCCAAGTTTGGCCATGCCTGTTTAATCAATGAAGGAGGGCTTGCACTAACCCAGTGTTTCCCATGCTTGGGTCTCCAGCTGTTTTTGGACTACAACTCCCATCATCCCTAGCTAGCAGGACCAGTGCTCAGGGATGATGGGAGCTGTAGTCCAACAACATATGGGGACTTGAAGCTGGCCAGCTGGCCTGTTTTTCACAGGACAGGGCTGCTGCAAATATTATTTTTTTAAAAAAATGGGTGGAATAGAGTTTAGGCCTGTCACTCCGTTCTTAACTTTCCATGCATGGTCCCTGGAGGGATAAGATGGTTGCAGACTTCTGCCAGTCACTTTCTCCCTTAGCCTAACCTCCACAAGGTGGCTGTGAGGATTAAAGGCATATATGGGAGTGGTTTTCAACCAGTGTGCTGTGGCACCCTGGGGTGCCTTGAATGATGGTCAGGGGTGCTGTGGGCAACACTAGCCTCTGTCCCTCTTTCCTTCTCTTCCTCCTCTGATGCCCTCTTGTGTCTCTGCGTCCCAAAGGCTTGCACAGCTGTTTGTTGCAGCAGCCCTGGCTACAAGCTCTGCAGGCGAATGGTGCGTCTGGGGCTGATGGGGGGGGGTTTGCTTCCCAGGCCCCTCTGGGGCAGTGAGGAGGCACCTCTCTTTGGAGTGGGGGGGGGCAGCTCGGAGACCAGGATTGGCGGCGATGGCTGTCCAGAGAACTCCCGAGGAGAGGGGTGTGGAAAGGAGGCTGTGGAAAGACTCCACAAGGGAGGGTGTTCAAAAAAGGCTGAGAGGCTGCTGGCTCTGCGGGCATAACTGGGCTCCTTGAGCCCCATTCGGGTGCTGCAAAGAATGTAGTTGGTCAAGGGAGCTGTAGACCAAAGGCTGAAAACCTCTAGTGTATGTTATGAGAAGAATGCCACATACTGTCCTGTTCTTTGGAGGCGGCACGAGAGAACTTTGTAAATAATGTATGCCTACCCTCTTAAGTGTCTAAATGCCTTGGCAAAGAGGTGGCACAGTATTTGCACCACACCCTTTAGAAGTGCTGTCAAGACTGGAACAGTACACTGCAGGAATGCCTTTGCACAAGGTTTTTGTAATACAGTGATACCTTGGGTTACATATGCTTCAGGTTACATACGCTCCGCTAACCAAGAAATAATACCTCCAGTTAACAACTTTGCCAGATGTTGCTGAACTACAACTCCCATAATCCTGGATCACTGGCCATGCTTGCTGGGGCTGATGGGAGCTGTAGTTCATTGACATCTGGTTCCCCAATGGCTCCCCGCATTTGCGTTGAGGAGTTGCATCCATCGATCCACCCACGTTATACCATCAAATGCATGTGGTCCTCATAAGGTTCACCGCACCCCTGCCTATAGGACTTGGAAGTTAGTATAGTGGTACCTCAGTTTTCGAACAGCTTAGTTCTTGAACTACTTGGAACCCAAATGATGCAAACCTGGAAATAGGTGTTCCGGTTTCCAAACTTTTTTTGGGAAGCAGAACATGCGCCGTTTTGAGTCCCTACGCTGTTCCGCTTACTTGCTGAATGTGTTCCATTTGTAAATTGAGTGGTCCCCCCCCCCGCTAATTGGAGACTTCCTCTTCCTTTCTGAGGGTTCCATTCTGTCGGCTGTTGAGTCCAGAGCACCCACAAAACACGGAGGTGATATTTGTAGCTTATATTTGGTGCTTTTGTTTTTCCTTCTTTTTTTCTTTTGCATATGTGCTTGTGTGGATTTTTCATTTTCATGACTGTGGCTTGTGTATTTTTTGCTCTATAAGACGCACCAGACCAAAAGACGCACCTAGTTTTTGGAGGAGGAAAACAAGGGGAAAAAAATTCTGAATCTCAGAAGCCAGAACAGCAAGAGGGATCACTGCAAAGTCAAAGCACCAATCCCTCTTGCTGTTCTGGCTTCTGGGATAGCTGCGCAGCCTGCATTCGCTCCATAAGACGCACACACATTTCCCCTTACTTTTTAGGAGAGAAAAAGTGAGTCTTATAGAGCAAAAAATACGGTATTTTTGTGACTGTGCGGAACCCAGTTCAGCTACTGATTGATTGATTGATTGTGTGATTGCTTAAATGGATAAAAGCAGCAAAGGCAAGAAAACCATTAAGAGAACAACTGTAAGGTAAAGAGACCCCTGAACGTTAGGTCCAGATGCGGACGACTCTGGGGTTGCAGCGCTCATCCTCGCTTCACTGGCCGATGGAGCCAGCGTACATGTGGCCAGCATGACTAAGCCGCTTCTGGCGAACCAGAGCAGCACACAGAAATGCCATTTACCTTCCCGCCAGAGCGGTACCTATTTATCTACTTGCACTGCATGCTTTCAGATTGCTAGGTTGGCAAGAGCTGGTACCGAGCAACGGGAGCTCACCCCGTTGTGGGGATTCGAACAGCCAACCTTCTGATCGGCAAGCCCAAGAGGCTCAGTGGTTTAACCCACAGCGCCCCCCGCATCCCCTAACAACTGTAGAGGTAGTAAAATTCATGTTAATTTTCTGTTTTAGGGGTTGTTTTTAAAAGTCTGGAATGGATTAATCCATTTTACATTACTTTCTATGGGAAAGTGCGTCGTGGTTTTGAAACGGATTTCCGGAACGGATTAAGTTTGAGAATCAAGGTACCACTGTACCTGTAAAGCCATCTCTTCCCCCTGCTGGCAGTTATTTCCCGCATTAATATCAACAAATTAACAAGGCCCTTGTGAAATACAAGAAGAAAGTTGCAACAGTGGAGGGAATGCTTCTGTTTAATTTCCCAAAAAAATCAGACAATAAAAGACAAGGTTTTTTAGTATCAAAATACTTGATATGGTTCCTCATTTTTTCCACACTGGCCGCTAAAAAAAAAAAAAAAAAAAAGACCGCCACACCATGAACACTTTTTCCTCTCTCCTTCCCCTCCTTTTTTTACACAAAGGCAAAAATAAACCCCACACACCTTGATAAATCAAGTCTCCAAACAGCAAAGGGCCTTGTGGCGGCTGGTATCCAGTTTTTTTTTTGTTTTAAGACAGTACAGTAAGATCCCGCGGCTCAAGAAGGGGAGGGAACCAACCCCTTGCATCCGGAAGAGCACTAGGATAAAGAGAGAGCTCCTCTCCTCATGCTCACACACCCATACACAGAAGCTACAAAAGCTTTTTTACTCAAAAAAGCACAGAGCAAGCTAAGCCTAGCTGGGGAAAGAGAGATTTCTTGGTTACAGGAGACTGGGGAGCAGCCTGCTCTTAGTAACCAGGTGTAAGAAGCTTGAAGGAGGGGAGAAGGCCAAGGTGCACGAGGAAAAGAGTTAGGTACGTGTTTAGAGAGCGAAATGGATCATGAAACCTGATATATTTCGATATAGTTGTGTTCCCCAAACTAGAAATAGCTATAAAGCACAAGAGAGTGTGTTAAGACTGCACCATTTTGGCAAAACACACACACACACACGGACACCTCTGCCAGAAGCCAAGAAGCTCTAGGTACTCCCCCACCCCCATAAAAAAAAATTTAAGAGGGATTTCTTTGTACAGAGGCCACGTCTCCGTCCCCCTCAATAAATTTCATGAGGCTTTTTCCATTTATCTGGCTCAGGCGGGACATTTGCAACCTTTCCATAGGCTGCAGAAATGTCCCATTCCAACCAAACCCCGCCCCCCCCAAAAAAACCCAGCAAGGAAAAAAAAAGGCAGGTCAAGGAGGTGAAACTGCAAACCTCTCAAAGCCCACAAGCTTGTGAGCCCTAGGAATTACACTCGATGTTCCTCGCAAGGGGCTTTTTACTTCCCCGCTCCAAAAGAATTACCCTCTCCCCCCACGACTGCAAAGGAATGTACATCTCACACACACATACACACACCCCGAATATTGTGTTGCGTGCCCGGTTTTCGTTTCGTGATGCTGCTGGCAACTGCCCAGTCTGATGGCCTCATAATCGTTTGGGGGGGTGCAGAGGGACTGGAGAGAAGATAAGAGGGGAGGTGGATTGGCAGAGGCTTTTGGTTAAGTTGGCAACGAGCGCTGGAAGGTTAACCTTTGACCCGTCAAGGGTTAGAGGTCAACTTTTCGTTCTTTTTTTAAGACAAGAGCTGGCCCCAGCAGGAAGCTGCCCGCTGGATTGGCTAAAAAAAAGGCAGTGGGGTGGGGGAGCCAGGGTGAGGCCGGTGGGCGGGCAGGGTCTTTTACATGTCGTTCAGGTCAAGCAGAGTCTGGTCCAACATCCGTTGCGTGCAAAGGTGCTCTTCTTTGGTGCATTTCAGCTTATCTGGAAAGGAAGAGCAGAGATCGTGAGCGGCCGGGTCGGGAAGGAGTGCCAACAGGGAGCTTGTGCCCTCCCAGAAAGGTGCGTCCCCCCCCAGCAACGCAGTGCCCTTCACAGCAAACGCAGCCGCGCAAAAGCTTTTGATTCTGTTTGCCCCCCAACCAAAGCCGGAATGCTAGGTCTCCCCACCCCATCCACCCTCATGCTTCCATTTTATTTTTTCGCCATCCACATGCAGAGGTGCTTGGTTGTCATCCAGCCGGGCCTGCGGGTTTTCAGAGCTCTTGTGTGCCCCGTGCCGGAAAGAAATGCAGCCAGTTTGACACACCCACCCCACCCAAACTTTGGCTTAAAGGTAAAGGGTAAAGGTATCCCTGACCATTATGTCCAGTTGTGACCGACTCTGGGGTTGCGGCGCTCATCTCGCTTTACTAGCCGAGGAAGCCGGCATACAGCTTCTGGTTCATGTGGCCAGCATGACTAAGCCGCTTCTGGCAAACCAGAGCAGCGCACAGAAACGCCATTTACCTTCCCGCCAGAGTGGTACCTATTTATCTATTTGTACTTTGACGTGCTTTTGAACTGCTAGGTTGGCAGGAGCAGGGACCAAGCAACGGGAGCTCACCACCATAGAGGGGATTCGAACCGCCGGCCTTCTGATTGGCAAGTCCTATGCTCTGTGTTTTAACCCTTAGCGCCACCCACGGCTTAGCTGCTCGTTTTTGTCACCCCCTTTGATCCGGACTGAGCTAACAGCAGAGGAGAACAGGGTATGCTGAAGCCTTGCTGCTTAAATGCTAGGAACGCAAGGAGTCCAACACCTTGTTCTCACCGCAGCCAATCAGATTCCTCCAGGAAGCCTGCAGAGGCTGGGCATGAAGGCAAGGGACCCCCCTACCTCCCCATGGCTGCTACTTGTAAGAACAGCTCCGCTGAATCAGGCCAAAGGCACTTCTAGCCCATCACCCTCTTCTCACAGTGGCCAACCAGATGCATCTTCCGGGAGGACTGCAAGCAGGACTCTAGTTCGACAGCATTTCCACCACCCACAGTTCCAAGTAAACAGCATTCGGGGGCTTCCTGCCTCTGGCTGTGGGGGAACAGCACAGGGACTGGAGGTGTAAACTGAACCTCGTTCACCCAGGGTGTAAGCACCACGGTTGGGCTATCTCCCAAATGAACATGCAGAGAGTCATCCTGTGTGCCAGCCCCTCTCTCCAGCTGCTGAGATTTACAGCACCAAACTTTCAAATGCATCTTGGTAGTGCTGAGCTAAGGTTGAGCAGCTTGGGGGTTTATTTGTTTATGTTATTATTAAAGCCAAGACGCTCCCCAAATCGGATGGTGAACCCAGTGCTCCACCCTGTGGCTTTTTCCGTACCTGTGCAACTTTAGAATCCTGGTCATAACGTGGGCTTTTTTTTACTTGAAAATGAGTATTCACTCCCACACAGAGAGACATACATATGAAATTCCAACCACGCTCAAGCAATTGCCTCGTTTGTCATGCCTTGGGCTGTGCAAAGCTAAAAAAACCTTTTGGGGAAAAACCAAGAGACGCAGCCATGGACGACATGCAGAGGCGACACCGTGGAGCCTCGTGACTTTTTGAAAGCTCCCTCGTGCCCATTTCGAGGAGGAACGTGAACGCTTCCCTAGATACCGCCCTGTCTGCAAGGAGGCCACGGCCCCTTTGGGGGGGGGCAGCGGGGTCGAGACGCCGGCAAGCGGAGCGGCAATGGCGGGCACAGCATCTCAGAAAACCGAACAACGGGCGGAAGGCAGACCTATCGCCACAGTGCAACCCATACATGGAAGCGTGCAATTCTGAGATGACTCGGGCGTAGTTCTGCTCTTCTGGCAGTTTCGGAAGGAAGAGTGGGCACCTGCCATGCATTCCCAAGCTTTAGAATGGTGCGTTGGAAAGAGCCAAAAGAATAAACGAAGTAGGCGATTGCCTTTTGAGGCTAGCTGGTTGAGTCCCCAGATGGCAGAGGCAGACGTCCCGTTTGACCAAGCATCAAAGGGTTCCCCCTGAACGGTGGAACAGCGTCCCAATCGCTTCCGGCGCGGTTACACCATTCTGGTCACTGTTCCCGTAGCGACAGGGTGCCCCCCTTCTGTCCAGGCGTCGCTCCAGAGGTTGATACCTACCCAATCTCCTCCGTGGAACAAAACGTACGTACACACACACACACACACCTCTTTTTAAAAAATACCTGCCAGACAGCAACATTTATCCAACAAAAGAAACAGCACAGGCAGGGAAAGTACACGCCAGGCACGAAACCAAGTGGGCCAGTGGTTTTATTGGTACAAGAAAATGATAACTTTTTGGAAATAACCAAGTCAGCCAATCCATGCAAGAGGGGTCTAAAAGGGAGCAGGGAGAGAAGAAGGAAAGAACGTCGAGCTACAGAAGACCCGCGTCATAGAAAGGGGTGTCAACAGAAGTAGCTACAGGAGATTCGCCTGGTGGGGAGAGAAATCTAGAGCCGCCCCACGCCAAGAACGTTAAGCAGCCACTGCTATGCTAGTCTTCTACAGCAGGGCTGGGGAATCTGTGGGCCTCCGGGTGATGTGGAGCACCCCCAATTCACACCAGCTTCAATCAACAATCTGGGGTGTCTTGGGAGCGAGAAGTTTGGAGTCCAAGAGGGCTGCAGATTCCCCAACCTGCATCTAGAGGAAGAAGCTACTACTCTCAACCTTGGGTTCCCGCATGCGGCTGGACTACAAGGCCCATCATCCTCCGCCATTGGCTAAGCTGGCTGTGGACGATGGGTTCTGTAGTCCAAAACAAGCTTTGGGGACACCCAAGGCTGATGAACACTCTACCAGGCCTGTGCTAGCAACCTAGTGCGCCAAGAAAGCAGGCGGTGAGTAATACCCAGCTTTTGTAGAAAAACAAAAGCTTAGAAAAATAAGTACATTAAGAAGGCTAAGCATCAAGTGCTCCAATTAAACTGCAATAAGTGTCCTAAGTCAGCCAGTCTTTAAAAAGAAAAAAAGGAGGGGGGGGGAAGAGTGTGCGCGCTCCGGTTTCAAGTCTGCGTCCGGCAGGCTCCCCCCCCCCAGCGCCTCGCCAAATAAAGCTGGCTTTAAACAGGATCAGAGGAGAGACCCCCTTCTCAGTCACACAGATCATGCAGGGTTAACTTCAGCTCATTAGCCAGCAGCCGGTTTTTCTCAAGCTGGCTGTATAGACGCTCTGTGCAGAGGCAAGAGGAAGGAGGAGGAAGAGGAGGAGATTAGGAGAAGGGAAAACAAAATGAGAGAGGGAGAGAGAGAGGGAGAGAAGAGAAAAAGAGGACAAAAAAAAGAAAAAGGAAGGTTAGTTGAGTACCAAAAGATGGGGCACGTCCCCCACCTCAGTTAATGCCATGCCAACCCAGCTGGTTTCAAGCAAAATAAAAAAAGGGGGTCAGGGAGAGGTTTGCCAGAACAACGCTGGCTGAGGGTGGGAGGAGAGAATAAGAGAAATAAATCAAGAAGAGGCTTCATGTTTTAGAACAGCCTAAGAAATGAGAGTGGGATCGGCTCCCAGGATCATAATTTAGTCAGTGCATGCTGCAAAAGAAGCAGGAACGGCTCCCCTTCTCACACTACTTTAAGAAAAAAAATGGAAATTTCCTGCTTCTGTTTTAAAGAGAGATGCCTAAGGTGCGTTGTCCCATCTCGGAACAATGTTGGTGAGCAGAAGGGCGGTGAGAGAGGAAGGCTGCTGGCAAAGCACTCACAGGCCAAGGGGGAATGAGCGCAAGACATACCGCAGCATGGCAGATACGGCGCTGCCTTTCGGAGCCGGACCAGAACTCCACCTAGCTCAGTATTGCGGACACAGAAAGGTGGGGGTGGTGGAATTGGTGGCCGCCTAGAAGTTGCTGGACTCCCACCAGCCCCCATAGCCAGTGGTCAGGGATGATGGGAGTTGTAGTTCAACCATGTTCTTGCTCTCCCAGCACGGCCAATGGTCAGGGATGACGGCAAACAACATCGGATGGGTGGCCACTGGCTGCACAGATGTCCTTGTCTGCAAGCAGTAGTGACAGGTCTCCAGCAAAGGCATCTCCCAGCTCCGCTGCCTCTTTTACCTTGGGATTAAACCCATTACCTTCTGCGAGCAAGCTGCGTCACTCAGCTACGGCCCTGCTCCCAAAGGATAGGCAAAAATGGGGCTCTCGGCTGCAGCCATGATCTCCTCCCTTGCACTGCCTTACGAGGACCACACGGCAACCTATCTTGTGCCAGCGGCAGGGGGAAGCCACATGGAAGGATGCTTTTTCTACCCGTAGCGGGCAGAATGCCCTCCAAACAGGTAAACAGACCAGCTGAGCACAGCTCCAACTTTATACATATCCCGGCTGTGCACGGAAAGCAGCTTTTGTGTGGGTTGAAGCCACAACACCTGCAGCAAGAGAACAGAAACCATAGAAGCTGGAGATCCCACGATGCTCCCCGCCCCCAGTGCTCAGCAAGGCCCCCTGCCCCTCACTACTTATTTGTTAAAAAATAAATGTCTGTGTGGGTCTTTGTTTACCAGTTTTATTTGTTTTGGGTGTGTAGAGCTTTGCCTGCTCAGAGGGGTCGGCATTCTGAGCCCTGCCCGTTTTTCGTTCTGTGAAATGGGTTGTTTTGTTGTTACTACATTTCCAAATGTACCCTCTGGTCCAAAAAAGGTCGTGGACCACCTGCCCTAGAGAGTCACTGGTAGTTTTTGGAGGCAGTGATGCTTTTGGATTCCAGCTGTTGCAAACAGCAGGTTGGGAAGAGGGTTCTTGTACTCAAAATCTTGCTTGTGGGCACCTGGTCGGCCCCTATCTGAGCAGGATGCTGGACTGAATGAGTCTCTGGCCTGATCCAGCGGGGCTCTTATGTTCCTTGGAGGCTGCCTCACACTGGGCGGGTCCACCACCTGCCCATCTAGCTCAGAACTCTGGCTGGCAGCAGCTCCCCCATGTTCTCAGGCACAGAGATCGTTAACAAGGACGTGCCAGGGAATTAAACCTGCAATGCTTTCTGCGCAAGAAGTCAGAGCCGCTGAGACTCAGCCAGAGCCGCTGCCCTGAGCCCCAGCCCTTTGGGGGCCGCCCACTCCCTTTCCATATGCAAGCTCCGTGGCCAGGAAGAGGGGGAAACAGCTGGGCGGCCTGCGATAACACGCTGGTCTGAAGATGCGATCTGGCAAGCTGAGCAGCATCATGACCAAGCAGCTTATGGATATGCTAAACAGCCCCACGCAAATGAAACTCTTAAAAAAGAAAAGCACCCACAGGAGGAAGGAGAGAAAAAAGAGCAGTGTTGAAGGGCTGGATCCCCTATGCGAGAGAAGTGGCGCCTGGGAAGCTGTGGCAAAAGTAGAGCTGGTTCTAATCATAGAGCTAGTGTTTCAAAGCAGCCTCCGCACTTCCTGTTCCCATGCGGGTGACAGGCCTGATTGTCCCCATCTCACAGCTGTCAACTTTCAGATGTGAAAATAAGGGACCAGCAGCCTCGAAAATAAGGGATCAGCAGCCTCACCTGTCCCGGGGACTGCCTACGGGATCTAACAATCCGGGATAGCAGCAGGAAATGGCGCTGGAATAAGGGAATTTCCAGCAAAAAAAGGGAAGGTTGACAGCTATGCCCCATCTTCCCCTTGGACCAGATCCCTTGATGCTGCCCGCCTCGTTCAAAATGCACCAGAATCCCAATCCCTTGGATGCTCCTAGATGCAGTGGGGCAGGTGGGGTTGGGGTTCAGAAAGGACAGGATGGCGGTTTTCCAATCTTGGCATCCAATAAAACATGGGCATGTCTTAAGGTGGGCAGGGGTTGTGGAAGAGGTGGAGCGAGTGAAGCTGAGCCAGAAGAGCAGTGCGCTTCTGACGAGCAGCCAGCGCTTTTCAGAGACACCGGGGATCGAACTGCGGACCTTCAGCATGCAAGGCAGGGGCTCTGGCACTGAGCTGCATCCTTTCCCCAGAGGCACACCTGCTGCAGCACAAACATGGATTTGTTTCAGCATTTAGCAGCTGCGGTCCTGATGAGAATGCCATGACAACGTTACTCGGAGATAGTTGCGCCTTGTTGGATCGGACCAGAGGGGCATCTTATATAGCAGTCCCATTGGGAGTGGGGGAACAGCAGCTTGTCTGCCCTGGGTCTCCAGGAAGCCTGCAAGCCAGGCACTGGATGTCCCCTGGCAACTGGGAGTCAGAGGTATGCAGCCTCTGAACACGCAGACCCAATACAGACAAAATGAAAGGACTTCTCTGCACAATAGTTACAACTCTGGAATTCGCTCCCACAAGAAGGGGTGATGGCCAGCATCTCGGATGCCTTTAAAAGGGGATTAGGCAAATTCATGGGGGATAAGAGCTGTACTTATGTTCATATATTGGTTTAGAAAGTATCTGACCACAGCAAGAACAGGATCCTGGACTATGTGGGCATTTAGACTGACCCAGAGAGGTTTCCCCAATGCCCATTTAAGAAAAGGTGAATCGTGTAGTAAGACGCCACCGACATCACATTCTCGCAGTGGCAAATTACCAGATTTGTTATGAACTGTATAAAGCGTTTCCTATTGTGGGGACCCACGCCAACTGCTCAGCTTATGAAGCGGGGACAGTGAAAAGGGCTTAAGCCGCTTGGCTTGCAGTTTTACGATCCTTCCATCCCCACCCAAGATCGTTTCCTCCCCAACTCCCCAAATATAAAGTGGTGTCAAGGGTGTCGCTGTGTGGACAATGCCAAGCCTCATGCAGCGGTTCTCGTGTGAGTGTGCATCACACCCTTTGCAAAATGTGTTTAGCGAACCCAGAGTAACCATTCACAGTGCAACAGCCACAGGAGTTTTTTTGTTTCGTGGGAAGGTGGTGGAGAAATCAGACCTGGCCCAGCGTCTAGTGCATCATGTCTATATTACATTCCGCCGACGGTTACACAAATCTGTTTCGTAAAAGCCAACAGTGTGACAGTCGCTACAGCAGCACGGTCTCCAGGAGCACACAAACACACACACACACACCCCAGAAGTGTCACCCCGCTTGCAAGCCAGACAGGCTCCGATTAGCTCTGCGGCCAAGAATCCCGGACCCCGCCCCAAGCTCCCCCACGCCCGGGCAGAGTCCGGCACGTCGGGTGTCACAAAGGCCGCTTTGTTTTCCAGACCAAGGGTGCAGCGGAGTGGCCCAGCCGGGGAGGGGGAGAGGCAGCAGTCCGACAGCTCGTGAGGTCACGCACATCCCAGCGTAGGGAAGAGGCTTGTTCCCACGGATGCCCCAAGGTGCCAGTGTAGGATGAGGCGACGTCGCAGGGGGGGAAAGATCAGCCGACAGGAGCAAACGGAGGGAGAGGAAACGAGACCAAAAAAGAAATCCGGAAGGGAAGAAAGAGAAGAAGCTGCGGGAAGAAGCCACTAAGTGGAGCTTTGGAATCACAGATTTTATCTGCAGGCGAGAGAGAAAGGAAGGAAGGAAAGAAGGCCGTTGCAACATGGTGCATGGAAAGAGAATAAGGGAGAGGGCACGGCACACTTGAGGAACGCATTCCGTGGTTAGGGGAAAGGAAAGGACAGGGAGCGTCCCGTCAAATCCGCAAACCAAGCCCACGCACACACAAGAGGCCAAAAAGCAGCCGGTTATACCAAACCAAACTTTGGTTTTTTAAAAAGGAAAGTAAGATGCAAGCGGTTCGCCCTGCAAACACACGCCCAGCCGTTGCCAAGCAACTTCTGGTTAATACGCGCCGCGCCTCTGACCTGATACAACCCCCCTGAACACCCACACCCACCGAGGATGCAAAGAGGTATCAGGAAGATGGAAGTGGTAAGGGCAAAGGTTCATGCTGTCAGTGAAGCAAGGTAGCCACACACAAATGCTCCTTGCAACGCCTCCCCAACCCAATGTAAAAAATGGGGGGCGTGCGGGTATTTTTTTTTGGGGGGGGGGGTGTTAATTCATCCACCAAAGTCTCAATATTTTTTATTTATTAAAGCATGCTCTGTCCCTCCTTTCCTCCCAAAGGAGACCAGGGTGTGGAACCCTTCTTCCGGGGCAGCCAGCTGTAGTTACCTGGAAAGAGGAATTGAAAGGCCTTGCCCTTCGTGGGTGTAGGAAACAGGGTCCACCCTGATTCAACCAAAAGGCAGATCGAGGAAGGGGGAGGGAGAGGGGTGGAGTGGTTCACTTTGGTAGGGCTTAATGTTCTCTAGTCCAATTTATTGGAAGGCAGATACAAAAAAACCCTAATGAGAAGGGAGGCTGCCTTTGTGGAGTCTATCCTTGCATGTGCTTTTTCACTGTGGTTTCTATCAAGGGGCTGGAAAGACCTAATATATCCTATTACACAGTCCATCCCTGGCCACTGTTCTGAGTTTCCCTTTGCTCCAGGGCTCCAATGTTAGCCGCAGAGAAAGTGGCGAAGTTTGTAAATATGGATATCTGTTTCAGATCACTTATAATCAATATATATTTTGAGGAAAACCTCTAGTATTAAAACCTGTGTTTTTCAATCACATCAACATGCATTTTTAAAGGCTATTGTCCATTGTTATAAAATTGCTAGTAATTGTTTAAAGGGTCTGTTGCCTGCAAATAAAAGTGGTGGTTCGAACAAGCAGCTCAGTAGCAGCTGGTGAACCTGTGGTCTTCTAGATTTGGTGGATTCCTAACTCCTCGCTGACCCTGATGACGGGCACTGGAGTTCAAAATTATCTGAGAGTCACCATGCTGGCTAGACACACTGTGCCAAAAACACAAACAGGAGGGATTGCTTTCACCATGGGAGGGAAGTTATCCTTGCTGAAGTTAACCAAATTTGCAAATCATGCATACTGCCTTATACGAAGTCAGCCCGCTGGACTGTCTAGCTAGGGATTGCCCGCTGCAACTCTAGGGCCAGGCATGGGGAAGCTTGTGGCGCTATAGATGCCGGCTGGTCTCCCAACTCCCATCAGCCCCCAAAATCATGACCAGTGGCGAGGGATGATGGGAGCTGTCATTCAGCAACTCCTGGAGAGCCAGGGTCCCTGGCCTCCTGTCTTGCACACATGTCCCAGCCTATCAGGGACCACATAATAATAAATGCACTTACAGAGGCGTGAAGCGGGGAGTGGAGAAGCTGTAGGGCCACGTCAGATGTTGGCCGCACTCGCAACACCTGCCAGCCCTGGCCAGCATGCATAGTGGGTGGTGGCGGCAGGAGTCGCGAGTCCAGCAACATCTGAACAGCCTAACCCAACCGCTGGAGCAGCATTAGTACCGCGCTTGCCACAGCACACAAGGCACGCTGAAGCGGAGGCGAACACACAAGCCCCCACCCCGCGCCCCCGACAGGCCCAAGCGCCGGTATTTACATGGAAGTCATGTCATTGAGGGCGTGGTCCAGTTCCTCGCTAATGGCTTTGTACTTCAGTTTCTGGGCATACAGCTCGTCTATTTAAAGAAAAGGGGGATGAGGAGAAGTGAGGGAAGGCAGGTCGTCCAGGCCGTCAGGAGGAGGAAGAGGAAGAGGAAGAGGAGCCAGTGATGGATTTACAGAGGGAAGGAGGAAAGAGCGAGGTCAGATATACACATAGCAGAGAATGGATCCCCAATGGTGGCAAAGGCAAATGGATGAACCAATCATAGAGAAACCTTTGACAGCTATGGACCTGTTCCTGCACTTGCAAAACCTAGCCAGAGTAGCTCATGCACTGGTTACTACAAGACTGGATTACTGCAATGTGCTATACAGTCGTACCTTGGAAGCTGAACAGAACCCGTTCAGGAAGTCCGTTTGACTTCCAAAACATTCGAAATCCAAAGTGTGGCTTCTGATTGGCTGCAGGAAGCTCTTGCAGCCAATCAGAAGCTGCGGAAGCCCCGTCGGACGTTCGGCTTCCAAAAGAATGTTCGAAAAGCGGAACAGTCACTTCCAGGTTTCGATTTGTTCGGGAGCCAAGGCGTTTGAGATCCAAGGTATGAGTGTGTGTTTGTGTGTGGATGGTGCTTGATCCAGAAGCTGCAGTTAGTGCAGAATCTTTCAGCAAGACTGCTGATGGGAAGCCTTGCTAGCCTATAATACCTGCTGTGCTCAGAGATCCGCACTGGGTGCCAATTTGCTACTGGGCCAAGTTCAAGGTGTTACTATTTAACAGCTTGGGATCCGTGAAAACACCTTTGCCACCCCCCCTCCATGCATGTCGACTCAACCACTTTGATCTGCGGAATTAGCACTGTTACAGGTGCCACCCCTGTTCCGCATCTGTAAGAAATTGGTATTTTAACGTGGCAGCCCCTACAATTTGGAACTCCCTGCCAATTGATATCAGGCAGGCGCCTTCAATGTACTCTTTTCGGTGCTTGCTAAAAACAATGGTAAGACCTAGATGGTAAGAACCAATAAATATATATTTTAAATAAAACAAAAGAACACAATAGTAGGAGATGCATCTTTTGAAGATGGTGAATGCCTATTAGAGGTTTTCTTTGGGGGAAGAAAACACCCATTAAGGGTTGTTAATATGAGCTGCTTCTTTATTTAGAAGTGTCACTGGATTGAAAGTGAAAACACTAGCAGCATTAAGGTAAATGCAACGGTATAATATATAATAAAGGAAGAATAAGGGGAGAAAGTGATCTAAATGGATGTATAATAATATGCAGGAATGGTGGGAATATTAAGGAACCAGGGAAGGGGGGAAAGGGAAGTCGCTGAATGTTTTTATTAAAAGAAATATATTAACGGTGGAATTGTATATTTGAACGTGAATGTGATTTTGGAAATGGTAATAATGAAAATTATAAATATTTTTTTGCAAAAGCCTTTATGTCAGGAATGGGGAAGCTGCGGGTAAGGTCCTGTTTTGACACACTTCCTCAGATGGTAACCCCGCAAAAGTGTTTCAGGGCCCTGACTGCCATTTTCAGGGCTGTTTGCAGCCTGCAGCTCTGTTGCAGGGCTGTTTCTCTCTACAGAGAAGTTACTCTATTCCAAGAGGATAATAGGGTCAAGAGTTCTGGGCAGTCTGTCATCTGCTGCTTAGACTGAGCATCCTTCAGCACAACAGTAACAATTTTGTGCTGTGTGGGTTTGTTGTTGTTGATAATAATAATAATAATAAAGGTAAAGGTACCCCTGCCCATACGGGCCAGTTGTGTCTGACTCTAGGGTTGTGCGCTCATCTCGCTTAAGAGGCCGGGAGCCAGCGCTGTCCGGAGACACTTCCGGGTCACATGGCCAGCGTGACAAAGCTGCATCTGGCGAGCCAGCACCAGCGCCGCACACGGAAACGCCGTTTACCTTTCCGCTATAGAGCGGTGCCTATTTATCTACTTGCACTTAGGAGTGCTTTCGAACTGCTAGGTGGGCAGGAGCAGGGACCGAGCAACGGGAGCTCACCCCGCCACGGGGATTCGAACCACCGACCATACGATCAGCAAGTCCTAGGCACTGAGGTTTTACCCACAGCGCCACCCGCGTCCCCAATAATAATAATAATAATAATTTTTAAAAAATATTTATGCCCCACCCATCCGGGTTTCCCCAGCCACTTATATTTTGCAAGGGGAGAAGTGATGCCACGGAAGAGGGGCCACAGCAGAATGTGCCCCGGTTGCCCCATTTTGGGGTCACTGCCCTATGGCATTATGTAGGGTGTAGTGCCATGAGTTGAGATTCCCCATAAATTAAGCTCTGCCAGAGACGGCTTGCTGATCTTAAGTGAGCAGTCGACAAATACTGGGAAAGTATCACTTATTGGGTTTTTAAGAAAGAACCGACACTGAAACATCCAGTCAACTGCTAGAGTTTCCTGAGTCGCTATTTGGCCTTTCCCGAAAGTTGACTCTTATGACCTGTGGGTCAAGCCACAAACTACTGCAATTGTGTCTTGACTTGGGCTTAGAGTGCCAGCTGCATTTCAGTTTCTTTACATTGGGGCCATGAGTTCACAAACAGCTCGACAAACAAAGAAGTGAAAGCATTTATAAAAAAAAATAGTAAGTGGAAAAAAACACTATATGAGACCAGTACTGGATTTAGGGTGGAGCTGCTTCACTGCACAGGATGCCGAGTTGAGAGGGTGCAAAATAATAATTTTTAAAAAATGGAAAATTTGAAAATAATATATGGGGCAAGGTGCCAAAATTCTGTCCTCACTCGGGGTACAATATTACCAAAGTCCGCCCTGGATGATAGACAAGAACGACAAGGCAAAGCAAGCTATCTGAGCCACACCTTGCAATTCAGATTTCAAATCTGGGCAGAGGAGTGACTTTACAGACTTTTTGCAGGAATGGAAAGGGAGAAGAAATAGATACTCTTGGAATTCCGCTGGAGATACAGGCTTGGCTTGCTAAATTATCCCAAGTTAATGGAAGGAACACTTTCCGTCCTTGAATACACACACCCTGGGACATCCCCCCCATATCCTTCAGGAGACCCCTCACATCTTCCATAGAGGCTTGGGGGAAGTCACAGAGGGCTGCAGAGGGGACAGGGGCTAGTCAAGTTCTGATTAACATCCTCATCTTTTATTTTGTATTTAAGTTGTCCTTGGATTGTTTATACAGTGGGGGGGGGAGTATTTGATCCCCTGCTAAATTTGCCCATTTGCCCTCTGGCGAAGAAATGACCAGTCCATAATTTTAATGGTAGGTTTATTGTAGCTGTGAGAATAACAACAGGAAAACCCCTAGAAACCCAGAAGACAAAAGTTAACTTAAAAGTTAACCAGATAAACCCTAAATTAGCTTTTGTCTTCTGAGTTTCTGGGGCTTTTCCTGTTGTTATTCTGTCTCTCACAGCTACAATAAACCTACCATTAAAATTATGGACTGGTCGTTTCTTCGTCTGAGGGCAAACGGGCAAATTTCACAAGGGATCAAATACTTTTCCCCCCCTCACTGTATTTACTTACAAGCTGCCCAGAAAACTTTGTTTCAGGACAGCAGACAAGACATCATTGTTAAATTAAAAAAAACCTAAACACACTCATTTGCATTCAAACCGTAAATTCCACATTTGGGAGTTTAAAACACTTAAGAACCTATTCTTTAAAAAAAAGGTGTTTCAAATGTTAAGAAAGAGTTGGAAAAGTGGACCACCCTCTGCCAGCCAGATCCAGAACTGGCCTACTCTCTGTGGGCCATGTTTGGCAGGGAGGTGGAGTCACCCAACCGGTCAATCGCCTTCAGACATGTCTTAGAATCGGGAGCGCACAAAAGCATGTCCGAGACTCCCTTCCTTTCTAGCAAAGCCAGGTCTGCAAAGGAAGAATCTGGCATCCCTTTCCCTGCTGAAAGCGGGGATTGCAGCAGGATTCGGAAGCAAACTGGGGAAAAAAGCTTGCATTTGCCACCGCTTTCGAAAGGCGGATCCTGTTTCCAGAGGAACAACTGCAAATGCATTTGACATCTGGTGTGCAGGACTGGGGGGGCGGGGGAGAGAAATGGGCTCGCAGGTCAAAACAGGGCCCCTGGCAGGTTTAATTTCACCCATGGAGGTTTTTCACCTGCATGCTTTTCCCTGACCAACACCCACTGGGTTTTTTTGAGAGCATAATTGAAATAAAGGAGGGCTCTTTGTTTCTCCCCAAGGTCTAAAGGATGACGCCCTTTGGCCGGAAAGAGCTCTTGGGAACACGGCCGCACCTGTTCACTCCTAGCAGATTAAACAGTGGGAGTGGGCAGGTGAACACCCCCTGGTTCTCCAGAGCTGCAGAGGTACTCTCAGATGGGGCCGGGCCTGTGGTGAACAAACATATTTCCACTTCCCTTATCAGCACAGAGCCGAGTTAACTTTCGCCTGATCTTTTAAAAGCGATTCAGCTACAGGTAATTCCAGGAGACATTTCAGACACAGCTGGTTTTCTGTGAGGGCTTCCAAGGAGTGGAATGGGGGGGCAAACCCTCACCCCACCCCCAATAAATGCTGTCCAAAGTGCATTGCTTCTGGGTTGGCGGTAGTCGACAAATCCTCCACCAGGGAGGGGAAGGCTACACAAGGCCCCAGGGGCTTCTAGCTGCTAGCCTCTGCTGCAGGCATAGGCAAACTCCGGCCCTCCAGATGTTTGGGACTACAATTCCCATCATCCCTAGCTAGCAGGACCAGTGGTCAGGGATGATGGGAATTGTAGTCCCAAAACATCTGGAGGGCCAGAGTTTGCCTATGCCTGCTCTACTGCAAGGAGGGCTGCCTAGATGTTACTTAGGCCGCAGCTCAGCCGCGATACCCCCAATTGTAAAATCAAGGCAATTCAGAAAGGACTGCTTTTCAAGATAGGACCAAGGGCCTCAGCAATAAAGAGCCCGGGGGCATGTACAGAGTGCAACTCCCTTTGCCAATGAAGAACCTTTGCACCGAGTAAGATTCTTGCATTTTTTTTTTACATTTTATGATTCCTGGTAATGGTGATGGATGATTAACAAGTGATGGTTTTATACTGATGTTCCTTGACTTCCTTTCATTTACATTCCTAAGGATTTGGAGTCACAGTCGATGGCAATTTTAGAAGCTGGCAAAGGGGGTCAACGAGTCCGTAAGTTTGGAAAAGCCTCATCTCAAGCTAGGTGCAAAATGCACCAGGAAAGAGACACTTAAGGTCAATTTCATGCATCCACCTTGGAGTGGGGAACAAGGCTTTAAAAACAATGAAGTTGCCAGAGGGGAAAAGAGAGCAGGCAGATGAATGATGGCTTAAAGTTTCTTGGACTACATCTCCCATCACCCAACCACTGGGACAATGCCAGCTGGGGCTGATGGGAGTTGTAGTCCGACATCATATTGGGGGCCCAAGGTTGGAGAATGCTGGGCTTAGGTTCCCTCTGGCCTCCAAGAAACAGAGACCACTGGAGGGCAAACAAAACAAAAAGCAGGGCCGAAGGGGGTCTGAACTCCCCCTAGCCTCGCCCCAAGCTGTTTTCAAAGTCCACACTGCACTGCAGACAGACAGACAGACAGACAGGCCACATATTTTACAGACACACAAACGTATTGTTTCTAGGGCTCCTAGACACAGGACCAGAATAATCAAGAGCTGCGTGTACAGGCACAAAACACCAGACCTGACGTCAAGGTAAAAGAGAGAAAAATAAAGGCAGAGGGTTGCTAACCCTGCTGCTGATACGATGTCACTGGCCTACAACTCCCAACATCCCCTTGACCAGCACCAGCAGGGGCTGATGGGAGTTAAGAATCTGCAACAACCAGGGTGGCGAAATAAAATCACGGCATGCTATGTGCCGGTATCAAGGAAGCAGCTCCCGTTTTTACCAGCCGCTTAGCTGGGTTCTCCCTATCCAACTCCACCACCTTCCTGCCCACACCTACCTTCCAAGTCATCAATGGTCTTCTCCAGCTTGGCTACTGACCGCTCAGCAAACTCGGCACGGGTCTCAGCCTGGGAAAGGGAGAAAGAGTTGCGGTCAGTCAAGAAAGGGGAGGTCTGATCTATTCGATCTCCCGCCTCCGTTGGTCTGTCCCCAGGCAGGGGGGAGCGGGGTTTACAGTACAAGCAGGGCTGCATATTGATTATGTCCAAACTCTTCCCAATGTGCCATGCCTCCGGGGATACTAGTCAAGTCTATTACAAAGGCAGACAGCGTGGTGTTGTTGGGACTACAATTCTCATCAGCCCCGGCCAGCAAGGCTGATGGCCAGGGATGATGGGGAGTTGTAGTTCAGCAACATCTTGCCCCATGTTGCCATGGAGCGGCCCAAGAACGGACAACCACCCACCTTGACCCTTCGCATAAGGCATAACTCACCTCCTTGAGTTTGTCGGTCAAGATCTTGATCTCCTCTTCATATTTATCCTCTTTTTGAGAGTACTGCGGGGAGAGAAGACACAACTCAGGGTCCAGACATAGCAAGGCGACTCACTACCAGCACCCCACTGCAAAGGCCAGATCCCACTCGCGACAGCTTTCTTTAAGTTTAATGGAAAACTTAAAGAAACAGACCTTCCCCTGCCATAGAGAGGGCGAAGGCAGAATGGAAACGACAGCCAACGTGGTGAAGTTGTTAAGAGCGTTGCGTTCATTCTGGGAGAGAAACCAGGCCTTCAATCCCAGCTTGGCCACTAAGCTTACTGGGAGAGCTTGGGTCAGCCGCTGGCTCTCAGCCTGCCCTACCCCACAAGGTTGTTGTGGGGATAAGTAGGGGTAAGGATAGGAAGATGCCTCCAGCTCTTTAGAGGGAGGGGAGGAGAGCAGTCCTGAGACAGGGTTTTTATTCTACTTCCACTCCCAAGGGCTTCCAGGGACCCACATCTTGCATCTATCGTTAGCCAAGACATGCCTAGATATACCATATTTTTTGCTCTATAACATGCACCAGACCACAAGACGCATCTAGTTTTTGGAGGAGGAAAATAAGAAAAAATATATTCTGAATCTCAGAAGCCAGAACAGCAAGAGGTATCGCTGCGCAGTGAAAGAAGCAATCCCTCTTGTTGTTCTGGCTTCTGGGATAGCTGCGCAGCCTGCACTCGCTCCATAAGACGCACACACATTTCCCCTTACTTTTTAGGAGGGAAGAAGTGAGTCTTATAGAGCAAAAAATACGGTAATACTAATGCCCAAAGGGTTGCATTCTTTAAAGGAGAGGTTTTTTTAACCCAGTCTATTTGTCTTTACACATGAAACTGCTTTGTTAAATATTAACAAGTATATTTTACAGGAAGCAATTCGTTCGTTCCATTTATAAGAGGCGAGGCTGGAAAAAGCAAGTTGTGCCAGGGCTAAGTGAAAAATCTGTGTGCCCTTCCAGACACTGCTACACTACAACTCCCATCAGCCTTAGCCACTAGGGTCACTGGACAGGGAGTTATAACTTGCTGGGCGGACAGGGGTTCCCTACCTCTGAGTTATATTCCAACCACATTTCCACAATGGCAAAGCACTGTACGCAGAACAGCTTCCCCTGCTCCACTGAGAAACCACTCTTTGCAAAAGCTGTGGCCTCTTACTGGGGAGAACGTGGCTGTGATTCCAACTGCTCTCTTAACATTTTGGAGGACCCAGGTCACAAAGTGGTTAGACTGATCTCAACTAGGGCCAGGGCCTTTTCAGTACTGGCCTCGACGTGGTGGAACGCTCTGTCACAAGAGACCAGGGCCCTGCGGGACTTGACATCTTTCCGCAGGGCCTGCAAGACAGAGCTGTTCCGCCTGGCCTTTGGTTTGGACTCAGTCTGACCCTTATGTTTCCCTCCCTTTATGGTCTTGATTTATCAGCTACTTTTAAAATGAGGCTGCATTCTAAATTGCATTTTAACCTGTATTTTAAATGGGTTCCCCCCCCCCCATTATGTTTTTACTGTGATTTTATTGGTGTTAGCTGCCCTGAGCCCGGCTCTGGCCAGGGAGGGTGGGGTATAATAAATTATTATTATTATTATTATTATTATTATTATTATTATTATTATTACCCCCAAGTAAGAAGAATCTGCTGAACCAAGCCAATGTCCCATCCAGTCCAGCTTCCTGTTCTCACAATGGGCCACCAGATCCCTGCAGAAAACTGGCAAGCAGGATCAGAGCACAAGAGCACTCCCCCCCCCCTTCTAGCAACTGGCATTCAGAAGCATTGCTTCCTCCGACCGTGGAGACCAGAGCATGGCCACCGTGTCAAGTAGCCATTGATAAACCTTTCCTCCATGGATCTGCTCCCAATTCTCTTTTAAAGCTATCTAGGTTTGTGGTCATCACCGCCTCCTGTGGCAGACAGTTCCATAGTTTAACTAAGAGAGTCTTGTGGGGCTGATTAGAATTCTATGTGATATGCTAAATGTCCAAGGGTGGCAGACATGCAAGGGGGCTTTGCAGCGCCCACTTCCCAACACTATTTTATTTTATTCAAATTTTATTCAGTGTTGGTGCTGACCTTTAAAGCCCTAAACAGCTTCGGCCCAGTATATCTGAAGGAGCGTCTCCACCCCCATCGTTCAGCCCAGACACTGAGATCCAGTGCCGAGGGCCTTCTGGCGATTCCCTCATTGCGAGAAGTGAGGTTACAGAGAACCAGGCAGAGGGCCTTCTCGGTAGTGACACCTGCCCTGTGGAACACCCTCCCACCAGATGTCAAAGAGAAGAATAACTGTCAGACTTTTAGAAGACATCTGAAGGCAGCCCTGTTCAGGGAAGTTTTTAATATTTAATGCTGTATTGTTTTTAATACTTGATTGGGAGCCGCCCAGAGTGGCTGGGGAAACTCGGCCAGATGGGCAGGGTATAAATAATATATTATTATTGTTGCTGTTGTTGTTGTTTGAATTTATATACACCGTCCTATACCCAGAGGTCTAAGGGCAGTTCACATAAAAAGATCACAGTATATAAAATAAAAATAAAAGCAATAGCTTACACCCTCCCCCCAAAAAGAGCCACATGCCTCCATTCCAGAACACAGGGAGCTGCCTTATAGCCGGAACTCTTGCCCCCACCAACCCAGTATCATCTCTACTCAACTGGCAGCAGCTCCCTCGGGTCACCGCCCCACCACCGCCACCTGATCCTTTAACTGGAGGAGCTGGGGATCGAACCCAAGACCCTTCTGCAAGCAACGTCTTCCGCTGATCTGACCCTTCTTCTGCTGCTGACGCTTCTCTGCCTCCTGGCCCCCAAAGGAGCTGCTCTGCACATCCTGCCCTGGGCTCGGGCAGATGGGTTACTCGGACAAGGCTTTCTCAGGAGGAGCCCCCAGAGACATTTTAATGGGGGTGCCTGCTTGCCATTCGTTTCAGCAGCTAGCATACAACAGGAATATTGCCATTCACGGAGGCTTCCTGCCGCCACTTGTGAGTATTTTAGTTTTAGCTTTGTTTTTTTCAGGGCTTCAAGCCATTTTAATTTTAAAGTTGTGTCTTTGTACAAAGTTATTTTAAACACCACCATGAAAAAGTGACCATTGCAGGGACCTTATCCCTGTCGGAGGGATCCTGAGACACTGGATGCAGCTTTCTTTATCGAATATCATTCCAGCAGGAGAGCTGATCATTGCTCTTGAGTCAGAAAAGGAGATATTTTGCCCTGCTGCGTACCCCACAGATCGCTGCCCAGTTTGAACCACCAGCTCTCCCTACGAAGTAAATACAGTGGTACCTCGGGGTACATATGCTTCAGGTTACATACGCTTCAGGTTACAGACTCCGCTAACCCAGAAATAGCGCTTCAGGTTAAGAACTTTGCTTCAGGATGAAAACAGAAATCGTGCTCCGGCAGCGCAGCGGCAGCAGGAGGCTGCATTAGCTAAAGTGGTGCTTCAGCTTAAGAACAGCTTCAGGTTAAGAATGGACCTCCAGAGCGAATTAAGTACTTAACCCGAGGTACCACTGTATATTATTCCTCACAAGAGATAGCTGGTGTTACTAGTGAATTCAGGAGACTTTGAACTGTAAATAGCTTATCTTTAAAAGTAAAGAATTTCCATAAAGTGAGTGTTTTAGTTTTTAACTGGCCCCTGCTGGATTAGGCCAACGGCTCATGTACAAGCCCAGATGGTCATCTGTCATGGATGCTTCAGGTGTGATTGCAGGGGGGTTGACTAGATGACCCTTGGGGTCCCCCCTTTTCATTCTACGATTCTATACAGGGCCTCTTGACGTCTTCATTGTATACTTCCCAGGTTTCAACTGAGTAAACACGGAAGGATTATCAGGGGGTGGGTGGGAGGCAAAGGCTATTCCTCCGGCCACAGTGGGGAGGAGAACAGCCAGCCCTACCTTCTCAGCCTGAGCCTCAAGGGACTTGAGGTTGTTGGTGACATTCTTCAGCTCCTCTTCCAGCTCCGAGCATTTGCTGCAGTGTGTTTGCCGAGGAGGGCGGGGAAGGGAGTAAGAGAGGAAGCCAGAGAGAGAGAGAGAGAAATAATGGATGGGAAAGGGAGAAAAAGGAGGACAGGAGAGAAAGAGAAAAGAGTGAATCCATGGGTCGAAGAGACTTCATGAGAGGGGCCTAACGAGGCCAACAATGGCTCCCCGTCCACGGGAGACAAAAGGTTTTGAGGACCCAGGCACCGGCCAAACACAGCACCTTGCAGGCTCTGTAAATCGGGTCACCTAGGAATTCTGTGTGTGTGTGTGTGTGTGTGTGTGTGTGTGTGTGTGTGTGTGTGCATATTATAGGCTTGAAGTCTGGCGGCTGCACTTTGTACCGTCTGAACTGCTCTTGAGTTCTGTTTGCTACATCTGTGCCAGTTTCCAGTTCATATTTGGGCACATTTTAAACCAATACAGTCATACCTCAGGTTCAAGACGCTTCAGGGTTGCGTGTTTTCGGGTTACAGGTGTGCCGGAACGGGTTACTTTCAGGGCGCTCGCGCATGAGTGCCGAATCACAACCCACGCATGCACAAATACGGCGCTGCGGGTTGCGAACGTGCCTCCCGCACGGATCATGTTCGCAACCCGAGCGTCCACTGTAAAGCCTTAAAAAAGAAAAGAAAAAAGGAGTGGCCAGTCATTGGGCCTACGATACCTATCGTCCATGATGTCCAGAAGTCATTGACTGATGATTAGTTAATTATCGTACAACTGTGACATTCTATTGTTGTTATTTATTATTTGTGAGCCGCTTTGTGACTCGTGTGAGTGAAAATTGGCATAGAAACATAACAAATTATTGAATGGAATGAACTGGCACTATAACACCCATTGTCCACAACTCCCGGGGCCACCTGAGGCCCTTTTCCATGTTCTCGCCCCCACCAGGAGATCCGGAGGGCGGCAACAAGAGAACAGGGACTTTTCAGTGGTGGCTCCCTGCTTACGGAACGCTCTCTCCTAAGAGGCTCAACTGGCGCCATCAACTGAATAGCTTTGGACACCTTCCAAAATGTTTGTTTTCTACCAGGCCTCTGGCTTTTAACTATTCGTGGCTTCCTTGAGCATGTGGGGTACAGTGGTAACTCAGGTTCCAGATGCTTCAGGTTACAGACACTTTAGGTTACAGACTCCGCTAACCCAGAAATAGAACCTCGGGTTAAGAACTTTGCTTCAGGATAAGAACAGAAATCGCGCAGCGGCGGCGCGGCAGCAGCAGGAGGCCCCATTAGCTAAAGTGGTACCTCAGGTTAAGAACGGACCTCCAGAACGAATTAAGTTCTTAACCCGAGGTACCACTGTATTTTAAATCTTGCCTTTAAAAAAACCCCACCATGAATATGTTTTAGATTTTTCTACAGATTTTTTAATGCTGGTTTTCATATATGTGTTCATTCTAAGATACTTTGAGTTACTTTTTCTTTTTAGAGCAACTAATAAGTTCAGTAAAAGATTATTACTGACTAATAAGTTCAGTAAATAAAACGTCAAGAGCATTAGCACAACGGGGATTTTTGCATGCACACACAAACACAAGCACGACTACACAGCCTGCAAGCTGCAGCAAAAAGCTGCCTGGTATAGGCTCTGGGTCCAGGGTGGAAACCTTGACTTGGAAACCATTAGGCCTCACTGCCATCCTGAAGGAAGCCGCTGTGCCACGGAGCAGGGCCCCAGCAGCCGCAACCTGCTTGGCAGGAAAAGTAAAATGAAGCCAGACAGAGAGAGAAAATACAGAGAGAGCAAGCAAAGCGTATTGAGGTAGCGAGAGGAGAAATGCGCTTGAAGGAGCTTTCTTCTTTTCTTTTTAGGGGGAAAGAAACGGGGAGCAGCACGGGCGTTCGATGGAGCCGGAGGTTGCGAGGGGGGGGGGGGTCGCAGGAAGGGTTAGTACCTTTTCTTCAGCCTGAGCAAGGAACTTCAAGTTTTGGTCCATCAACCGGATCTGCTCATCCAAGTCCCGGCAACGGCTGTTTAGAAAGGCAGGACCGCGTCGGCAGGCACAAGTTCGGACGGGGTGTTGGGTTGGGGGGCAAAAGGAGCAGCAACGGAAAGGACACACACACACACACACACAAAGCAGAGCCATAAAAAGGGTGGGGGGAGAAGAAAAAAAAAAGTCTGTCACAACATGCAGGCTTGGCGGGGTAAGGAAAGAGGTTTTGCAAAGGGGGAGAGAGAGATGGCACAATTCTACAGGCCTCATGCCAGGCAGGGGATGTTTCCTGAGAAGACCTGTTAGACCCGGCCCAGAAGTGTGATGGTGAAGTGAGGTTACAAAGCGGTAGCCTGGCCGCCTCCGCAGTTGAGGTTCCTGTGCAAGGAGTGGTTCTGTGTGAGGGGACTGCAAACAAGATAGCTGCCAGCTTCTGAAAGGGAGGAAGGCAACTGGCTCAAACACAGCCAGATGGGTGGGTATAATTATTATTATAATATTATTATTATTAATAATAATAATAATAATGCAAGCCCCACAGCAGGGCCCCAAATGGCCCTCTCTTCCTATCCCTCGCTGCGAGAAGTAAAGCTACAGGGAACCAGGCAGAGGGCCTTCTCGGTAGTGGCACCCGCCCTGTGGAACGCGCTCCCATCAGATGTCAATGAGATAAACAACTACCTGACATTTAGAAGACATCTGAAGGCATCCCTGTTCAGGGAAGTTTTTAATGTGTGACATTTTAATGTATTTTTAATATTATGTTGGGAGCCGCCCAGAGTGGCTGGGGAAACCCAGCCAGATGGGCAGGCTACAAATAATAAATTATTATTAGTATTCCCATGACAGGGACTGTACATGCCAAGGGAGTCTGCGAGAGCGCAGGCGGGTTCTTACCAGGCCACAATAGGGGCGAAAACAACTTAAATATTAAAACCTATTGCCCTTAAGGCTGCAGAGAAACTCAGGTGTAAGAGGGGGAACTGATGACGCTTGGGGTGTCACAAGAGCACCCAAAATAATATTCCCTTGTGTTTCAGACAAGGCTGTATGGGGCCTACACAGCTGGCAAAATGGAGACATTTTGCACAAGAAAAAAAAACATACTACCTTGGTGTGTGTGTGGTTTTTTTTGGGGGGGGGAGTTGCATGTAGTTTCGAATTCAGATAGTTTTGCATTTTGCAGTTTTAGGTGGTTGGTTTTGTTTTTTTAGGGTGGGATACACGTAGTCATAACTGAGAGGGGATTATTTCCAGCCAGAAACCACACAGGAGATAATGAAAAGCTCACAATATACAGCAGGGTTTTTTTGGAGGGCGGGGGATAGAATTTTAGTCCTCCAGATGTTGCCAGACTACAACTCCCATCAGCACCTAGCCAGCATGGCCCAATGGCCTGGGATGATGGAAGGCGGAGGAGCCCGCTAACATCTGGGCCCCAGGGCCGCCCACCTTGATGCACAAGCCCATTTTAGCTTGGTGGGGAGGCTGTTTCCATGCGTCTCCAGCCCATCTGCTTCTCATGCTCCACAGCTGGAGAAGGGCGATGGTGATGGGTTCAACCATAAAGATGAGACACTCTCCCAGAGGACAGCCTCCCCACCCCTGCTTCCAGGAACCACATGGGGAAGCTGTGTAAGATCTTCTGCATAATTGTAGTCGTGAAGGAGAGAAAGGCAGAGCGGCTGGCCCACGGCAACCAAGATGTGAGCACCACAGTGAGAGGGTGGGCCGGGGGTGGCGGTGAGGAAAAGGAGGAGAGGACTGGTGTGAAGGCCCTGTGCAAGAGATCTACACACAAGCACAAGCGTGCAACACTTAGTGAGTGTAGCCCTGAGTGCACGTCTAAACTAGCGTCAGTTTTTGCAGCAACGTCACTGGTAAAACAGTTCAGCCCAATAAAAGGATGCTGGGAATTCTGGTTCAGCAAAAGGTGCCAGGAATTGGGAGAGGGTTCTGGGAGCTGTAGTTTTGTCAAGGGTGTGGAGAATTGTTAAGAGACACCTCTCCCCAATTCACAGAGTTACAATTCCCAGAGAGGTTTAGCGTTCAATCCCTCTTCTTCCCAGGGAATTCTGGGAATTGTGACTCTCGACACCCTTAACCAACTAGAGTTCCCAGAATTCTTTGAGGGAAGTCAGGGCTGCTTCAAGAGCTTTAAATGCGTGGTGCAAATAGGGACGTAGAAACACACAGCTTTCCGTTAAAAGAAACAACGGAAACTAGTCGCAGATACCATCTTACGGCATTAGATGTGCAGCCAGTGTGTTTCTATTTTAGAGGGGGAAACCTACTGGTGGGAACTTCACCTCACAGACAGGCAGAACACAAGTTTTGAAGTAAATGGTTTCCAGTTATCCCAACAACATTCTCTCCGAAGCTAACTTGTGAAGTGGGATCTCAAACTCCCAATTAATATTTTTTAAGGGACCGTGGGACAAAGGAAAACAACATATGGCATTAATAGCGCTTGCAGGGAACATATTTCAGCCGTCTTGCAAAAACGACAGGCCTGTCCTTATCAGGCAGCTGCGGAAGATTCGCTCGTTTTTGGCAAAGGGCAAAACTCTTGTTGGGGGCAGGGAGTATCACAATGTGTGTTTTTCCCCCAAATGTGGCCTTGCCAGGACCTAGAAGAATGCTTGGCATTTTTTGCAGACTGTCTCGTTTTCTCCTCTTAACCCCCCCCCCGCCACTCCATCCATCACATCAGCACCCCAGATGTGAAGCAGATGAGATGGAGCCCCCAGACACACATCTGGAAGACTGCAACAGGGTGGCCCAGCCATGTTCGAATACAATGAATGAACCCCAAATGATCTTAAACAAGTGGACCAGGGGGTGGGCTCATCACAAGTCTTGCCTGTTTCAGAGATATGTGTGGTGGGGGGGAAAGGAACAAGGCCCGTTATTGTGGCCCGACACTGGAATGTCCTGCTGCAGGAAATCTGTCTGGCATTCTGTATTTGCCGCTAGATTTTTGGTGCTTCTGTGCTGACCTTGGGTATGGCGCCCGACATGACTGACACCAAGGTGCTTTTAAATTATTGTTATTTACTTTTTTTAATCTCACTGTGAGCCAGTGTGTATCTCACACCAATATGATGAAATCACCTTTGTTCCACTTTTTCCTAACACAGGCCACAATCACGCTACACACTGAAAGTGCTACGATACCACTTTGAACACTCAGGGCTTCCCCCAAAGGATTCTGGGAGCTGTCATTTGCTAAGGTATACCTGAAGGAGCGTCTCCACCCCCATCATTCAGCCTGGACACTGAGACCCAGCGCCGACAGCGTTCTGGCGGTTCCCTCACTTTGAGAAGCCAAGTTACAGGGAACCAGGCAGAGGGCCTTCTCGGTAGTGGCGCCCGCCCTGTGGAACGCCCTCCCATCAGATGTCACAGAGATAAACAACTGCCTGATGTTTAGAAGACATCTGAAGGCAGCCCTGTTTAGGGAAGTTTTTAATGACTGGTGTTTTAATGTACTTTTAGTCTCTGTTGGAAGCTGCCCAGAGTGGCTGGGAAAACCCAGCCAGATGGGCGGGGTACAAATAATAAATTATTATTATTATAAGGGTGCTGAGAATTCTTAGGGGATCCCTATGGCCCACCCAGAGCTATTATTTCCCAGAGTTCCCTGGGAAGAGGGATTGACTGCTAAAACACTTTGGGAATTGTAGCTCGGAGGGGGCGGGGGAACTCTCCTAACAACTCTCTGTACACCTAACATACAATAGTTCCCAGGGTTTTGCAGAGGAAAGCCATGACTGTTAAGGGTCCTGGGAGTTGTTAGGAGAATAACTCCCCTCCCCATTCCCCTCACAGAGCTACAATTTCCAGAGTGGTTTAACAATCAATCCCTCTTCTCAGGGAACTCTGGGAACTGTAAAGGTAAAGGGACCCCAGACCATTAGGTCCAATCGTGACCGACTCTGGGGTTGCGGCGCTCATCTCGCTTTATTGGCCGAGGGAGCCGGCATACAGCTTCCAGGTCATGTGGCCAGCATGACTAAGCCGCCTCTGGCGAACCAGAGCAACACACGGAAACGCCATTTACCTTCCCGCCGGAGTGGTACCTATTTATCTACTTGCACTGGTGTGCTTTCAGACTGCTAAGTTGGCAGGAGCAGGGACCGAGCAACGGGAGCTCACCCCGTCGCGGGGATTCGAACCGCCTACCTTCTGACTGGCAAGTCCTAAGCTCTGTGGTTTAACCCACAGCGCTACCTGTGTCCCATCTGGGAACTGTAGCTCTCCACAAAGAATACAGAGGTCTTCTAACAACTCTCAGCTCCTGGAATTGTTTTGGAGGAAGCCATGACTGCTTAAAATGGTATGGGACTGCTTTCAATGTATGGTGTGAATGTGGCCGCAATGAAGGCCTAACTCCATCAACCTAAGTACCGCCCTGCAGAGGGACTAACAGATGCTCACCTCTCTACACAGGAAAGAATCCACAGGTGTTAAAAAAAAAGCCACTGGTCTGTACACCATATCCCCTGCCCAAAAACCCAGTTAGGATCTCCCACTAAAAAGAGAGAGAAAAAATGGGAAAGTGGAGACCCACAATTCCTTCTAGCCAGCAGAGGCTGCCTCTAACCTTCGCCCCACACTCTGGGCCTTGCCTAACAGGGAGTTTTAAGGTGAGCTCATTCGTGTTAAAAGCTTCCATGCAGCAGGGTGCCTCATGCAAAGAGAGAAAGAGAGAAAGAGAGAGATAGGAAAAAACCACTCACGACTCTGCCAGCTCAGCTCTCTCCTCTGTACGCTCCAGATCACCTTCGATGATGACCAATTTCCGGGCAACCTGGGCGGAGGAGGAGGAAGAAGAAATTATTATCAATTGGATTTGCTACCTGCCCTTCGCCATGAATTGTGGATTTCCTCTCCCCAAAGAGGTGCGCCTGGTACCTTCACTGCACAGCTATCATCGTACACTGAAGATATGCCTCTGTAAACTGGCCTATGGACTTACTCTAGCTGTTTTAAACTGTTTTTAATGCTGAATTTCATATTACTGCAACCTGCCCTGGGACCTTCTGATGGAGGGGATCAGATGAACCTAATAGCGTTAACCGTGATCCCAGGGCAGGTTTCCAACCATTTAAAAGCACAAGATTAAAATCATTTATACGTCTCAGGACACCAATACCTCAGTGGCCGCCTCTTCCCATATAAACTGACCCACACCATGTGATTGTTCTTTTGTGCCAGGCCTTTGGTTCTGAATCATCGGTGGCCTCCTTGAGATGTTTTAAACATATCTTTTTCAAAGCAGGTTTGCCATATATATACAGTGGTACCTCGGGTTAAGTACTTAATTCGTTCCAGAGGTCCGTTCTTAACCTGAAACTGTTCTTAACCTGAAGCACCACTTAGCTAATGGGACCTCACGCTGCGGCCGCGCCGCCGCTGCCCAATTTCTGTTCTCATCCTGAAGCAAAGTTCTTAACCTGAAGCACTATTTCTGGGTTAGGAGTCTGTAACCTGAAGCGTATGTAACCTGAGGTACCACTGTATATATAAAATTCTTTTATGCCTGTTTTACTGGATGTGTCTGTTTATATAGTGTTTTTTATATAGTGTTAGTTACTTCAAGTTACCTTGCTTTAAAAAGAAGAAAAAGCAAGCAATGAATTTAATAAATAATAGCAGTAATTTGAAATCAATAAAAAGAAGGGGGGGAACCTTCCAACCTGGTCAGACCACCAGGCTTCCACATTTGGACCACAAAGCAGTTTCCCCACAAAACCACCTGCCCCACACATGACATCATACAGGCAACTGCTCAATTTAGGTGGGAGTTATGTTTCGAAGCACTGCATGTTTAAGTGAAACTGAGTATACAGTGGTACCTCTGGTTACAAACTTAATTCATTCTGGAGGTCCGTTCTTAACCTGAAACCATTCTTAACCTGAGGTACCACTTTAGCTAATGGGGGTCTCCTGCTGTGGCTGACGCACAATTTGTTCTCATCCTGAGGTAAAGTTCTTAAACCGATGTACTACTTCCGGGTTAGCGGAGTCTGTAACCCGAAGTGTTTGTAACCTGAGGTACCACTGTATTTAAAACACCATTGAAAAAGCCTGTGCACATACTGCACGCACGTAAATAAAATAATAATAGTAATTTATTTATACCCTGGCCCATCTGGCTGGGCTTCCCCAGCCACTCTGGGCGGCTTCCAACAAAATATTAAAATGGCGGGGTTGCCTGCATATGACATCAAATGTGGATCAGGGAATGGCGCAGCCACAGAAAGCAGGACTGAACTCCCTGTGTGTCACGAGGAAGGAGCTCAATCCTGCTTGGTCAAGACGCATCCGCTGCGGCTCCTCACCTCCTCGTACTTCCTGTCGGCCTCCTCAGCGATGTGCTTGGCCTCCTTCAGCTGGATCTCCTGCAGCTCCATCTTCTCTTCATCTTTCAGGGCTCTGTTCTCAATTACCTTCATGCCTCTGAGGGAGAACGGGGGGGAAGAAGGGACCATCAGCATCCAAGACGTGACATTCCTCTGCTCCGCAGAAAGGCCTTGGGGACAGGTGTGGCCTCTCCAAAACAAGAACATCTCTGGCACACAGAAGGATCGCAATGCCAGAGGAAGGCCTAACCTTCTCCCCGGTTACACACACCAGGGGGTGGGATTCAGTTACAGTATTTTTCGCTCCACAAGGCGCACCCGACCATAAGGCGCACCTAGTTTTCAGAGGGGGAAATCAAGAAAAAAAATCTTATTCACCCCCCCAGCCCCAAAGAGCAAAGAAGCCAGGACTGCGAGCGGGATGGATCCTGCTCGCTGTCTTGGCTTCCTCTTTAGCCGTGCGCAACCTCTCCAGCCAGGAGAGGCCTGCACGCAGCTATGGCAAAAGCCGAGACAGCGAGTGGGATGGATCCCGCTCGCTGTCTTAGCTTCCTCTTTAGCCGCACACGGCTATGGCAATACCCGCAAAAGCCCACAGGAGCCGCCCACCCTTTAAGGAGAGCGCGGCTCCTGCCGGCTTTTCTACGAGGAGGGAGACTGGCCTTGTCAGTTCCTTCTCCCTCCTGGGGGAAAACCCGCAAGAGCCGCGCGGAGCTTGTGTGCGGCTCTTGGGGGCTTTTCCTGCCTCCCCCCCCCCGCATTCGCTCCATAAGACGCACACACATTTCCCCTTACTTTTTAGGAGGGGAAAAGTGTATCTTATGGTGAGAAAAATGCGGTATATGACACCCACCCACCTGAACACCCACCCACCCACACAGAGTTTATACACAGCTTTGCTCAGTGCGAACAAGCTCTAAGGCATGCACCCCCAAACTCAGCCCTCCAAATGTTTTGGGACTACAATTCCCATCATCCCTGACCACTGGTCCTGTTAGCTAGGGATGATGGGAGTTGTAGTTCCAAAACGTCTGGAGGGCCAGGTTTGGGAATGCCTGCTCTAAGGAGCCCCTTCCTCTTGCAAATGCACCCACCTACCTTTCACTCTCATCGGCAGCTTTCTCAGCTTCCTCCAACTTCTGCAAGGCTGTCGCAAGGCGCTCCTGGGCCCGGTCTAGCTCCTCTTCCACGAGCTGAATGCGGCGGTTCAAGGATGCTACTTCTGCCTCGGCCTGGAGAGGAAGGGGGAAAACACCGATATGGGCATTGGAATATATCGGAACGAACTCGTTTGTTCCCTACCCCATTTAAGCAAACACAAGTTTCTAGCCCTTAAGAATGCTGTGCCGGCTGGAACCTCATTCAAACCATCTCTGGCTTTCTTGAGATGAAGTGTTTAGCGATAGGGCTTAAGACAAGGGTTGGGAGAACCAATTTCAGCCTGAGGGTTAGTATTTCCTTGAAGGCAATCTTGCAATAGCGGCGGGCAGGGCCATGTGCGAAAGTGGGCGTGGTAGGGATGGAGACAGCTACCTTTTGCACTGCCATAGTCAGAACTTTCTCTGCTTTCAACTAGAAGCATCTCTCCAGGCAGAGAAACATCTCCCCACCCCCATTTCACCTGCAATCTTTTTTTTTAATATAATTTTTAATGGAACATAACAAAATCACGAAGAGTCGGACACGACTAAACGACTAAACAACAACAACAACAACATCAAAATCAACAAAATAACACACACCAAAAATATAAAACGTGGGAAAAAGGATCTCCAGAAGTGAACATAGAAGTGAACACAGCAGGACAAATTTCCATACCAAGACCGAGTACAACAGATTGATATTACAGGCTTCCAAGTAGCAGAAATGGGCTTACGTGTTCCTGTAAAGGTAAAAGGACCCCTGACCATTAGGTCCAGTCGTGGCTGACTCTGGGGTTGCGGCGCTCATCTCGCTTTACTGGCCGAGGGAGCCGGCGTACAGCTTCCGGGTCATGTGGCCAGCATGACTAAGTCGCTTCTGGTAAACCAGAGCAGCGCACAGAAATGCCGTTTACCTTCCAGCCAGAGCGGTACCTATTTATCTACTTGCACTTTGACATGCTTTTGAACTGCTAGGTTGGCAGGAGCAGGGACTGAGCAACGGGAGCTCACCCCGTCGCAGGGATTCGAACCGCCGACCTTCTGATTGGCAAGTCCTAGGCTCTGTGGTTTAACCCACAGCGCCACCCACGTCCCTACGTGTTCCTGTACCACATTATAAAAAAGACTCCCATTTCTCCATGAATACATTCTCTTGCTGTCTCCCCTCTCCAGTTCTAACCAAATGTGTGCGATCTTAAAACTTGCATTTTATGCCCCAGGTCTTAGTTACCCATTCTCTCATGCATAGTGTTCTAATCTCCCCCCAAAACACACACAGACAGAGAGAGATGTGGTGTTATTAATTCCCTGTCCTCTGTTAGTACAGCTTCTTTAACATGTCCAGAAAGTAAAGAGGCCCTGCAGGCAAAGTTTAGCCTGTTACTAATGTAATTTCCATTGCTGCATCTTCCCAAAATTTTCTGATTTTTAGGATGCGTCCAGAATATATGTCATATTGCAACCTGTTATATATATATATTTATGACAGATGTGGGGAACTGCTGGCTACCCAGATGTTGCTGGACTATGACTCCCATTGTCCTTGTCCAAAAATCCAGTAGGCTCTTATTTTTGCTGTGAAACAGCTTGCTATTGCTTAAGGTTATCACTGCTCTTGTGGACGGAGAGGCTCAGCACCGCTGACAGGCAAGCTTTCCAGCAGGAAGTGACTTGCAGCAGAACTTTTCCATAATAGGATATTTTCTGCTGCTCCTTAAAAAGCGAAGACATAATCATTACCTACTTTTATTAAATCAACAACGAAGCCAGCCCAAGCGGCCACTCCACAAAGTTGTTGCTTATAACTTTTTTAAAAATGTTTTTATTTTCCATACCAAACTTCATTAAAAAATAATACTGATTAGGGTACACAATTAAGCATAAACATAGATTTCTCCCCCCAAAAAGAGTATTTCAGGATTCAGATTACATTTTTTTTTAAACACAATACATTCCACAAGTAGGATTACCGGTAAGAATCTCCTATCTACTATAATATCTAACATTAGTTTTTCCTGTACATTGTTTTCTATAACCCATGGGTAGGCAAACTAAGGCCTGGGGGCCAGATCCGGCCCAATCTCCTTCTAAATCCAGCTCGTGGGAGGTCTAGGAATCAGCGTGTTTTTACATGAGTATAATGTGTGCTTTTATTTAAAATGCATCTCTGGGTTATTTGTGGGGCATAGGAATTTGTTCATTATTTTTTCTTCAAAATATAGTCTGGCCCCCCACAAGGTCTGAGGGACAGTGGACGGCCCCCTGCTAAAAAAGTTTGCTGACCCCTGCTATAACCTATAATAATAAAAAATGACTCCATTAATTCGATCCAAATTTCATTTTTCTCAATTCATCTAATCCTTCTTCGGTTCACCTAACACTTCAAGCTGCAGTTAGCTTTCTTTAGTGACTGACGCAAGGAAGCATTAACATGTACGAGATACACAGTAAAATATAGTTTTCCTCAAGGATCACAGACAGACTCCGACGACTTCCACCAGCGGCGAAATTCTGAGTAAGCATTATGAAATGACCCACATTTCCTGCCTTGGTATAATACCTCGCCAAATTCAATCACTTACTACTCAGCCAAAACAAATAAAAGGAAGGATACAAATGCGCGAATCTGTATTCACGCCTATATCGCCACCTATGACGCATCAAGCTGCGACCTGGAAGACCACAGTTCAGCAGCAAAGCTCACTGGGTGTGAACCTGGGAGCCAGTCAATGCCTTTGCAGCCTAGCCTACCTCACAGGGTTGTTGTGGGATTACATGAGGGAGAACAGTGCATGTCACCTAGAGCTTCCTTGGAGAGGAAAAGGTGGGATAAAAATGCAATAAGGGAGCCAGTGCAGTGTGGTGGTTCAGAGCGGTGGACTCGTAATCTGGTGAACCGGGTTCGATTCCTCGCTCCTCCACCTGCAGCTGCTGGGTGACCTTGGGCCAGTCACACTTTTCTCTGAAGTCTCTCAGCCCCACTCACCTCACAGAGTGTTTGTTGTGGGGGAGGAAGGGAAAGGAGAATGTTAGCCGCTTTGAGACTCCTTCGGGTAGTGATAAAGCGGGATATCAAATCCAAACTCTTCAATAAGTAAATAGACAGGACATCCCCAGAAAAAAGTTTACTGCTGCCTCTCCATGCCCTCCGCTAAAAAAAAAAAAAGCCATGTACAGAAGGGTGTTTTTATTTTACGAAATCTGTATACCGCTTGGCTGTGAAATGAACCTCTACCCCCCCGCCCCTTCGGGCCAGTCGTGTCCGACTCTAGGGTTGCGTGCTCTTCTCGCTTAAGAGGCCGGGAGCCAGCACTGTCCGGAGACACTTCCGGGTCACGTGGCCAGCGTGACGAAGCTGCATCTGGCGAGCCAGCACCAGCGCCGCACACGGAAACGCCGTTTTCCTTCCCGCTAGAAAGCGGTACCTATTTATCTACTTGCACTTAAGAGTGCTTTCGAACTGCTAGGTGGGCAGGAGCTGGGACCGAAAGATGGGAGCTCACACCGCCACGGGGATTCGAACCGCCAACCATGCGATCGGCAAGCCCTAGGCGCTGAGGTTTTACCCACAGTGCCACCCGCGTCCCTCTAAGTACTTCACAAAAAACCCAAAGCAAACGTTTAAATTGCTGTTGAGCTGTCCTGCCTTCTTACCGAAGAGCAGACCTGTTGAATTTAATGGGCGAAGCCGACTAAAAGTCTTGTTAATTTACATGGGTGTACTCTTGAGCACAACTTAGTACTTTAAACCTAAGCCCATAATTTCCTCTGAATGAATGCGATGTTTAAACCACACTTTCAGGTTCCTGCCTCTCCCCCAAAACGCCATGCTTCAATCAAATTGCTTTTAGCTCCTGGAAAAAGCAAGTCAATGTGATGCACAGATGTCAAACCAATTTAGAGAGAGGGTTTCCAGGGAGGAAAAAATCTCTGTTGAGAGGTCGTTTTCAAGCAGGGAGATGTGGCTAGGCAAGGTAACTCTTTGAGTCCATTTCTGCCTGCCAAGCAGCAGTTAAGGAAGCCACAGCCTTTCTCCATGAAAGAGGCAGCAACCGCAAAACACTGGAATGCCCCCAAGACACTGGGAAACACGGTTTAGCCGCCACCCAGATCTCCTTCGTATTTTGGATCCTGTCTCTGCAAGGAGTGTCTGGGTTTAGTCCAGGATGCTGAACTTGATGGGACGTTGTCCTGAACCAAACAGCTCTTATGCTCCTGACCCGGTTCAGCCTGTTGCCCACACAGTTGCGGTCCCTCCTTCTTTGTGTAGCCTGTCCTGCCACCCACCCACCCACCGCAGCCCACCAGAACGGGCCAGCAGCTCCTTGACCAGCCACTGCAAAACGCAGGGCCGGCAGCAGTGGGACGAAAGGAGGAAGCAGGACCCAAAATTATAAGGTAGGAAAAGCTTGGAAAGCAAGGTGCTTGTCAGGGTTTAAGAGGGCCGGAGAGGAAAGCAGCACGTTCCACCCTGGTCAGAAGTCAGCCTCCAGAGAGGGGTGGGGGGAGCCACTGATTCACCCTGCCTTGGACACAGCTGCATCAGAGGGAGTGTCACAGCAAAAACCAAAAGCTTCTGGAATATAGTATATGACGAGCTTAAAAAAATGTTTAACTTTATGAAAAATGCTGAAGCTTTTCTACTAGGGATAACGACGGACACAGGTATAGCAAGAGAAGGTCAGAAAATATTCCTCTATGCCACAGGAGCAGCAAGGATCCGAATTGCTAAAAACTGGAAAAAAGAAATTGTGCCAACGAAACAGGAATGTCAAGACAAACTGTTAAGAATTGGCTAGTTTAACAGAGGCAATTAGAGATCACACTAGGCAAGAGTTTCAAAAAGCATGGGGGAAATGCAGAGAATACGTCACAAAACAGTGCCCTAAAATACACACTTGGACTTGTTTCGATTAATGTCTGCAGGAGACTTTGTGAATATTTAAGTTATAATTAGAAAAATCTTCATAATTATTCATAAAGGAAACAGTTTATAAGAAGTAAATAAGGGGGCCAGATACATGATAAAGGAAGTCTTTTATTTGGTTGTTTGTATTGTTGTATGTTATGCTTATTGTATGTTATGTTCACGTTTAATAAGGGTGGATTTCTGTATTGGGGAGGGTTATGTTATGTTGTAAATAAAACTTCCAACGAGAAAAAGAACAAACCAGAAGGAGTGTTACAGCAAGGGCAATGAGAGGCAAAAAGCCTGGAGGAGCCAGGGCTGGCCAGCACAGACCAGAGGGAGCCTGTGTGTGTGTGTGTGTGTGTGTGTGTGTGTGTGTGTGTGTGTGTGTG
>JAXCMG010000019.1:27947895-27984265 GCA_034642415.1 Podarcis siculus | reverse complement strand
GTGTGTGTGTGTGTGTGTGTGTGTGTGTGTGTGTGTGTGTGTGTGTGCCTCCAAAGGCTGTGGACTATGACCCCAAGCATCCCTGACCGCTGGCTATCTGTTGGGGCTGACGGGAGTTGGAGTCCGACAGTCGGGTGCCACACTGGCTGTCCCTGGCATTGCGCTAGATGGGCTCTCTATCAGCCAGCTCCCTCTTCCCCTTCTTTCGCTGTTTGTCCCTGGAGCCTGGAACTCTGGGGCAGACTGCTTCCGGACATGGAGGTTCAAGTCTCAGGAGAGAGAGGTCAAATCATCCTCTTTCGTGAACTGGCTTAATCCCTCTTTAGAGGAGTCTGTGACAATACAAGATTAACGTCTCGTCACCGCGGTAGGGAGCCCCATAGGGAATGCTGACCCGAGGAACACACACTGCTGGCTCTCTGCAAGCCTTGCCCAGAATAGATCCCAAGGAGTCGTGCAGAGGTGAGAAGAAGCAGAGGGAAAATGGAAAAAGATGGCTGCCCCGTCCTCTTCCGTTAGCGTAGGGGTTCTCCAACCAATTTAGGACCACAGGGGAAGTTGGAGGCTTGTGCAAGTGCCGCTGACATCCAACACTCACTTTCCTCCCCATTACCTGGATTAGCATCGCCCCATACCCCAAAGGAGGGATGCGGGTGGCGCTGTGGTCTAAACCACAGAGCCTAGGACTTGCCGATCAGAAGGTCGGTAGTTCAAATCCCCGCTACGGGGTGAGCTCCCGTTGCTCGGTCCTTGCTCCTGCCAACCTAGCAGTTTGAAAGTACGTCAAAATGCAAGTAGATAAATAGGTACCGCTCTGGCAGGAAGGTAAACGGTGCTTCCGTGCGCTGCTCTGGTTCGCCCAGAAGCGGCTTAGTCATGCTGGCCACATGACCCTCGGCCAATAAAGCAAGATAAGCATCGCAACCCCAGAGTCAGTCACGACTGGACCTAATGGTCAGAGGTCCCTTTACCTTTACTATACCCCAAAGAGAGAAAGAAAGCCCACACACAGAGACACACGTCATTTATCCAAGGGATCTGGTCAAAGGCTGCTTTTTTCAAGGAACTCAAGTCAAAGTCAGACCTGAGCCTCAAAAAATGACACAGACCTGAGATAGGAAGCGGGGAAATTATGCCGCTCTTTCCAACTTCCTGCTTCAGCTCTACGTCCTTTTTAGAGGCAACCGTCCACACCCCTTCATGGACAAAGAGGGTAGTGAAGGTGTTGGGGCTTTGTAAACACCCAGCAAAGACCTCAAGGGATGTTGCTGGACAGAAAAAGGCCTTCCCCGAATGCGAGGGAACCCAAGGGAACCCTGCCCATTACTCCTCGCAGCTCCATCTCAGCAAAAAGCAGAAAGCGTCACCCCTCTTCCTAGCTGCAGGATGACGCATCATGCCATGCCATATGGAGCTTTAAAAAGAACCTGCCACCGCAGCTTACATGACAATCTGTCGCCACAGGTGTGACATTAATCCAAGAAAGGATTGCAATCACCTTTCCAATGGGGTGTAAGTTAGGGTTACCAGATGCCCCTGTTTCGAGGGGGCAGTCCCTGGATTTGCAAATAAGTCCCCGGACAAATTCCGTCCCCGGATTTCATCTAATGTCCCCGGGAAATGCAGCAGGCAGTCCCAGCAGCCCGGAGCAGTTGGCTCTGGCTGGCTTCAGGAGCTGCTCAGAAGTCCCCATATGATGGTAGTGCAGGGGCTCTAAGATGCAGCTTTCGGGCTGCTTCCACCTTCCCTGACCCAGCAACTAAGGGATGGTGCTGCTCTGAAAGGCAGTGTGAAGCCTTGCTACCCAGCTGAGGGACCCCTGCCCCCTCCTGCTTGCACACAAGTAGGAATGGGATTGGGGCTGCTCCAATGGGAAGGGAAGCATCGTGCTGCCTGAGCCTCGCCGCAGCCGCTGCTCTTGGCCCTCCTTCTCCGCCTTCCATGCCCACCGCGCACCGCTTCTCCACCACCACCGAAGAACCAACAACTCAGGGGCTGCCCAGGTTCATGGAGAAAGGAGATAGAAGCCTCAGAGGAAGGGGAAACGTGGCGGTTGAGGTCAAGATGGTGGCCGCCCCTCTACCACCGCCATCGCTGCAGCATCAACATCCCGAACGTGTAGTATGTATGTATGTATGTATGTACAGTGGTACCTTTGGATGTGAACGAGATCCGTTCCGGAGCCCCGTTCGCATCCTGAAGTGAATGCAACCCGTGCATGCGCGGGTTGTGATTCGCTGCTTACTCGCTGACACGTGATGTCATTTTGAGCATCTGCGCATGCGCGAGCAGCGAAACCCAGAAGTAACGCACTCCATTACTTCCGGGTCACCGCGGAGCGTAACCCGAATACTGAACTAATAGTCTGACTCAAAACAAGGCAGCTTCCCAAGTTCTTATACGACTCATCCAAGGGGCAGTGGCAGAATAGGCAAGATGGCCAGGGAGATCCAGCGATGTCGCTGTGTGCTGCAACTTAAGACCGTATCTGCAAGCAAAGGATATCTGGCATCCTTGTTATCTCGGTCAAAATTATCAAAGTTTGCATCGTTGACAACTTATTCCAGAACAGAAGAATTCTAGGCAGCAAGAACGCACACGCCTGACTTTGCAAAAATAGATAAATAAATAAAGAGACTGTTTGCTTTTTCTCACTTGCCAGTTTGTCGGGATTTGGGATGGGGGGGACAACAGCGAAAGGGGGTCCACACACTGGCTCAGCCAAGCAAGGTACAGTCTGAAATACTGGTCCTCAGAACTAAACAGGCTGCCACTTATTCAAGTATCACATTTATATGGCAGTTTTTCTCCAAGAAGATCAAGGTTGCATGACCATCTGTTATGAATGCTTTATAGTCGAGATTCCTGAATGGCGGCAGCGGGGCAGGGTTGGACCAGACAGCCCTCAGAGTCCTTTCCAGCCCTACAATTCTATGAAGCGGTTTTCTCCCTCCTCATTTTATCCTTGTAACAACCCTGTTGAGGTAGGTCAGGCTGGAAGTGAGGGACTGGCCCAAGGTCACCCAGAAAGTTTCATAGCCAGGCGGGGATTTGAACCCTGGTCTCTCCCAGCTCCTAACCCATGGGTAGGCAAACTAAGGCCCAGGGGCCGGATCCAGCCCAATCGCCTTCTAAATCTGGCCCGCGGACGGTCCGGGTATCAACGTGTTTTTTACATGAGTAGAATGTGTGCTTTTATTTAAAATGCATCTCTGGGTTATTTGTGGGGAATAGGACATCTCTGGGTTATTTGTGGGGCATAGGATGGGGCATTGTTCATTTCCCCCAAAAAAATATAGTTCGGGCCCCCCACAGGGTCTGAGGGACAGTGGACCGGCCCCCTGCTGAAAAAGTTTGCTCACCCCTGTCCTAACCCCTGCACCACCGCTGGTCCCCCACTGGACCTGAGCCTATGCGCAAAGTCACAAGTGCCGTTCTACTGCTGCCACAAGCACATAAGAGGAGCCCTGCTGGATGAGGCCATTGTCCCACCTAGTCATAAAATCATAGCATTGTAGGGTTGGAATTGTCTCCCAAAGGTCATCTAGCCCAGCCCCCTTGCCAGCATCCTGTTCTCACCGTGGCCAGCCAACTGTCTGTAGGAAGCCTCCCTAAAACCAGACCTGAGCACAGCAGCGACTTCCCTGCTTGCGATTCCCAGCTACTGGTATTCAGAGGCTTAGTGCTTTCAACAATGGAAGGAGAACGTGGCCATCGTGGCAGCCATGAATTTCATCTAAGCCTCTTTCAAAAGCTGTCCAAGTTGGCAGCGATTGCTACCTCTTGCGCGAGGGAATCCCGTAGCTTAACTGCGCGCCGTGCAAAGAAATGCTTCCTTTTTGTCTGTCCCCAAATCTTCCAGCATTCAGCTTCTTAAGACATCTGCCTTAAGACATCTTAAGACAGCCCTGTTCAGGGAAGTTTTTAACGTGTGATATTTTAGTGTATTTTTTGTTTCTATGGAAGCCGCCCAGAGTGGCTGGGGAGGCCCAGCCAGATGGGCGGGGTATAAATAATAAATTATTATTATTATTATTATTTGAATGACCTCAAGTTCTAGCACAGGCAAAGAACAATTTATGCACGTTCCCACTGAAACGCGACCACGCGCCAAACCCTAAGTGACTTTAAAAATAGCAAAAAGAGCACAGGGAGGGCAAAAAGGCAATCCTGCGAGCCTTTGAAAGTGCAATCCCAGAAGCCCTTGCGCCAACCATTGAGGCCTGTGGAAAGCTGGAGTCTGAGGAAGGGGGTCGAGAGGGGAAGACTGTTGGAGTCTGGTGTCTGGTAAGTGCTGCTGGTTTTTTAATAGGAGTTTTCAAGGATTTCCAGAGGTTTAAAAGGGTATTTGCAGACTTCTCCAACAGTGTTTCAAATACAGTCATACCTCATGTTACGTTTGCTTCAGATTGCGCGTTTTCAGGTTGCGTCCCGCAGTGACCCAGAAGTACTGGAAAGGGTTACTTCCGGGTATCGCTGCTAGCGCATGCGCACAAAATGGCGTCATGCACATGCGCAGAAGCGGCGAATCGCAACCCGCGCACGTGGGTTGCATTCTTTTCAGGTTGCGAACAGGCCTCCGGAACGGATCCCGTTCGCAACCAGAAATACCACTGTATACGCAATTTTGCTTAAATGCACAAAGCCTCAGCACATAACCCCCATATAAATTGGGAGTTGCCCGCATTACTAGTTATCTTATTATTTATTAAATTTATTGGGACAGAGGGAGGAAAGCCTCTCTTTTGCATATCCCTACCATGCTCTCCCAGCGCTTCTTCACAAAACTAAAGGGCCCCAAATCCTGCAACCGTCTCTCTGGCGTCAAGCCCAATGTACCAGGCATCGGGCAGCCACACTCAATGCTGTGCTGGCAGCGCTTAGGACCACTCCTTGCGGGCTGGACGGGAAACCTAGGAATTCTCCACGGAGCTCCCCCACTGTCAGCAACTGCGATGTCACTTCCTGCAGACCCGTCCAGGCCCCCTTTGTCAAGTGCCCCCCTGGGACCCCGGGGACAAGAGCCAGACAGAAGATTAAGAAGCTGATGGGAAGAGAAGGGTCCTGGGCAGCCAGGCAGGCGTGGGAACAGGGCCAGGGCTGCCCTGGAGCCAAACAAGAAAGGGGGAGGAGAGCTTAAGGCACTCAAGGAGGCCCAGCGCCAAGAGATCAGGAAAAGCTAACTCCTTCTGCCAAACAAGCCCTTGTCAGCACAAAGGAAAGCAGGCTCATGCCCTGCGGCCTTCTGTTTGCAGAGCCAGGGAGGGGAATGCTTGACTCAACGCCTTGCTCTTCTCCACCCTCCCTCCCGCTGCATCACCATGCAATCCTCATTCCCCCAGGTTTTGAACGGACAAGGTGGTCTTGTCCAGTGCCTGAGGACAAGAGGACCCTTCCCCAATTATCCTCTCCAACCTCCCTTGCATTGTGGAGCATTTTTTTTTTAAAGTGTCAAACCTAAAGGTAAAGGGACCCCTGACCATTAGGTCCAGTCGTGGCCGACTCTGGGGTTGTGGCGCTCATCTTGCTTTACTGGCTGAGGGAGCCAGCGTACAGCTTCCGGGTCATGTGGCCAGCATGACTAAGCTGCTTCTGGCGAACCAGAGCAGAGCACGGAAACGCCGTTTACCTTCCCGCCAGAGTGGTACCTATTTATCTACTTGCACTTTGATGTGCTTTTGAACTGCTAGGTTGGCAGGAGCAGGGACCGAGCAACGGGAGCTCACCCCGTCGCGGGGATTCGAACCACTGACCTTCTGATCGGCAAGTTCTAGGCTCTGTGGTTTAACCCACAGCGCTACCCGCGTCCCGCGTCAAACCTAGGAGGGATTAAACTCTGCTACAAACCTCTCGCTGGGGGAGCTGATCTCTCTCAGCCTGGCTTACACCACAGGGCTGCTGTGAAGATTAAATGGCAGGGGAAGACCATGTACACCGCCCCAAGTAACTCACAAAAGTAGGGTTATCACTGGAAGACATACGGCGAGAGGGAGACAGCTCTCCGAACACTGCTTGAAGGTCACTCCAGGTCAGCCTTCCCCCAACCTGGTGTTCTCCAAATGATGTTGGAAAAGGCCCATCAGACCTTCTGAGGGCAAGAGGCGATGGGGAGTTGGGAGTCCAGAAATAGGGATCAAATTGGGGGATCCATTTACAGCGCAGTGACAGCTAAGCTGTAATGCGCCATGTGTTAGTGGAGGCGTTAGGATGGGAGGGGAACCATTTTTGAGCCCGAGGGCCACATTCTGTCCTAGGCCACCTTCCAGGGGCCATGTGAACCAGGCCAGAGGCCAACGTGGGCAGTGGAAGCAAGGCTTTACCTTTCTACAGCTGGCTGGCTTCTACGCACGTCCCCTTCTCATTCTCCATCCAGGAAAGCAAGAGGCATTATCAGCACTCAGGGACACATTCCAGGCAGGTAAAAAGACTCAAGAAAGGTGCATAGCAGAGCTGGCAAGGGGTGTGGCCTGAGGGAGAGTCTCACGGGCCAGAGATCTGGAGTAGGGCTGGGTGATATATTCATATATTGTCCAAAACTGCTTTGAAGTCCATATCGTGATATTGGTCACATAGTTTTTGACCTGGCAACATTGTGTGAATCAGGATGTGAGCTATGCAAAAATTACAATGTGGGAAAAACTGTAAAGCCAGCCAACGCCTGTACATAGATCCATCCTTATTTCAGACATCGTTACGCATCAGTGTAATGTTTAGCTGGCGATATATCGTGATGCTGAAAACCAGATATTGCCCAGTCCTAGTCTGGAGGGGAAGATTTGGCCTCCAGGCCCTGAAATTCCCCACCGCCTGCATTCCCTAATAGACTTGAAAGAGAAGCGCCCCCAATTTCAGGAATGGGGGGGGGCTCCCTTAGGTAGTCGCCTAGAGATTTTGCAGGAGTGCCTCAGGCGACCATCCAAACAGCCCTTGCCAAGCTTGGATTAGAATACCGGCTTTGTTTCGGAGCGTTAATTTGCCATCAATCGGATCGCTCCCTATTTTGGAATGGCAGATGGCATTCTATTTATACACGCTTGGACTCTTGGTACCAAAGTTAAAACTTCTCTTCCCCTGCCCCGCCACCCAAATGCAACCCAAACAGCAAAGTCAACAAAAGAAATTTCCCCCCCACAATCCACACAGCAAATTTGTTATATATATGTTCACTCGGCATATCTGTGCATAGGATTGCTCCTCTCCCCAGGCTTCACCCAAAGGCTTTCATCTTCAGAGTGTCCTTAGATGGAGTAGCCTGGAGGAGTTTTGAGAGATTAACATGGCCGGGCTGTGTCCACAAAACCCACGAGCGTCACAGACCAAAGCGAGAGAGAGAGAGGGAGGGAGAGCAGTGGGAGAGAGGGTGTGCAAACCACATTTCAATCCCAGACGAGGAGACTCCATTTTGGTGCACATAGCTTTGAGCTGAGGTCATGGAGGAACTTAAAGTGGCACAGATGTTAGAACAGGGCCCCACAGTCCACCCGAGCGCTTCTGTACCAGGGTGCCAGTCACAGACACAGGGCTGTGTCACTCGGGGGCTCTCTTTCGATGCCACCCTCCTCCCTGGGATCTGCTTTGACTTTCTCACCCTCCACTGCTCAGGCCTCTTCCACCACATGTCTGCACTGCACTCAGTTTCGCTCACCGCACAAGGCAGAAAGCGAGCTCAGTCTCTGGGTGCTCAATAGAAGCGTGGTTATCAAACTAAGATAAAGACTCCCCCTTCCCCTCTATCCCCAGCCCCAAAAGGCAAGCAACCAGGACAAGATCCCGAGGTATAAAGAAAGACTTGCCGATTGCCTCTTTGTTGGCGGTCAATTATAAGTGCCCTCCGGTCACCAAGGATAGCAGTGCACAACATTATTTGGGAAACGTTTCTTTGAGGTTTTCCTTTATGGATTCTGGAGGATTAGGGTACCCCGGGCTTCACACTCCAAGGGAACCTTCAACTCACCTCAGCCAGAATGGCCAATTGTCAGGGATGCTGAGGTTCCTCTATCCCATCCTAGACATATGCAGCTGCTTTATCATCAGTGTTAGAACTTAAGTTAGCGGCGGCTGTTTTCAGTAATTGAGCTTCTAGCCCTCAGCACCACAGATACATTCTGCGGGGGAAATATTCAAGGAGCAAGTGCTCAATTCAAGAGGGAGGTTGAATAAAAGCAACTAACGCAGCGGTTCTCAACCTGTGGGTCCCCAGATGTTGTTGAACTACAACTCCCATCACCCCTAGCTAGCAAGGCCAGAGCTCAGGGATGATGGGAGTTGTAGTCCAACAACATCTGGGGACCCACAGGTTGAGAAAGGCTGAACTAACGGGTTATGGGAGAGGCCTTGCAAAAACTTGATCGTTCAGGAAAGGCAGCCTAGGTTTAATCAGGGCTGCATAGACAACAAATGTTCAGGGCACGGGGTGCCTGTGAAGAATCTTGGGAAGTGTAGTTTACTCCTCACAGAGTTGCAATTCCCAGAATCCTCCAAGAACTACAGTTCCCAGGATTCTATGGGAGAAGGCAAGTGTCTGGAGTGTATGCAGCCTAAGTTGTGGAATTTAGATTGTTTAAAAAAAAAGTTCAGCATTTGCGCAACAGCCCCAGCTATTGAGTTTCCAGTACACAACATCTGTGCAACACCCTGCGCTTGCTTCAAGCGGCCAGAACGGAGACGCAGGACAATTCTGCCTTGAAGCTCTTCAGATTATTATCACAACAAGCCTGCATGCAGCCACAGGTCAGTGCAATGCCCACGGGCCTCAGAGACGCAGGAGGGGGCGAGAAGGCAGAACCCGGGACCTGATTGCTTGAGAACAGGACTGCCTGCGATCAGATTCAGCAGAGCTTTCAAGTGCCGCAAGACCAGATGCCTCTCTGACGCCCAGCTGCGTCTGAAGGCCAGAAACTCCGAGGAACGACAACGTGGGTGATCTGGGTGGGTCAAAGAAAATTCTTGAGAGTTTCCCACCCACATCGATGTGCTGTCCCCCTCTACTCCATGGTCCCCCCCCAAAAAAATCCATCAGCTTCCATCTGGGATCCACCACGAAGCCGGGTCACCTAGCAGCCCCCTCTTCTCACTCGCCCACCTCAAAGGATGCCTCTTCGTTGGCGGTCAATTAAAAGGGTGTGCACAGCATTATTTGGCAAGCGTTTCTTTGAGATCTTTATCAACACTCTGGAGGATCAGGGAACCCCGTACTTCTCACTCAGAGAAAATACAAAGCAGTATAGAAACGAAAAATAATATTAAATTATATATAAAATGGCGCCTGGACATTCCGTTGTGGTGCCTGTAACCCAAGTTTAAGGTGCCATTTGGAGATTATCTTATATATCTGAATTTCTGCTTCCAAGCGATTTCTGCTCTGCATAAAATTCAAAGGAAATGCATCTGGCTATAAGCACATTTGCAGACCTAAGTTACCGGTTCACTGTCGCAAGATATGGAGAGAGATGCTGCCTCTCCAAATAGGGAATCAGGCCAGCTCATGAATGCTTGACAGCTTGCCTGCCACAACAGCAAAACAACACCTCCACAGAAGAAGGAAGTGTACCACTGAATGCTAGGAAGCCATTGGGTCTGTTTGTGGCCTTTCTAAAAGCATGAATGGAAGGCCTGCAATGTTACAAACTCAGATATATAAGCTAGGTGCCAAATGGCTCCTGAAACCAGGGTCACAGTCGCCAAAACAGAGTGTCTAGTTGCCATTTTGGGGGTAAGACGGCTCTAAAGTCTTGTTGTTCAAATGATGGACTGACTGAGATTGATTCTCAGTTAAACATCTGGCTAGTTCAGATGACAACCATAATCTAGGTTAAGAGCTTAGAGAACTTGAAGAAGAAAAGCCCCTTGATCCAGGGACAGTCCACATACATATAGGCCTATTTCGACCTCTTTTTCTTAATGGTGACACGGACCATTCATAACGTAGGGATATTCTTCACAACTGTGAGCAGGGCAGAGGGGTGAAGACAAGCGACAACCATTAGCTATAAGGTTGTTCACTGCTCCTGCTTAGGCTGCACAGAAAAGCATTTTGGTTCCTGAAATTCATTCTGATTGTGCAAATAAAATATAACTGATAGAATTCTGCAGGATGTGTTGCTAGTCAAGATCCAGTGATCCCCAGGCATGCACCTCCAGATGGGGTGATTTCCGGCGCCATTCTGTTGCCCAGGCATCTTCACTTGGTCGCAAGTTGCCAATAGCTAGGTGCAAAATGCGCCTGACTAATTTCGAACACTGATGGCCTGGGAACAGAGGATGTGAGACTAGAAGGACCTGTGGCTTTGATTCATCAGGGTTCTTGCCATGTTCTGTCAGGGATGCCCCACTCACTCTGCTGTCATCAAAGTTATTACCTGCCCTTCACCAGGATGTCCCAGGGCACACTACAACAATTAAAAAATCACATTTTTTAAAGTTAAAAAGCTGAATTAAAAGTATAGTACAGTCACAGGAAGGCCCTGAAAACACATCTCAGACATGATAAAGAGGTACGTCTTCAGCATTCGCCAAAAGTTGGTTCCACAGTGAAGAGGGAATTCTACAACTTGGGGGCCGCCACAGTGAAGGCCCTCTGCTGTACCACCACCACCCAAACATCTGAGGTTCACGGAACCACCAAGAGGGTTCCCTTTGCAGAGCTTAACATGCAGGAGAGTCTGTAGGTAAAAAGGCAGTCTTTCAGATATTTGGGGCCCCAGACACTAACATTGGGCACCTTGAATTGGGCCTGCAAACAGAACTGGCAGCCACAAACAAGGGGAGACTCATAAACAAGGCCGTATCATACCCCGCGGGAGATTTATGTGCTCTTCTGCCAAATCTTGGCTCTCCCCTGCGGTCATTTCACCAAAGTTAGGCATCTCCCGGTGACTGCTCTCAGCTAGCTTGAAAGGAAGGCTAGTGGGGGTGTGTGCAAATGGCCAGATAGCTGCCTCCTTCCCCAGACTAGCTGTCTCCCTAGTTCAGATGCCATAAATCTCCACTCTTGGCTACAGACCTGCTGACAAGTTACTTTTCCAGCAAGGCGACTCATCCCAGACCAGGAAGCCAGTGGGAGGTGGGGGGGAAAGAGAAAAAGAGATGGATTATATGCATTTACTACCTAGTTTTTTTTTGGAGGGTGCCAAGTGGTTTAAAAGCTACCTTTGGGGGGGGATTTCACACTTTTATCCGCTAAGAGGGAAGTCAACTTGAGAACAGAAAGGCCTCTGTGACAGCTTCAGCAAGTTAAGAACTTGGAGGTAAAAAAACTTATAGGGAGGATTTTTTCTTAAGGATATTAAAGCCTCGGCTGCTAATCCAGACCAGTTAGCTCAGCAATCCTTGCAATGAATTAGCCAGCAAGGATCAAGAGTCGATTAACGAGGCATTGCATGGACACAGGCAGATGGTGACATGGAGATTTTAGGGCTGAAGCTCAGCCTTGGGCAGCCAGGTGCCACCCCCACCCAAAAACTAAGATGTTATGGACTGCAAGTCCTATAAGCCCCAGCCGACACAAGCTGCAGTTACAGCAACTGAAGCAGGAGCTTGAAACTTGAGAGTCCTGTTCCAAAGTGGAACGGGGACTTGCAGTTCCAAAGCAACAACAACCCTACCATAGCAGTTTTTAAGGTAGCCCCGGGTGAAAAGCCAAGCACCAGCATCCATTTGCCAGGTATTTGGTTTCCATCTGGCACCTACCCCACACCCAGAAACACCAAAAATATACAGAGGGGCCGAATATGCCAAATGAGCTCAGCCTCTATTTAAACATTTTTTTTAGGTTTCTAGTCCCTATGACGCCTGCTCCTTGGGAGAAAGGCGATGGCAAACCTAGACAGCATCTTAAAAAGCAGAGACATCACCTTGCCAACAAAGGTCCGTATAGTTCAAGCCATGGTTTTCCCAGTAGTGATGTATGGAAGTGAGAGCTGGACCATAAAGAAGGCTGGTCGCGGAAGAATTGATGCTTTTGAATTATGGTGCTGGAGGAGACTCTTGAGAGTCCCATGGACTGCAAGAAGATCAAGCCTCTCCATTCTTAAGGAAATCAGCCCTGAGTGCTCACTGGAAGGACAGATCCTGAAGCTGAGGCTCCAATACTTTGGCCACCTCATGAGAAGAGAAGACTCCCTGGAAAAATCCCTGATGTTGGGAAAGATGGAGGGCACAAGAAGAAGGGGACAACAGAGGACGAGATGGTTGGACAGTGTTCTCGAAGCTACCAGCATGAGTTTGACCAAACTGCAGGAGGCAATGGAAGACAGGAGTGCCTGGCGTGCTCTGGTCCAGGGGGTCACGAAGAGTCGGACACGACTAAAGAACAACATCAGTCCCTATGGGCACTTGGAAGAGTTTTCACGAGAGGCTCAGAAAGGCGACTGGAGAAGCGAAGGGCTTCTGAAAGTCAACGGGAGTCTCCACCTAACAGCCGTGTTTTTATTTCAAAAGTGGCTACTCATCCACCTCCCAGGATTTTGTCCAAGGTGCCAACACAAGACTCGAGGTGTTTACTGAGCTTGCTGACATAGGCTTCATGCGCCCTGGTAAAGTGGTGCGATACTGCTTTAAAACAGCCATGGCTCCCCCCCCCCCAAGAATCCTGGGAACCGTAGTTTAAGTGTCCTGAGAGTTGTTAGGGGATTCCCCCCCCCCCCGCTCACGTCACAGAACTACATTTCCCATAGTCCCTGGGAAGAGGGTTTGGCTGTTAAACCACTCTGGGAATTGCAGCTCTGGGAGGGGAATAAGGAGCCTTTCCTAGCAACTCAGCATCCTTAAACTACAAAACTCCCTGCATTCTTTGGGGAAAGCCATGACTACTCAAAGTGGTATCATCCTGTTTTAAATGTATAGCTTTAAGGGTGTTTTTGTTTTTTTACAATCAAGTGGTATATAGCTCTTACAAAATAAATTAAATGTACAGTGCAGATGGGACCATATTCTATTACCTTAAAAAATGGACCAAGCCTGAGAACCTTATTCCACCTTCTTTCTGTTCCAAGGGGCATAAGAATGTGAAGTACATAGGAAGGGGCCCTTCGGAATGAGGCAGGAAGCCCATCTATTCCAGCATCCTGGCTCCCCCAGAGCGGCCTGATTTATTCAGGAAGTCCACAAAGCAGGATATAATGGCAATAACCCCCCTACTGCCTTCGTTTCCCAGCAACTGGTATTTGGAGTTATGCTGCCTTTAATCCTGGAAGCAGCAAACATTCATCGTGACTAGTAGCTATTGATAGCCTTTAAAGAAAGAAAAACCTGACTTTTATTTGCACATCAATATACACTACACGAAAAGGGGCTGAGATGTTAATATCACAAATCGGAAATGGATTCTTTTATCAATTCTAATTTGAAAAGCATTTGGGTCACCCAATTTAGGGATATTAAAATATTTTAAATACAACCCAAGCATGCTATAAAGGAGCCACTTCCTGGCAACAGAAATACAGTCGATTCCTTTCGGAGATCCTACACTCTTTCTTGGCGTCTTGAGTTACTAAGCTCCAGCTGTTTATAAACATCTGCATATCCTTCTGTAGCTACAGTCACTAGAGTTGATTTTATTATAGACATGGTTGCATGTCCAGCATAACACGCCAAGCAGATCCATTGAAACTGATGGACGTGACTAACCTGGGTGTGTTCATTTCAATGGCAGCACTTAACAGATTGCCTTATCTCCCATGCCAACAAATGTCCGACCTTGCCCGACTTTCGACATTTTCAAAACGGAGGACATCCTCTTGTCACAAGTGTCAGCTAGAGAGAGATTTCTTCACACTAAGCATACACTGACGGAATTCCATCAGCTACCAAGATTTGTACTTTTTAAACTCAAGGCTCCTTGCCCTCAGTGTTTTGAAGCCAGACCAGCGATGCCTCAGAAGGAGTTTTTTTACAGTAGAGGGATAAAGATTCAGTTCCCTATCTGTTTCCTTATTGCTCCCAGGCTGGCGGAAACTGGGTTCTGCAAAATACATTTGCACTTATCTGAGCTTATTTTAAAAAAGGGAAGTGAGCATGCAATCAAGCAGCAAGAACGAATAAATTCAACGGGGAAGCGGCCAGCATGAAGAAAAATTATTGCCTGCGATAAAGGGGATGGGCAGGCAATTAAGAGAGTCTCTTGCTGCAAGACAGATGCACTTTAGATCCAATACCTAAGCACCCTTGAAGATAATCTGGTGTTAGAAACCAGCTGTGAGCAGTATCTGGTTTCCTGAACAGCAGCCCTGACAAAGAGACAAGGCAGGCCTTGGTACCAGCCAGCACAGCCATTTGCTGCCCTATCAGCCAACAAAAGAAGCCAGCTGTGGCCCAGAGAAAAACCAAGGCTCCCAGGCCTGTGGTGCAAAACTACACAGATCACCCAATGATTTATATCTCGTTCATCCCGACAATCCAATATCTGTGTCTTTGGGTGAGCTACATTCTCAAGGAAAAGGGGGAGAGGGAAGGAAAGCTCACCAGAAGCTCCCACAGAGCCTTCTTTCGTTCCTCAAGAGAGGTCAAGTTAGAGTAAGTTAGTTTGCAGCCCCTCTGCTCCAAATGAAATATCTAGAGGCCTTTCAATACTGTTTTGCGTGCGCAAAAATTCAGGGGCAGACGCACTGCTTCATTTCCAATCGGGACACGTACCATGGCTTCCTGCTGAAACCCTATAACTTTTCATGCCACAGCTGGGACTGGGATAGCTCTGTTGGTATGGCTCATGAGTTTGAGCCTACATTGGGCTAAAGATTCCTGCATTGCAAAGAATTGGATGATTGTCATGATCCGTTCAACTCTAAATTCTAATTGCTCCAGGGATTGTGGGGCGTTGGACTAGTCACCCCTTCCAAATCTACAATTCTATTACTTTTGGGGGGGGGAGATTCCCACTTTTCTTGCACCCCTCCAGATGACAAGAACACGGCAACATTGGGGAAGCATTGCAGGACTACCAATACAGCAGAATGACTTCTGGGGAGGTTCGGTGTAAATCCACCACTATTCCACTACTGCAGCATCGACGACAAGTTGCACAATACACACACACCCAAGTCTGGAGGGACCCCCTAGAGCAGCCTTATTTTACCTCTGGGTCCCCAGATGTTGGGCTACAACTCCCATCACCCCTGGCTAGCAAGGCAGAGCTCAGGGATGATGGGAGTTGTAGTCCAACAACATCTGGGGATCCACAGGTTGAGAACCACTGCCCTAGAGGATACTTACCCATTGCAGCCTCTACCCATCATCACGGAGGCAAAGCAGGGATTGCCAGGGGAAGATGACCCCTTGCTTTTGGATTCAAGGGACACAAAGCTGGTCAGCCTTGGTATTGTGTTCTAAAAGCGCCCCACTCCAGAAAAGCAACCAGATTCTTCAGCCACCTATCACGGCAGCTTTCAACCAACCTGACGCCCCTTGTCATGTTTTGGACTACAAGTCCCATCAGCCCCAGCCAGCACAGCCATGCTGGCCAGGGCAAAGTCCAAAACATCTAGAGGGGCAGCAGGCTGCACCCACTGAACCTAGCAGGGTTTGCATCCAAGGAAACTGAAGAAAAGAATCAGCCATGGCTCTGGCCATCACTGCCCATAATGGCTGCTGCTGGGGCTGCTGGGAGTTGGAGTCCACAATGCCTGGAGGGGTGCCAGGCTGGGTGAAGGGCTGAACTACACACCACGGGGGAGTTCTGTGAATGGATCAATCTATGTCAGAGCCGGGGGGGGGTGCAGGTCTGGATAAGCTATCCCTGCAAGATCCAGAGCACTGCCCAGCTTTTACCAGCAATCACAATTCCTTCCAGCAGGGCGGGCCGTGGGCGAAGCCTGCCTCTCCCCCCACCAGCCTAAACTGCCTCATTTCCTGAGCAGGAAGCAGAAGGGCCACCCCACTGCGTCCAGGAGATCCCTCTTGGAGGCAGCTTTCCGGGAAACGCCTTTCAAAGGAGATCTATGGTGGAGAGACCCCTTGGCCTCACTCTCAGAGGCCCTATTTATCCAAAACTCACGAAGCTGAAGCACAAAAGGGGAGCAGCCCTGAAGGATTACAGCCCACCCTCCCACATCATGCCACCAGGAAGCCTTGCCCTAGGCCTGCCCTAATATTTTCCCCTGCAACCCCCTGCCTCCCCGCCCCCAAACTGGCTACTGATGTTCTGCCCTGCAGGCAAACTCAGGAATGGGGAAGGAAAGCAAATATTGATACAGAACTTAACAAAGACTATCCCTCGACATTGCTGTGTAAGCCTCTAAGCAACGGCTTGTCTCTTTCCACTCTGTATTTTCATATCCATTTATGGGTAGTGTGGGTTGCTTGATTTAAATAAAAAAACCTGACTTAAAATCAAATATCTGCATAAACAGGAAGAGGTATTTAAAGAAGGAAAATAGACGGGAGGCCTTTTATCTGCCGCACGTGTCCATGGATTGTATTCCATGCCAACCCTACTAAGAGTAGACCCATTCAAGTGAATGAACATGACTACCTAGGGCTCATTCTTTCCGATAGGTCTCTGATAATAATTGAGTTTTTTGGGGGGATGTACTTTCTTGTATTCTATTATTGATAGCTACCTTGAGTAATGCATTTAGGCACTCAAAAAGAAAGATCACACACACACTATGGAAAAAACACAGACACACCCCAGCAGCTACCCAGAATTCCTCACTGCTTTGCACCACACATTATTCCCCACAAAACATGTGTTCCACTAAGGATAGGACTTGCGGTCTCTTCTGGTTCCTATTTGCGGGGCGGGAGGGGGTGCATTTCTGAGCCCAAGGGCCACATTCCCACATGGGCAATCTTCCAGGGACCACAACCCAGTAGTGGCCAGGGCAACGGGTCAAAATGGGCAGCTTTGCACACAAAATTGAGAGGTTTCTAGACACGCACCTATACATCTCTCTCCAACCAAGCCAATTAAGAACGATCACCATTTAAGGACACATTTTCAGCAGGGTAAAGCAGCCAGGGAGGGTCACCAGATCAGAGTGGACAGGGGTGTGGCACTGGAGCACCAAGAGGACAGGCCAGAGGTTCCTCATCCATAATCTACTGCCCATTCAAGGCTCCCAGAATAAGAAAGGACGGGGTGACTTTATGTTCTTGTTTCAAAGTCTCTGCCTTATATAGAACCGGGTGCCTTGCAAGAGCGCTCTGGGGTTTCCCACACTCAAAGTCTTCCCCAGCCTCTGCTACCTAGCGCTTTTCAACTGGAAATGCCAGGATTCCAACCTCATAAGTGCCTGCTGGATCAGGGCCAAAGCCCCATTTAGTCCAGCATCCTGTTCTTGCAGACGCTGCCTAGATGCCTGTGGGGAAACCTGCAGCCAAGACCAGAGCACAAGGGCCCTCCCCGCTCCTGTGGTTTGCAGAAATTGGTATTCAGGTACCATGGAGGAAGAGGAAAGCAAGAGCTCTGCTGCCAAGTTCTGGGCCCACCCTTACGCTCAGGAAGGTTGATGCTGGGCAACATTGGCCTTGATTCACGCACAATTCTCTCCTGGAGCTGCTCTGTCCACCTGGCCGAGAGCACCCAACCCCTCCTAGGCATTTTGCAGCCTCTGATCTTCACACACGATATAATTAAAAGGCACGGGGTTCACAACAAGATGTAATATTGCAAGCTTTTTAATAAAAGAGTGCTCCTTGTCCCTGCTTGGGAGAATGAGAAGGGGCTGTTGCTGCCACGCCCTGCTTCGGGGCTTCCTAGTATACCTTTGCTGTATACATCAGAGTGACAGGGAGGAAAAGAGAGAAGAGCTGCCCTACAGCAAAACAGAACCTCCAGGTGCAGAGGCAGTCTACCCCTGAATATCAGGCACCAGGAACAAAACAAAAGGAAGGCAGTGGCCTTCTCTGGATTTCCTGGAGGGATCTATCCAGCGTCCATTGCAGGAAACGAGATGTTGGGCAGGATGGAGCCTCGGCCTAACCCAGTACGGTTCTTCTGGAAGAGGCAGGACAGTTCCATACAGAACCTCCAAGCTCAAAAGCAGCTTATTTCTGAACACCAAAAGGCTGAAAATGAGCAATGTGGGGGGGCGGCGGTTGCCATCACCTTCATCATTCATTTGTGACCTTTCCAGTTGGGACTGTGCTCTGATGAGACACAACAGTCCTTATGTTCTTGAGAAAGACGATGACCAAGAATGTAACCACCATGGCGGTGCATAGTTAAAACTATGGAACCCGCTCCCACAGGAGGCAACCTAGACTGCTTTAAAAGAGGATTAGGCACATTCGCAGAGGACAGGGCTGTTGATGGCTACTAAACACAATGGCTATGCTCTGCCTGCACACTTGGAAGGCAATAATGCTTCTGAAAACCACTTGGAGGAAACCACAGGAGAGGAGAGTGGCTCTTGTGCTCAGGGGCTGTTTGCGGGCATCCCACAGGCATCTGGTTGACCACTGAGAAGACAAGATACCGGGGCAGATGGGCCCCTGGTCGGATCCAGCAGGCTGTATGTTCTGATAGTCACAGGCTGCCTAGTGTTCAGGAAGCACTACACATGCATCACCTTCCTCCTTGGTAAGGGGCTTCTAGGAGCTTAGAGACGAAGACGGAAGAAGATAGGGGACCATACCACTGTTTGGATGCTAGACTTTCTACCCAATCCAGTGGGACTCTTATGCTGCACAGCTCACAGCAGCAATGGTTAAATAGGAGCCTCCCACGTTTCAAGGCAGAATACCACCAAGAAATTTTCAAAAACACCAGTCGCTAGAGGATTTAAAAAAAACAGGAAAGGAACTCTTGCCTTCATCAACCCCTCACTTAAGGGCTCCCCAGAGGCAACCTGCAAGGGCCACAGCTGGATGATGAGATCTCTCTGAAGTGGCCCAACAAAAGCTCTTCTCAGGCTTTTGTACGTGTGATGGCTCCATTTTAGTTTCCTGGCAAGACCACGGAGCTACTTCCCTATGTGAGGAAAGACTAAAACATCTGGGGCTTTTAAAGGAGGGGTGTATGGCAGAGGTGCATAAGACTAAGGGAAGAAAACTAATACTAGAATCTGGGGAGGGAGTATCAGTCAATGAAGCTGGAGAGATTCAGGACAGCCCAAATGAAGGAGTTCCTTCGCTCAGCAGGAAATCTGCTGCCACAAGATGCAGCAATGCCCACCAACTTGGAAGCAAAAATAGATGAGTTCATGAAGAATAAGGCTAGCAATAGCCACTAGCCATACTGACTATGTGCCAGCTCCAGGATCAGATGCAGTAGGCTTGTTCATAAGGCTTTTTGGGGTTCACATGTAGGAGAGGGCTTGGGAGCTTCCTGCAAAGCATCTGATGAGGAGCGGCAGAGGCAAGATGGGTGGGCGGGAAGGATGCAGAGTTAAATGGACCGTTGGCCCAATTCAGAACAGATCTTCTTATGAGCAGAGCCGTGGATCAGTGGCAGAGTGTCCGTCTTGCGTGCAGAAGGTCCCAGGTTCAATCCTCAACAGGCACCTCCAGGTAAGGTCACAAAAGACTCCTTGCCTGAAATCTGCCGCCCTTCGGTGTAGACAACACTGAGCTAGATGGACCAATGGCTCAGTAGGAGGCAGCTTCCAATCCAATGTTCTCTATGCAGAGCACCCATGTGTAGGAGCAGCCAGCCTACCCCTAGAGGACGAGGCCCGGCAGACAATTGGTACTCAAGCCCAACCCTTTCAGGGTCTCCAGATGCATCACAGTGGGAAACCTGGAGCCCAAGCCCGATGCCTTAAAGGTAAAGGTAACCCTGACCATTATGTCCAGTCGTGACCGACTTTGGGGTTGCGGCGCTCAGCTCTCTTTATTGGCTGAGGGAGCCAGCGTACAGCTTCTGGATCATGTAGCCAGCATGACTGAGCCGCTTCTGGCGAATCAGAGCAGCGCACGGAAACACCGGTGACCTTCCCGCCGGACCGGTACCTATTTATCTACTCGTACTGGTGTGCTTTCAATCTGCTAGGTTGGCAGGAGCAGGGACCGAGCAACGGGAGCTCACCCCGTCGTGGGGATTCGAACCGCCGACCTTCTGATCAGCAAGCCCTAGGCTCTGTGGTTTAACCCACAGCGCCACCCGCGTCCCTCGATCTGGGAGATCAGGGTTCAAATCCCCGCTCAGCCGCATCCCTTACTCGAAGAAGAACCATTGATGGAGAAGGACCATGGCTAAATTTCAGTGGGGTCCTCTCTGAGGGGAACTCAGTTGGGCCGAGACGGGCCTCCGAATTAATCCTGCTGGTGGCCTAAAGGGCAGGGCAAGGCTTGGGAGCCACTTTGGCCAAGCGCAGAGGCTTCTGGGAGAGCGGCCAAGCGCAGAGGGTTCTGGGTAGCAGCAGCTGCTGCCCTCCCTGGCCCCGGCCCGCCCTGCCCCCCGGGGCGCCGCCTCGTCCTACCTGCTCCCGGGCGCGGCGCTCGGCCTCCGCCTCCCTCTGCAGCCTCTCGGCTCGCTCGTCGGCCTCGTCGGCGTGCTGCTGCAGCACCTGGATCTTGCGCTTCACCGCCTCGATGGTGGTCGCCCCGGCCATGGCCACAGACTTGCCTGCTGCTCCTTCGCCCGGCCCGCCCCTGCTCTCCACTCCGTCCGCGCCGCCGCCGCCGCTCCCGACAGCCCCCGCGCCCCGCCCTGAAATACCCGGGAGGCGGCGCCCCCTCCCGCCTTCTCGGTGACGTCACGCGGCCGCCGAGGGCCCCGGATGAAGGCGGGGCCGCCGCCTCCTCCTCCTCCCTGCCCGGCTCTAACTCCAGCTGCAGGGTTGCCATGGCAACGGGAGCAGGCCGCCAAGCCAGTCTCGGTTAAAAAAAAAGAGAAAAACCTCAGCATCCTCCTCCATTCGCTCCGCCACACCCACCAACAAAGGGGGAAAGCAGTGGGGGCTCCTCCAGTGGGGCTGGCCCCTTTTCAAGGGAGGATGGGAGGCAAGAGAACCCTCCCAGCCCCCCTTGCAGGCCTGTTGAAAAGCAATGGGGGTCGCCTGCCAGTGAAACGCCCCGTCCCAGTGAAGCCTGCATGCTACAGATGCACCTCAGAAGTGTCTAGCTGCCGGATCAGGCCGGCAGTCCATCCTGTCCTCACACTGGCCAACCCAGATGTTGCTTGCCACTGAAATCTATGGGGTTTTGCTTCCAAGGGAAAATAGGGGCCGGAGCAAGTTGGAAGCCCATCTGGGTGGCCCCCCAGCCGTGTCGTAGACCTCAAAGCATTCCTGTGATTACCATTCATGAGCTGCAGCAGCCTGGAAAGCCTAAGAACATAAGAAGGGCCTGCTGGATTCAGCCAAGGGCCCACCGAGTCCTGCATCCTGTTCTCAGATTGGCTGAAGAGTTGCTGTGGGAAACCCAGAACCACAAAAGCATTGTCCCCTGCGGCAGTTCGCAGCGACCATGGAGGCAGAGCCGAGCCATTGTGGCTGGTAGCCACCGGCATGGATTTGTCCAATCCCCTTTAAAAGCCGTCCAAGTTGGTAGCCATCACTGCCCCTGCGAAAGCAAATCCCAGTGCCACTTGAAGAAGCCCCTTTTATCTGTCCCAAATCGCCCAGCATTTAGCTTTGTTGGACACCCACGAGTTACAGTGTTTAAACGCAAACTGAATTGCATTTCTTCCGCAACCCTAGCAGGCTTCAGCCCAACCATTGTCCCAAAGCATGATGTGCTAACCATCACACACACACAGGTTTTTTTAAAAAAGCTTTTTGGCCTTACTAATTCCTCTGACCTTTCCCATCCACTCCTGCATGTTGGCAGATCTGCTACCATAAAAGAGGGGGAGGGGGAGTTAGGAACCTAGACTTGAAGACTGCAAGGACAACTAGGTACATATATGGGCACGAGAGATCCAAACTCAACCTTTGCAAAACAGCATCTGGGGTTTTTACTGGGAGATGAAGCAAGGCTGGGAAACATTCCATTCCAGTGAGGTCTTTCTTCTCGCTCGCTCACGCACGCATGCACACACATACATCGCCCTCTTACAAGCCTGCTCCCCCTTTCCCTGATCAATGGAAGATCTGAGACTCTAGTTTCCAGATGACTTTGCGGCCAGTTATGGCTGTGGGTTACACATATTTGACCAAGTGGCATTTGCCTGGTGCGTCAAGGCACCGCGGGAACATCCAGCTCTAATTTCTATGCCGTTTCCCTTGGAACAAGGCAACGCAGCCGGTTTTAGAGCACCTGTCCACCCTGCTAGTCAGAAATAGTTGTGTAGAAGCGCCCTTATCAAACTCTGCAGACCTTTCCTGGCTGAGAACTAATAAGGAGAGTTTTCGTTTCAGCAAACAGGAACGGCGCAGGCTTGATCCCGCTGCTGTCTCTGTGCGCAAGACTGAAATGAAACACGAAATAAACAGCCGAGTGACACTCCCGTTTCAAAATCCAGATTCAATATCTTGAGGATGAGAATGGAATTGTGAATAAGAACCTGAGAAGGTAAACAGTTCTATTGGATCAGACCAAATGTCTGTCTAGGCCTCCACCCTTGGAACCATAAGAAGAACCTACTGGATTGGGCCAATGTTCCACATAGTCCATCATCCATCACAGTGGCCATCCAGATGGTCTCAATGAGTAACCCACAAGCAAGACCCACACACAGGAGCCAGTCCCCCTCTGACTGGCAGTCAGAAGCCTTACTGCCTCTGAGTGCAGAAGAATGGCACGGCCATCAGAGCTAGCAGCCATTGAAGCAACATAGGAAGCTATGTTACACTCATTGTAATGCTTAGCAGCAGTTTTCTGGGGTTTCACGCAGGAGTCTTCCCCACCCCTACCATGAGATGCTAGAGATTGAACCTGGGGGTTTTGACATGCCACTGAATTATGGTCTTTCCCTCCGTAAATAAAGCAAGATTCTAGTCCTTATCGTTCCGAGAAAAAGGCTGGTTTAAATAGGAGCACACAAAGTGCTAGATGGACTAGTCAAGACACTGGTACCATCTAACAGATTGAGGTTGAATCCCGACAAGACAGAAACACTGTTTCCAGGGGTCAGGGGAGAGACAAGGTGTGTGTGTGTGGGGGGGGGGGATTCCCTGGTCCTGAATGGGTTAACACTACCCCTAAATGACCAAATGTGCAGCCTGGGAGTAATTTTGGAGGCGCAGGTCATTTCTGAGTCTAGGGCAGCTGTCTACCCACTCCATCTGGTACACCGGCTGAGACCATGTCTGTCTCTGCACTGTCTCATCAGAGGTACATGCTCTGGTTATGTCCCACTTGGACTACTGCAATGTGCTCTAAATGGGGCTATTTTGGAAGGTGACTTGGAAACTACAAATAATACCCTCCTTCTGTTTCAAACACCTGGTAATCCAGAGGCACACTGCCTCTGACAATGAAGGAGCAAGATTCACCTTCCTTGGAACTTTTTATATAAAAAAAGTTACTAGTCCTTATTGTTCTGTGAAGATCTGCCTGGGGAAATGGTGGGTTTGAACCTGAAGACTCCCAGGTGTCAGAGGGCAGCGCTTCATATAGCTCCTTGCAACTTCTCCACTATACTGTACCAGAAAAGGGGGGAGGGTAATTATGCAATAGTAGCTTTGAAAAAAAATCAGAATAAGTTATGCAGACTAGATTAAATTGTGCAAATCACATTTGCATAACATACCCAGGGCGCAGAATTCAACTATTGTTGCTGAGCATGCAATAGTGATGCAGAATTTTGATTTCATTTCATTTTCTAAAAGGTCGGCCCATAGCTAACCAAGCCTTCAGGGGTATAAGTGTGGGGGGCACATAGCATTCCTTCCTTGAGGTGTCTGCCTCTCTCCACCTCCCACCCCCCACCCCCAGCGTCTCAATTTAGCCCTTCAGCCGTAAATCGGCCTGGGGGATGAGTAGCCATCTGGAGTCGGTCGGAGGAAGTCTCGGGAATATCTCCCGCAAAGCCTTTTTGGCACCCGTCACTCCTTCCTCCTTCCTCCTTCCAGCGGGGTCAGCATACCGATCCTGACTTTTCAATTAGCACCCAAGGAGTGCTGAGCATTCCTTGGCACCGAGGCCCAGCTTCTGAGGTTACTCTCGCCCTCCTGGAGCCCCCCTATGGGGCGTCTAAGTGGTTAGGCCGCTCAAGAAACTCGCAGCTAATGTTTCTTCTTGGGCCTTCCTCCCATGTGTTGACAGCCAGCCAGTACCGCGCAGCAGATCTCAGAGAACAAAACCCCACCAGCCCAAGCACTCCATATTTAAATTCCTGGGCTGTTTAATGGGATTGAAGGACCTTTTCCTCAATAACTGTGGTGAAAGGGATGTGTTCTCTGGCCCCCTCTGCTGGGCACATGTGGGGAGGCAGGAACTAGCAGAATCAAGACGGAGGGGGAATCAATGATCTGAGACCCTTGCATGTCCTGTTCATTGTGCATTCATGAGTATTTGTGTTCATGATGCTATCGCAGCAGTCATGCGTGATCCCGCTTTCAAAACTATTCGTCCCCTGCAAGAGTTTTGGTGCGGACACACTGCTTTGTTTCCAATGGGTTCCATACCATCGTGCTGAAATCCTCTAAATTTTTATAGGTAAAGGTAAAGGGACCCCTGACCATTAGGTCCAGTCGTGGCCGACTCTGGGGTTGCGGCGCTCATCTCGCTTTACTGGCCGAGGGAGCCGGCGTACAGCTTCCAGGTCATGTGGCCAGCATGACTAAGCCGCTTCTGGCGAACCAGAGCAGCACACGGAAACGCCGTTTACCTTCCCGCCGGAGCGGGACCTATTTATCTACTTGCACTTTGATGTGCTTTCGAACTGCTAGGTTGGCAGGAGCAGGGACTGAGCAACGGGAGCTCACCCCGTCGCGGGGATTCGAACCACTGACCTTCTGATCAGCAAGCCCTAGGCTCTGTGGTTTAACCCACAGCGCCACCTGCTTCCCCTTCTTTTGTTAGATGTGTCCAAATTTAATTTGGAGAAAGGACCATCCCTCCACTCTCTAACTCCCTAACTTCTGATAGAGAACATAAAAAGTCACCCTAGTCAAACCATTGGTTCATCTAGCTCCAGCTGTCTCCACTGACTGGTGGTGGCTTTTTGGGGTGTCAGGGCAGGGTCCAATCCTTATCTTTGTATGTTTATAGGAATATAGGTTACCATGAGGGAGTGCTCTTGCCTTCATGCTACCTTTGAAGGTGACTCGGAAACTAAAACTAATCCAGAATGTGGCTGTCAGAGTGGTGGCTGGGAGTGGCCACCCGGACCTTATAACACCGGTCCTAAAAGATCTGCACGGGCTCCCAGTATGTTTCTGAGCCCAATTCAAGGTGTTGGTGCTGACCTTTAAAGCCCTGAACGGCCTCAGCCCAGTATACCTGAAGGAGCGTCTCCCCCCCCCCATTGTTCTGCCCGGACACTGAGGTCCAGCGCCGAGGGCCTTCTGGCGGTTCCCTCCCTGCGAGAAGTGAGGGTACGGGGAACCAGGCGGAGGGCCTTCTCGGTAATGGCGCCCGCCCTGTGGAACGTCCTCCCACCAGATGTCAAAGAGAAAAACAACTACCAGACTTTTAGAAGACATCTGAAGGCAGCCCTGTTTAGGAAAGTTTTTAGTGTTAGATTTTTTTGTGTGTTTTAATATTTTGTTGGAAGCCGCCAAGAGTGGCAACCCAGTCAGATGAGCAGCATATATTAGTAGTCCCGTGGGCTTCCTGAAAGAATCTGGCCACAGGATGCTGACCAGTTTCGTGCTCTAGCAGGGCTCCTCTAATGTTCTTCCCAGTGCTATTTTTCTAGAAAAAGAGGTGCCTGTCGGAACTCACCACAAACTTCTCCCTTGTTCTCTTAGAATGGCAACGGCACCCACCTCAGAGGTACCATACCTGAGCTCCGGCTGGGGGGGAAAAGCCCTGGTTCTTACTCTGCTCCACCAAGCAGGATCCAGAAAAGGAAGCGATAGGTGGCAGGAGGTGGCAAAAGCTCAAATGTCCGTCAATTCCCCCCCACCCATAGGCGATAAATCTGTACAGATAATCCCCTCCGAATGCCAAGTGGCAGCTGCTCCGGGCGCTGACAGCCCTTAGCTGCTTGACGGATGGGGCCAACCTTCGCTCGGGGAGAAACTCGACGCCATTGTTTTCCTAGAGACTGCCACCAACAATGCAAAGGAATAGGGAGTGTGGCGTGGAACTGCATAACTTTCCCAGCTCTCCCCCAGCCATTAGCGGGAGAGGGACGGTTGGGTTTCCACTTATCCCAAAGTCCCGCCTGTCAATCCTGGGGCAGATTTGAGGCAAAACCCTTTCCTAAGGCGCAAGTGACTCAGAGTTTCCACTTGCATCCAGTGCACGAGATAATCCACTTTTAAGGAGAATTTCTCGATGACCTGGGCAAGCAACGTTCTCTGTCCATCTCCCCATTTACAGGAACTGCCTGATGCTAACCGGGGCCATCAGTTCACCCAGCTCAATATTGTCAAGAGCAGGCATGCTGGTTTCCAAGGGCCACATTCCCTTATGGGGAACTTTCCAAGGGCCACATGCCGGCAGAGGGCAGGTCCAGAGGCAGAAGTAGGCTGGTTTGCACACATAGTCACACACCCCTCTCTGTCCTCTGTGTGGAAAAGCAGGATCAGAGTTCAAGGACATGTCCCACCCAGGCAAAAACGCTCAGGGGAGGCGGGTGAAGCAGAGCCAGTGAAGGGCCAGATAGAGAGGCCTGGAGGGCCGCATTTGCCCCCCCCCAGGCTTGTGGTTCCCCACCCCTGGTCTACAAACTGGCACTGGCTGTCCCAGTCTTCAAATCAAGAGTCCCTGGAGATGACAGGGGTTGATCCTGCGACCTTTTGCATGCAAGGCAAATGCTCTACTGCTGTGCTACATCCCTTCCCGTTAGTTTAGGACAGAGATTATGAGAAAATGGGAAAGAAGTATCCCCAACCTGGTGCCCTCCAGACGCTGCTGGACTCTTCAAAGATCGATGGATATGACTTTGTACAACACTCCATATGTTTCAACCATGCAAAACTCAGAGGTTCATATACACCTGCATGCCTCTGTCCAACCGGGCAATCAGGAGCACTACCAGAGTTCAAGGACACGCTCCACCCGGGCCAAAACACCCAGGGAGGCTGCAGAGCTGGGCTCGTGAGGGCGCTATGGCTTGGGGAGTTTCCCGAGGGCCAGATGGAGTGGCCTGAAGGGCCACAGATGAGATTCCCTACCCCCTGCTCTAAAAGAAAGCAAAGGAGACTCTCTTTGGCAAACACCTCCCTGCTTGTTCACCTGAATTCTCTCATTGGTCGCCAGAGGCGAGCAGCTGTTGATGATACTAATAGCGTTCACGGTGTTAGATGGTAAATTAAGCACTGTGGGCAACCGTGGAGCTGTGTTTGAGTTTTTAAGCATAGACATAGCTGGGGAAAGACCCAGCCAGGGACAGTTGGTTCTCCGTGTAGCTCCTGGCATTGTGCAAAAGTCAGCAGCGGTTTGGTGAGCCTAACCGCAACGTTTGCTGGAAAAGATAAGGTTATTTTCAGAACCCGAGTGTTTCCTTTTTCCTCGCTCTCCGCTCCCCACACTTTCTGCCTTTCCTGTCAAGAGGCCGGGAAATTAGGGGGGGGGGTCAATTTCCTTGCCAGCTCATTTCGCACCCTTGCACTGTGTGGCTTCCGGGTCGATTTGTCCTCAGGGTGGAGATGGGCAAACCTATCTATTTTGGTTCTTCTCCATTTCTCATTTTGCATATCTTATGTCTGTTTCTCCACATTTCCACGTCAGTTAGCAAGAAAAACCAGCATTTTAATGCACATTTCTCTTAAAATATACATTTTTGTGAGAAATTTCCTATAATACACACATTTTCCCCAAAGCAATTTACTCCCAACATAATGGACATAAGAAGGGTCTCCCCTGCCCTCCTTTCTTAAGGTCCTTTAGCGTTCATACCGATTTGGGGGCCAGCCAGCTCTTCAAAATCAAGAACAGGGAAAGTTGGTGCCCTTTTGAGCTGGTAGGGCAGGAGTCGGGGAGCCTGACAGTAGGTGGCGCCACAGCCAATGACAGGCAGACCCACTAATTCTAACTTTGCCCCTATCCTTCTCCTTCCCTGGAGCTCTGGAAGGAGCAACCCTGAGACTAAGAAAAAGGAGGAAAATGTCAGACAGGACCACCTCCCTCTCACCCTTGCAAGTAAGAAAGGGGCAGGTGGAGAGGGGCAGGCCAGGGGCAGAGCGAGGTTTATGGGGCAGTGCCCCATTTGCCCCAGCAGCTCAGCCTCTGTTGAAACCATAGCTATCAACTTACAGATTTGAAAATAAGGGACCAGCAGCCTCAAAAATAAGGGATCAGCTGCCAAAATAAGGGATTTTCAGAGCACAGGTATGTTCAACTTCTGAGCCCCTCCGAGCCAAAGGCAGAAAGCCCAGCCAACAGCCAAACGAAGCCTCAAGCGGTGGTTCCCACAGCGCAGCAACCCGGCAAAGGGGATGCAGCAAGGTAAACCACCGTCACCTCTCCGCTGGGAAGCGCTGAGCAAAGGCGAGTCCCCAGGCAACGCGGCCGATTTGATCGGCACAAGGCATGCAAGCTCCACCCCCCCAGTCGTTCTTAGACTCCTTATTGGGTGAGCAACACAGCCAAGCAACACAGTTGGAGCCTCCTTCCTCCCTGGTCGGCAGGGAGGGAGGGAAAGGAGCTGCTTCCTTTGAAACCTGGGAAATTTAAGAGACATCATCAATAAGGGACAGCAGCGGGACACGGCGCTGGGATAAGGGAGTTTCCCGCCAAATAAGGGACGGTTGACAGCTATGGTTGAAACAGGGGACTGCCCTTTGCACAGCAGGACCCACAGCCATTCCAGCCACGTGGTTTAGCCCTGCGAAAGCGCTGGGTGAAAAAACAGTTCCGCTTAGCGAGCACAAATTCAGAGAGGGGCGTCCCTCCACCCCAGACCCATACATACGTCAGCCGCCTTCTTCTCCGCCAGCTCCAGCTTCTCCTGCGCATCTTTGAGAGCCTCTGAATATTTGTCCAGCTCGTCCTCCGTCCCCTTCAGCTTCTTCTGCATGGCGGCTAATTCATCTTCCAGCTGCAAAATGAAAGGGGAGGTAGCGTTTACCAGGCGTCCGCAGTCCTTCTTGAGGCCTAGAATCTTGAACGCTGAGGAAGAAGGGCCAAATCTGTCCCGTTTGGTTTCTCGTTTCTCCCCAGAATTAAGTTTATCCGTATTTCAATGTCAGCCACAACAGCAGAAGCTTCGCTAACTGATTTAGCTGTGATTATTGCATTGTGAGGGGTTGGACTAGATGTCCCTTGGGGGGTCCCTTCTAGCCCTACAGTTCTATGATTCTATGATTTCTGCAGATCAGGACTCCTGTGGAGGCGCAGCAGCTGACCAGGCCAATTCTTTTCTGATCAGCTGGCAACCTTCGGAAGACATCTAAGCCAGATTCAGAGAAAGTGGGTGTAGGGTGTGTTTTATTGGGTTTTTAATATTCTGTTGGGAGCCGCCCAGAGTGGCTGAGAAAACCTAGCCAGATGGGTGGGATATAAATAATAAATATATTATTATAATATATTATTAATTATTATTATTATTATTATTATTATTATTTCCATTTACTCCTGCAGCCAGCACACTCCCTCCCGTGGTTTGGGAAGCGGTGTGTACATATTATTTTAGCCACAGAATCCACACCTACCCCGCATCTATTCTGTAGTTTCTTAGAAAAAGCTGTTTTTGGATGCTTTCCCTGCCAAATCAGCTCCGATCCAAAGTGACCAGGGAGGCTGAGTTTTAAAATGGCAATGTGTAAAGCTAAAAGGACCCCTGACCATTAGGTCCAGTCATGACCGACTCTGGGGTTATGGCGCTCATCTCGCTTTATTGGCCAAGGGAGCCGGCGTACAGCTTCCGGGTCATGTGACCAGCAGGACTAAGCCACTTCTGGCAAACCGGAGCAGCGCACAGAAACGCCGTTTACCTTCCCACTGGAGTGGTACCTATTTATCTACTTGCACTTTGACGTGCTTTCGAACTGCTAGGTTGGCAGGAGCAGGGACCGAGCAACGGGAGTTCACCCCGTCGCGGGGATTCGAACCGTCGACCTTCTGATCGGCAAGCCCTAGGCTCAGTGGTTTAGACCACAGCACCACCCGCGTCATGGCTTCCCCCCAAAGCATCCCGGGGAGCCCTGTGAAGGGTACTGAGAGTTGTTAGCAGAAGGCTCATCAGAGAACTACAATTCCCAGAGTTCCCTCAGTAAATGACAGTTCCCAGGATCCTTTGCAGGGAGGGAGCCATGTCTGTTAAGGGCGCTGAGAGTCGTTAGGAGACTCATTCCCATCCCAGAGCTACAATTCCCAGAGTAATTTAACAACCAAGCCCTCTTCCCAAGGAACTCTGGGAATTGTAGATCTGGGAGGGGAATAGGGCATCCCCCTCACAACTCTCAGCGCCCTTAGCAAACTTCAGTTCTTGGGCTGTTTAAGGCACAGTAATTCACACAGGAGTTACGTCCTGGGAATTGTGCCTAAAGCCAAAATCGCGTATAGTCAGATCAAATTGAGTTTAATGGCGGGTGAGATTGTCAAAGTCTTCTTTCCCCCAGGTGCCTGCCCGCTTTCCGCCCCTTTTAAAAATTAAAATTAAAAAAACGGTTTGTTTTCCACGCACGTAAAACTGAACGCGTGCAAGTTGAATGTGTGTTTGCTGCGTGCTTACTGTACAGTGGTACCTCTGGTTAAGAACTTAATTCGTTCCAGAGGTCCGTTCTTAACCTGAAACTGTTCTTAACCTGAGGTACCACTTTAGCTAATGTTGCCTCCTGCTGCTGCCGTGCCACCGGAGCACGATTTCTGTTCTCATCCTGAAGCAAAGTTCTTAACCTGAAGCACTATTTCTGGGTTAGCGGAGTCTGTAACCTGAAGCGTATGTAACCCGAGGTACCACTGTAGTGCAATACTGCTTTGCTTACCAGTTATTTACTTACCTGTTGATTCACCTCATTTCTGCCCCACCTTTCCCTACAAGGAGCTTGAGGTGGCACACGTGGTCCTCCTCCTCAGCCAACCCCCACACCAACCCTGCAAAGTGGGTCAGGCTGAAAGCGAGCGATTAGGCCCGAGCTCACAACCAGCGTGCTCCACAGCCAATAATAATAATAATGAAAATAATAATAATATAGCCTGCCCATCTGGCTGGGTTTCCCCAGCCACTCTGGGCGGCTTCCAACACAATATTAAAATGCAGTAATGCATCAAACATTAAAAGCTTCCCTAAACAGGGCTGCCTTCAGATGTCGTCTAAAAGTCTGGTAGTTGTTGTTCTCTTTGACATCTGGTGGGAGGGCGTTCCACAGGGCGGGTGCCACCACCGAGAAGGCCCTCTGCCTGGTTCCCTGTAGCTTGGCTTCTCGCAGCGAGGGAACCGCCAGAAGGCCCTCAGAGCTGGACCTCAGTGTCCGGGCAGAACAATGGGGGTGGAGACGCTCCTTCAGGTATACTGGCCAAGTGGGGTATTCGAACCCTGGTCTCTCCCAGGTCCTGGTCCGACCCTCTAACCACTACACCACACTTTAAATGTCCAGTGCTGTGTTCCTTTCAGAGGGTTCTGCAGCCAAGCAGAGTGGAAGGGACTTTATACAATAATGTCCAGTTTATGCAACTGATTCGGGTGTTCCTCTCTCACTCTCTACCCCCGCATCCCGCCATAGTTCCTCATCGCCTTACAAGGATACCATGAGAGGCTTCTCAAAGCGCAGATAGAGAGATTCCCCATCTCTAAATTCCCTTTGCTCTTCCAGCCTGAATAGACATGAAACATGACTTGATCTCTTCTGCCCTGCCTCCAGGCAAGGTCAAAACAACACACAATCTCCGGCGTCCTAGACATTCCTCCTCCCGACAAAACCCTTTTCTTCCCCTCCATTTCATCTAACCTGGGCATGTAGGAACACAAGTCCTTATTTTAACAGACATTTTGCTCCGGATGGGACTGCCCGATAGCAGAGCCGGCTGCATCGCAAACCGGTTTGAGCAACCTAGTCACATACGCAGCACACATTGAAAGAGCTCTTATTCTGCTTTAAAGGTCAACGGCTTCCTTCAAAGAATCCTGGGAACCGTAGATTGTTAAGGGTCTCCTAACCCCTCTCAGCTCCCTTAACAAACTACAGTTCCCAGGATTCTTGGGGGGGGGAGCCACAGCTCGTCAAGTACATAGTTGTCAACTTACAGATTTGAAAATACAGTGGTACCTCGGGTTACAGACGCTTCAGGTTACATATGCTTCAGGTTACAGACTCCACTAACCCAGAAATCGTGCTTCAGGTTAAGAACTTTGCTTCAGGATGAGAACAGAAATCGTGCTCCGGCGGCACGGCAGCAGCAGGAGGCAACATTAGCTAAAGTGGTACCTCAGGTTAAGAACAGTTTCAGGTTAAGAACGGACCTCCGGAACGAATTAAGTACTTAACCCGAGGTACCACTGTAAGGGATCAGCAGCCTCACCTGTCCCAGGGACAGACTACGGGATATCTAACAATCCGGCACAGAAGCGGGAAGCAGTGGGAAACGGCGCTGGAATAAGGGAATTTCCCGCAAAAAAAGGGAAGGTTGACAGCTATGGTCAAGTATTATAAGAGTGCTTTTAAACATATGGTTTTTGTGTGACCTGAATATTTACAGGCCAGTTTTTTAAAAAGTAGGCAGATTTGTGGATGTGTAACCGGTGGTGATTACAGGTTACAGACTCCGCTAACCCAGAAATAGTGCTTCAGGTTAAGAACTTTGCTTCAGGATGAGAACAGAAATCGGGCTCCAGCGGTGCGGCGGCAGCGGGAGGCCCCATTAGCTAAAGTGGTGCTTCAGGTTAAGAACAGTTTCAGGTTAAGAACAGACCTCCGGAACGAATTAAGTACTTAACCCGAGGTACCACTGTATTTGTCTTTCTGTATTTTCTAAGCTCAGCAGCACGTTATTCCCTTCCCTTCCAAGGGGTTAGCTTGCACACCTTCAAGAATGAAGCCTGGATGGAAATAAAATGACTCAGGGAGACGCAGGAATATTTTGCCCAATGCGGGGCTTGAACCCACACAACCCTGAGATTAAGAGCCCCATGTTCTGCCAACTGAGCTATGAGCTGTGAGAGAGAGATGGTTTCGCAGAGAGAGAGAGAGAGGGCAGTGGCAGAGTGGAAGCAGAGAACCATTAACTTCAATGGTTTTACTCTGAGATGGAGTAGTCTGGGATGCAATGCAGAACCTCCACCTACAGTGGCAGTCTACCTTTGCATCCTAGATTCTGAGAGCGAGCCACCTGGAGGCGCTGTTGCTCTCATGCCCTGTTTGTGGGCTTCCTGGAGGCATCTGATTGGCGGATGTGTAGTAGAGGGGGATGCAGGATGCTTTGGTTTGACACCCACCCACCCCCGGACGCTCTTCTGTTCTGACCCAGCTCCCTGGCGTGTGCGATGGGGAATCTCAGTCCTGTCTGGAAACCCAGAATATAATACGCCCATCCTCACATGCCCGCTTTCTCTCCCCTATTGTCAGCCGTTTGGTCACCCTGGAGCCATCCTGATCACGGGGCTGGCAGGCACCAGCACCAATTCCACCCACCCAGCCCTTCCTTCCTTTGTCTGCCAAGACTTTGTCAAGCGTAAGGAATGTGAAACTGGAACTCTCTGGAGAAAGGAGCCAAGCCGGTCCCAGATTCTTTCTGCCCTCCATCATCCTCACCTTCTTTCTCTGTTCCTATAAACTCATCAGAAAACCCACCGACGCAGGTGGGGAGAGGTGAGTGCGAAGGTTTAGTCTGTGCTGGGGGTTAACCACTGCAACTCACTGCCTCTCAGCCTAACCTACCTCGCAGGGTTATTGTTAAATGTGGAAGGCAATAACCATTTCCACCACCTTGAGCTCCTTGGAGAAACAGGTGGGATATATAAATGCAAGAAATAATCAATCAATCAATCTTTATTACAGTCCAGAGACCCAACAAATCATTACAAATCAATACAAAATTCATAGAGCCTACCTCCAAGTTAATCAAGCATTTAGGGCTCGTTTGTTCTTGCAACCACCGATAAAAACTTTGCCACTGCTAACGTTCTAGCTTTTGTCCGGTCTTCCAGTAGGAACCTGACATAGTGAGCCTCTGATTTTCCCAGGAAAGGTACCAGCAAGGGTAGTATCAGTTCAGCCCTGGCCTGCTCATATTTTGCACAGTGCAACAAAATATGATTTATGGAATCGATGTCTTGAGCACATGAGCAAAGTCTGTCCTGGTAGGTACGCTTAAGGGACGCTTATTTGGCCTATAGAACGCTGGATTAAACTACTTACCTCCATCTTATTTCACAATCAAAAAAGAGTATAAAGCCCTTTGGTCTCAAAAAAAAAGGCAGTCCGAACAAAATTCCTGGTCCCTGCTATTGAATGCAATAAATAAATAATATACGTACGCAGAGGTCTCTTCCTGTACTGCTGAGCGATGAGGACTCCCTGCAACTATTTTCAGTTCAGGAATTCGGCTTTGGGGGTCTTTTCAGTGAATGGTCAGCCAGATCTCTGAGCGTACGCAGAGCGCATTTTCCCCATGCTGCTGATCAAGTCGGGGCACACAGTGGCTGGTCCGTCTGACACACAGGGAGGTGAGCTCTGAGTTGTGCTAACTCAAGGGGAAAGGCCCTCTGAACATATGCAGAGTGCATTTCTCTTGCCGGTGGGTAACCACCATCAGAGCCAACCTGGAATTAAGGGAAGGGGACCTCAGGCAAGCATTAGATGGACAAGCACTCTGCACGTGCTCAGGGGCTCCTCTGCAGCAGTTAGTCCACATGATCCGGGATGGAACTCTGCAATTTAAAAGGAATGCTGGAGGCTTAGTTGTCAATAGGACCTTGTGGTCCAGTCTCAGGCAGAAACTGTAGCCTGTACGTAGCCAGTGACAGCCCTACTCAGAGTAGACCCATTGATATAAATGGCCATGACCTCACTAAGACCATTCATTTCTCTGTGTGGGTTGCCTTTTCAGCAGAAACCCCAGATTTTTAGGTCCCACTTTCCATCGATCCCATATTTATGAAAACCAAATAAGAAATTGCTGCTTTGAAAATGGAGAACAGCCCAATTTTTAATTTTTCAATTTTATTTTTTTGAAACCGAAGCAAAAACTGGTGGTGTTGGATGCCAGGGTCTATCAGCTGCGGTCGCCAACAGTCAGGGATGATGGGATTTGTAGTTCTGCAACATCTGGAGGGCCGCAGGATCCCCACTTGCCGGCCAGTGGGGTAGATGAGCCGGCACCTCCAGAGATATAAAGCTGGGATGGGGAGTCCGTATCACTCCAGATTTTTCTGGACTCCAGTTCCCATCAGCACCAGACACCAGCGAATCACAGAAGTCGGAAGGGACCACAAGGATCATCTAGAGCAGGCATGGCCAAACTCGGCCCTCCAGATGTTTTGGGACTACAACTCCCATCGTCCCTAGCTAACAGGACCAGCGGTCAGGGATGATGGGAATTGTAGTCCCAAAAAACATCTAGAGGACCGAGTTTGGCCATGCCTGATCTAGAGTGACTGGGGGAAAACAGAAACCAGACCGGTTGACTCGAGGGTATCCGTGACGAGCTAAGGCAGAATTCGAATCCAGAACCCTGCCACAAAGCTCCTCCCCGCCCCCCAGCACACACAGCCGAGCCCAGCGGCTGCCCACCTGCTTGCTCCTCTCTTCCGCCTGCTTCTGCTCTGCCTCGGCCTGCTCCGCCCGGTCCAGAGCGTTCTCCTTGTCCAGTTTGAGCATCTGCATCTTCTTTTTGATGGCTTCCATGGCGGCAGTCGGTGGAGGGGAGAGCTGTCCGTGCGAGGAGGAATGGAGAGCGTGCCGAGAGGACCTGGCTGGCACGAAGCAGACCCGGGGGGCACCCTGAGCGGACCTCGGCGCTGCCTTCGAAAGCCTGCTCCCTCTCCTCCCTGCCCCTCGGCCCTTTATAGTCGTCCTCCCTGCCAGCTGGCCGGGAGGTGGGGCAGGGAGACCTGTGGCTTTCTAGGGCTTGCTCCAATTGGGTCCAAAATACCCCCCCTCCATTGCCCTGGCACTGCCTTGCGGTGGTGGCAGTGCTGGGGAGAAGACCTGAGAGAGGCGTCCTTTTGTTTTTTATTTTTTGCTTCGTGATGAGCTGTGGCCATATTTGGCCTCCCTAGGGGAACAGCTGAGTACCACTAATAGAAACCCCCAAAAGTGGCAGAAGAAGGGGAGGGGGTTGAATGCTGCTTTGTTCCAGCAAAGAGGACTCACTCACCCACCCCCTTCCTTTAGCTTTTCTATATATATGTGTGTGTGTATATATATATATATATGTATATGTGTATGTATATGTGTATATGTATGTGTGTGTGTGTGTGTATATATGTATATATATATATATATATATGCTTTCGTAGATTTTCACGGGTACAGGAATGCAGGTTTTGGTGTCC
>JAXCMG010000019.1:27924166-27937895 GCA_034642415.1 Podarcis siculus | reverse complement strand
GCCGCCGGAGCACGATTTCTGTTCTCATCCTGAAGCAAAGTTCTTAACCTGAAGCACTATTTCTGAGTTAGCGGAGTCTGTAACCTGAAGCGTATGTAACCTGAAGCGTATGTAACCTGAGGTACCACTGTATACAAATTAAAATTGAAACGTAACGTAATGAATCCATCAATTTAGGCAGGTCTGCAGTGAACGGGACTCAGGTGGCCTTCAGCCCTGTGTAGAGAACTGCAACTTATTTTTCCAACCCAGGTGCCAAGAGGCAGGGAACTAACTAATGCAATGCGTTCTGCAGCCATAATTTGCCCCATTAGTGCACAGCCAATTCCCTTCCCCTCCACTGCTATATTCCACTGATGCATCGATCCGCTCGTCCCATCTGCTGATGGAGATTCCCCTGCGGCCACGACGGGGCATGCTTCGGTGGGTAGTACACGGCCGACCTTGGGAAGGGGGCAGCAGGCTGGGGGAAGGGAGGGTGACAGTGGCTAAAGGCAGGGAACATTTCGGTCCCCTCCACAAGTTTGTGGCGCACGTCTGCATGCGTGTATGTTCAGGCTGGAGTGTGGGTAGAGTAAAACTCCTGGCTGGTGTAAGGTCCCTGTGGATGAGAAGCTCCAAGGTGTTCCTGTACTTGCCCAAGGTTCAGCTTCCTTGGCCTGAAGGTCAATGGAGACGGCGGTGTCCTTGGGATCAATGGTTATACAGTGGTACCTCAGGTTAAGTACTTAATTCGTTCCAGAGGTCCGTTCTTAACCTGAAACTGTTCTTAAGCTGAAGCACCACTTTAGCTAATGGGGCCTCCTGCTACTGCCGCACCACTGGAGCACAATTTCTGTTCTCATCCTGAAGCAAAGTTCTTAAACTGAGGTAATATTTCTGGATTAGCGGAATCTGTAATCTGAAGCGTATGTAACCTGAAGCATATGTAACCCGAGGTACCACTGTACACACACACACACAACCTGAGCATAGGACGGAGGGGCTGACACCTCTTCCACCAGATCCCACTTTTGACACCAATGTGGCACACAACCCAATCTCCAAGCAGCACGATTCCAGGTGTGTCTGAGATTACCCAGAATTCAGCTTCCTTGGCATGAAGGTCAATGGAGACGGCGGTGTCCTTGGGATCGATGGTTTTATTTACATATATATACAACCTGAGCATAGGATGGAGGGGCCGACACCTCCTCCTCCAGATCCCACTTCTGACACCAGTGTGGCAGACCAGCGCAGCACACAACCCAATCTCCGAGCAGCACGACTCCAGGTGTGTCTGAGATTACCCAGAGTTCAGTTTCCTTGGCATGAAGGTCAGTGGAGATACAGTTTTAGTCAGATACATACAGCCAGAGCAATTAATGTCCCCATGTTAGGGTTACCATACGTCCAGAATTTCCCGGACATAGCCAGGATTCAGCCATCAAAAACAGTGCCCAGACAAAAATTGAAATGTCTGAGAAAAACCGGACGTATGGCAAACCAAGTCAGAGGTGTAGATTTGGGTGGATTTCCTTATAAATATGCTCAAAGACATTTCTTTTTTTGAGATTTTGCCAAAAATCTCAGCAACTTTTGTGTCCTTTGTCCCCACTACTCACTGTTTCTCCAAATTAAAAAGCCCCAACATTCTTACTGAACAAATATGTGAACCAAACCACAAAGAAAGTTGTTGAGAGGGCACTGTTTACCACTTCAGCTCTATGTGCTTTCCAAGTCCCAGACTAATTCTAGTGGATCCCACTTTTACCCGGATACTTTGGAAAAGTGTGTACAGGTGCCCTCTCTTTTTCAGGTGGTGGTGGGTTTATTTGGGGGAGGGGGAGTGAAGGGACTGGAGGGGCTACAGCCCTATCGCTCACTCAAAAATCCAGATGTATCCCCAAAAGCTAGCGACTCCTGGTATATAGGATTACAGCGTTCTGAACATGCCCAGAGACCCATTCACCTTGCTTAATACGCTCCCAAGCAGGTTCTGAGACTTCTCTAGGGTGTGCCTAGATCAACATATGCCTTCCCAAAACCTTATTTGACTGCTTCTTGGGGCCAGCTCTGGCAGGGGCAAGAATTTGGGGCCTGATCTCCAAGCCTGACGGCCTGATTTGGTGCCAAGGCTCTGCCTGCTCCTCGCGCGTGGCAGGGCTGATGTGATCCGGGGTGACAGCCTGCGTAATGAGCAAGGGGCCTGCCCCCATTCCGCTCGCCCTTGTCAATATCCAGAACCAGCCCAGGCGCTGATGGGCCCTAGAGCAGAGAAGCATCAAGGTCGGCGGGGTGGGCGATTGGGGAACGGCAGATACAGGGGGTGGGCAGAGCATCTCAGAGGGGAGAGGGGGGGGGGTCTGCTCTGAAAGATGTGCCATTTCTAATCAGAACAGGGCAAAATGCCATTGCACACACCCTACCGAAGAGACTCCAGACTCCAGGGTTTCTTGGAATCAAGGTCAACGGAGTTTGCGGTGGCTTTATGACATTTTGTTTTATTTGGACGTATGTACAACCAGAGCGTGTGGCGCTGTGGGTTAAACCACAGAGCCTAGGATTTGCCGATCCGAAGGTCGGCGGTTCGAATCCCCGTGATGGGGTGAGCTCCCGTTGCTCGGTCCCTGCTCCTGCCAACCTAGCAGTTCGAAAGCACATCAAAGTGCAAGTAGATAAATAGGTACCGCTCTGACGGGAAGGTATACGGCGTTTCCGTGTGCTGCTCTGGTTCGCCAGAAGCGGCTTAGTCCTGCTGGCCACATGACCCGGAAGCTGTACACCGGCTCCCTCGGCCAATAAAGCAAGATGAGCGCCACAACCCCAGAGTCGGCCACGACTGGACCTAATGGTCAGGAGTCCCTTTACCTTTACAACCAGAGCATAGGACGGCGAGGCTCAGAGCATTAACACTTCAGCAGAGTTTGCCTCCCCCAATAGGTTTCCTAGGAAGCCTCAAACTCCACTTTGGGTCCAACTCGGAGCAGACATTCCTCTGTGTCCCCAGTTTCCAGCATCCGGCACAACTCTGGCTGTTCTTTTACCTTACAAGGTGATGTCGCTTCCAGCTAGGCGAGAGAGCTGTCCCCTCTTCCCTTCATTTGTCTCTATGGCAACAGGGTAACCTCTTTGGCCATGCAAATGGTGGTACTTAACTGGCCAGCAAATGCCATTGGCCGGTTTGGTTGGTTTCTTTGTACAGATTCTACCCTCTTGCAAAGGATCACAGGAGTGGAAAGGGACCACAGGTATCATTCAAACTGACCACTCTCCAAATCCCAAACCATGCAAAACCAAACTAGTGGCATCAAAAGTGGCATTATTTAAGAGGGGAACAAAATATCCCCTTAAACTTAAAAAAAAAAAAATTCAAATGCCAAGTTATTCATGAAAATTCCACAAATGAACATGGTGAGCGACTAAATAAAATGAATGAATCAGAAAGTGCAAACATTTATCTCACAAGCACACACAGTCCCCGGTAGTACTGGGCACAATGTATGCCAAATTCTACTAATAAAGCAGTTGTGCTCATCTGAAAACCTGAGGATGTTTGTACAGTGGTACATTGGTTTTTAAACTTACATCTGTTCCGGGAGTCCGTTCGACTCCCAGAACTGTTTGAAAAACAGGGTGCGGCTTCCGACGGGCTGCAGGAGCTTCCTGAACTCAAGCGGAAGCAGTGCCGGAAGTTCAGCTTCCCAAAAACGCCCACAAACCGGAACATTTACTTCCAGGTTTGTGGCATTCGGGAGTCGATTTGTTCAGGAGCCAAGCCGTTTGACAACCAAGGTACCACTGTATTGAAACCTGGAATCGAGGGCCGTCCCTACCCTTAGGCAAAGTGATGAGCTGCCTCAGACAGGGGAGGCTGTCACTCTCATCCCCCCCCCCAGCCCTGTGTCCTTTAATCAAGCTTGATGCCCTTAGGTGTGATGGAAGACACTGTCCCATTGCCAACCTCCACCTCTGGCTGCAAAACGCCTTGGGTTCGGACAAGCAGCGGCTGGCACACAGATGAAAAACAGGGGTGCCCCTGTGAAGTGACATAGGAAGCTGCCTTGTATGGAGTGGGTATCATTTGTCTATCCAGCTCAGCATTGTCTGCACTGACTGGCAGGGACTCTCCAGGGTTTCAGGCAGGTGGTACTCCCAGCCCTAACCTGGAGAGGTCAAAGATTGTATCTGGGACCCTCTGCATGCAATGCATGTGCTCTGCCACTGATCTTTTTATATAACTTTGCAAAGCACATTTTCCCCAAATACAATGCATTTGTGTATGTTACCATCACTAATAGAGGCATTTTTTTTTAAAAAAATCCACCCTCCCAGTATATGCAGTTTTGTCTAAATTCCTGGGCCAGAGGACATTTCAAAATTTGGGAGCCAGTGTGGTGTCATGGTTAAGACTTGTAATCTGGTGAACCGGGTTCACGTTTCCGCTCCTCCACATGCAGCTGCTGGGTGACCTTGGGCCAGTCACACTTCTCTGCAGTCTCTCAGCCCCACTCACCTCACAGAGTGTTTGTTGTGGGGGAGGAAGGGAAAGGAGAATGGTAGCCGCTTTGAGACTCCCTAGGGTAGTGATAAAGCAGGATATCAAATCCAAACTCTTCTTCTTCTCTAGGGATAATGTAAGATTCAAGTCTTCATCGTCCAAAATAGAGAGGAAGTTTAAAGAGGAAGCTCTTTTATGCTGAGTGAGACCTGGGATCTGCTCAATGCTTGCCAGAGAAATCCATTCCAAGGGTCCTCAGTTCCTGAGACTCACTTTGCCTCTTCCACCAGCCTTCTTCAACCTGGGATTGCCAGCTGCTGCTGGACCACAGCTCCCTTCAAGTAGGCTTGGGATGATGGGAGTTGGGAGTCCCAACGTCACTTGGGGGACCGAAGGTTGTAGACAACTTTGCCCTGTACGGATGGCTGGAACAAGACCCTCATGGGTTGGCTGCGATAGGGCTGGGAGCATCTTCCAGCTGCATTTCTCAGAGAAAAGTTGCCATCTGCTGGCCGCAGAAAGGGCAACAAGCTCCGGTTGTCTGTAGCTGATGGCAACAGGAATGAATTCACACACAGAATCACAGTGCCGGGCCAGATCTACATGGTTTCATGGCGCTCTCATTGGGGCATTCAGTTAGCCTTTGTGAGAACAGAATGTTTGACGAAATGGGCCTTTGGCCTGATCCTGCAGACTCTTCTGTTGGCTCAGAATTGTCCAATGCACAGGGCAGGACGTGCAGTGTCTACCTGACTTTGATGGACTGCCACCAGAAGGAGCGAACTCTGCCACAAGGGTGACCCCCTCTTAGATGACCACAGAAAACACGCAGGTAAGGATGGGCAAACATGTCAAATTCGGTTTCTCTTTAGGTTTCTTGTTTTTCCATTTCTACACATTTCCACATTTTTCTTAAAAAGTCATGAAAACTGGCATTTATTCCTCCTAAAATACACGCATTTCTATATAACTTTGCAAAGCACATTTCCCCCAAATACAACACATTTGTGTATGTTACCATCACTAATAGATGGTAATAAAATTCACCCTCCCAGTATATGCAGTTTCGTCTAAATTCCTGGGCCAGAGGACACTTCAAAAATTGGGAGCAGTGTGAATTTCGAAGGAGGGCTTTGTTGAAATACGATGCAAATTTTCACAGAGTTTTAAATTCAGTTATTGATGTCGAAGAGGAAAGGCCCCTGAGCGAACACATTCAAAATGGACGAGAGTGGAAATCTGGCCTTTACTCCGATATAGCAGGGATGGAGGGACGACACCCTCCTTCCAGATGATGTTGGACTCAAACTCCCATTAGACTCAGACACAGATGATGGGAGTTGGGAGTCTAGCAACATCTGGAGGAAGGCCATAGGTTCTCCACCCCTGAACTGACACATGTCCCAACCAATCACGGGTCACATATTAAAGCAGGGAAGGGGAGCCTGTGGCCCGCCATTTTGTTGGACTACATCTCCCGCCAGCATGGTTGGGGATGATGGGAGTTGTAGTCTAACAGCATGTAGACGGCCACAGGGCCCCTTCCCCCCCCCCCCCCGATATAGCCCAGAGCAACACAAACCATGTGGGCTTGGGATGACGCAGCTCCAAGATCGGGAGTTTGAAGTCCCAGAGAACAAGGAAGAAAGCGTATGTGCTTGTGTGAGGGCAACCAAGTCTCTCTGTCCCCCACCTTCAAATCTCATGCAGTCATGGGGAAGTCCCTCTCTAAGTCCTTGGCTTTCCTGTGCTCTTCTTGCGGGCTTACTCTCTCCTTGAAGTAGGAACCAGTCAACACTTGTGTCTTTTAAAAGCAGAGGCGGGGAATCTTTTTCAATGGCAATGTGGTGCAGGGGACACAATGCGTATCCTAGGAGGCCCTTCCAGGTGTGACTCAAAGTTCCTGGAGACAGAGAAAGTGATGGGCCTGGGAGCCTCATCCAAGTCAGAACTGCTCTTTTGCAGAAGAGATAACCAGTAGCCTATGGCTGTGCAAATGTCTGCTTTATTAAAGAGACGTTTTCAGAAACAGACAAGGACAGGCCGGCTCTCTCTCAAGGCTGAAGGGGGCAAGCAAAGCTTGTTGTGCTGAAACCCAGGTTGGTAGGGGGGAATGGGACAACCCCTCGGTCGTGTGGGGGACACTGACGTTCCAGCGCATCAACGGCAAGTAGACAAAAAGGAAAACAGGGGCACCGGCCTGACCCACGGCGGCAAGCAGCTGTTTCGTCGCGACACTCCAAAATGGCACTGCAGAAAAACAGCGGTCCCAATGTGGCTGTTTTACAACCCAGCCGCCTCTTGTGCTCGTGGCTGCGGACCTTCGCTTCTTCCTCGCTGGCTGGAAGGTAGAGATGGGGAAGATTGCAAGGGAAAGCCATGGGGGAAGAATTGAGAGAGGGAAATGATATTGGGAAAGGGGGGAAAGGACAGAAACAATGTCCCCACAGTGGAAGAGGATGGAGGACGAGGTGCCAGAATTAATAAAATGACTAAAAGAAGGCCCTCTGCTCGTTCTCGGCGCCTTCGGCGGGCAGTAGGGAGAAAGAGGCGTGCCTGGGAGGCTGAGTCTTTTTAAATAAATAAAAGAGGTAACTGAATGATATATTTACAAGACCACACAGGGTGGGAGAGGGAAGGGAAAACTCAGGACGCTCCCCACCCCAAAGCAGCAACATGCTTCACACAGGACTGTCCACTGAAACGCCACCTGGTAGCAGCTAATGGCAGCCCAAGTGCGCAGGCAAAATAAGAAAGGCAGGGTGAGAAGAGTCTTCTTGGTCCTGGCGGGCCAACCGACAGCAGGCCAGCGCCACTGAGAAGGGAGAAAGCCCTCGCCCCATTGTGCATGGAGGGTGAGGATCACAGGGTGCTCTCCAGCGTGTTGTAGTTGTCCTTAAAGCTCTTGAGCTCCAGGAAGTGTTTGGCTCTCTTGCTCTTCTGGCTGGAGGGCAAGTAGGTGACCTGGATGGTGGTTGGGCCGGAAAGGTCAGGCGAGAGGGTCAGGTCCTTGGCTGCGGACTGGTGCTGCCGCTGGCTGCTGCCTCCTCGGGCCTTGATGCTGCGCCGGAAGAGAGGGGGAGAGGGAAATGAGCAGTTGCTGGATTAGAGAGCGGCTGCATAAGCGCTGTATCCAGTGAAGCTCATAGTAAAGGTAAAGGGACCCCTGACCATTAGGTCCAGTCGTGACCGACTCTGGGGTTGCGGCGCTCATCTCGCTTTATTGGCCGAGGGAGCCAGCGTACAGCTTCCAGGCCATATGGCCAACATGACAAAGACACTTCTGGCGAACCAGAGCAGCACACGGAAACGCCATTTACCTTCCCGCCGGAGCAGTACCTATTTATCTACTTGCACTTTGACGTGCTTTCGAACTGCTAGGTTGGCAGGAGCAGGGACCGAGCGACAGGAGCTCACCCCGTTGTTGGGATTTGAACCGCCGACCTTCTGATTGGCAAATCTAGGCTCAGTGGTTTAACCCACAGCGCCACCCGCATCCCCTAGTGAAGCTCATAGATGCAACTAACTTGGGTTCGTTCGTTTCGGGAAGAGGAGATGCCAGGATTTGAACCCACGACCTTCCCTTTGCAAGGCAGATGGCTCTACTGCTGAGCTATGGCTCTTGCAAAGTGTTGCCCGTTTGTGCAAGGGATTTACAGGTCTCCCGGCACACTGCACACTTCTCCCAGATGTAAGGAGGTGGTTATCAAAAGAACAACCCCAGCCCCAGGACTTACATTGCCGCCAGCTCATACAGAGCTTCCTGGTACTTGAGGAATTCTGTCTTCCCGAAAGTCTGGGAAACAAACACACAAACAAAAGTGGGTCAAGAATATCAGGTGGTTTAGCATTGTGGGTCATGCCTGCCCCGGAACATCTCACTCTCCCTCCCACCTATGAAGCATAGAGGTAAAAAGAAGACATAAATAATTCAGAGCACAACAGCATCAGGCACACCCCTCAGCCCGTTTCATAGAGAAATGTAGCTTTCTGGGTCCAAGAGAATGGGCGATTGCGGAGTGTTCCAACCCCGTTTATCTGGGCATTGGAGAAGGGCCAAAAGATGGAGGCAAAAGATGGCCATTTCAGCAGCACACTCGTCATGGGGATGGGGAGTCAGGGCATCTTTCACCGTGCAACATACAAACACATACACACACACACGTCCCAAACTGAAGGCAAAGACAATCTACAAGGAACATGTAGATTCGGTCAGCTGGGTGTTGTGTCTATCAACACTGTTGCCAGAGCAAAAGGCCATCCTGGCTGCTACCATAGTCGACACAGATTAAATGTGCATACAAACAGGAATGCCAGACGCAAGTCACCTCTGATCACGCCAAGGAAGTGAACGCCTGCATCAAAAGCAGGTGGCTGGGGATTCCCCCCCCCCCCAAATAGCTGCATTCCTTTCTGGGTAACACATGCCAGCAGTGGGCGGGGCCAACGGCAAAAGTGGGTGGGGCAACAGATGTAAAATGTTAGGCAAAGGTAAAGGGACCCCTGACCATTAGGTCCAGTTGTGGCTGACTCTGGGGTTGCGGCTCTCGCTTTATTGGCCGAGGCAGCCAGCGTACAGCTTCCGGGTCATGTGGCCAGTGTGACTAAGCCGCTTCTGGCGAACCAGAGCTGTGCATGGAAATGCCGTTTACCTTCCCGCCAGAGCGGTACCTATTTATCTACTTGTACTTTGACGTGCTTTTGAACTGCTAGGTTGGCAGGAGCAGGGATCAAGCAATGGGAGCTCACCCCGTCACGGGGATTTGAACCGCCGACCTTCTGATTGGCAAGTCCTAGGCACTGTGGTTTAACCCACAGCGCATAGTTCCTACACATAGCACTCTTGATTCACCACCCACAGAAGGAAGTTCTAGGACACCGGGCAAAACTATCAAACAAGGACACAAATCAGGCATCTGAGGCATATGGATGGGGAAGAGGAAAAAAATCCAGAGGGCCAGATAAAGGTTGTATTTGTCATCGTCCCCAACGTTCACTACCCCTGATCTAAAGGGGAAAGGGGGCAGGGCCCATTTTAAGGCTGTCCGCCACAGGAGGAAAAGGAGAAGCCAATGCTTTCAATGCTAGTGCATCAGTTTCCCCTCAGGGATTAAAGGAGTTGTGGTTTAACAACGTTCTTGGGCTCCCATCAACCTCAGCAGTCAGCATGGCCAATGGTCAGAGATGATGGGAACGCAGTCAAGAGTGCTCAAGATGCTTTTGAAGTCCCAGAGTCCCGTTCTACAGCACTCTGGGCAGAGACTACTCACCCCTGTGCCGTAACGGGCGCTCTCGTACCCATCCAGGAGTATGTCAATCAAAGTCTTGCGGACGCCTTTGAAGGGGGTGCTGGAGTTCCGAAGGTCCACCAGGTAGGCCCGGAAGTTCTTCCCGATCAAGGATCTGGGGTGCCTGCCTTCAGAGGAGAAGGGGATCTCTATGGTGTGAAGGGGGGAACAGAGAGAGTGTGTGAATACGAGCAGGAACTGTAGCCACCAGGGCAGACAGCTTAATATTTGTTTGCTTACCTGAATCCCTGATGGCATCCAAGGCCTTCATCCTGTACATGTAGTTATAGCAAACTGCAATAAAAAAAGACAGCCCAGAGGCCTGAGTCAGTTTGGCATCTCTGTGAACATTCACGCCCTCTTCTCCCATCCCCTTGGCGTGAATTAGGAAATAGTACATGGGCTTCGAGGCGACTCCAGTTGAAGGAGGCGAGTGTCGTCGTGGGACAGCAGCCGGGGCTCATACTTGATGTCCTGAACCCGCGATAGTCGGATGTCAATCTCCTCCTTCAGGCCCTGAGCAGGTAAAGGGGAAGGGTCAGAGGTGAGGGGCACGGCACACGGTTTGCACACCAAAACATCCCACAGGTATCCATAAACCTAACAATTTGCTCCCCTTTGCGCACAAAGACCAGCCACCCAAGGCTACCTCACTCTGCCTGATCTGGAAGGCCATGGTCTTCAGCAAAAGCAGAGCCAAGAAAAGTCCTTGGCCGGGACCCCAGTTGGAGAACACCAATCAAAATCTTTTTAAATGAAGCGTCATGAATATTGCAACAGCACTGCCAATCTCCCTTTCTGGGAAAACTCTAAGTGCCAACCAGACACTGGTGATTGCTTTGGGTGAAGTTTGAAGATAACCACTTCCAGGCAGGAATGCGGAAGATCCAACAGACCAATAGCAAAGCTCGTTCTCTGGGCGCTAACCCATAGGCAGGCAAAACAGCACCGTCAGAAAGAGCCATAGCTCAGTGGGTAGAGCACCTGTTTTTCAAGCGGAAGGTCCCAGGTTCAATTTCTGGCACCCCCAGGCAGGGCTGAGAGAAAATGACTCCCTGCCTAAAGTCCTGGAGAGTTGCTGCCAGTCAGGATAGACAATACTAAGATAAATGGGCCAATGATCTGGCTTTGGATAAGATACTTTCCTATCTACTTATTGACTTGAGCAAAATGATATAGTACAAAGAGATAATAAACAATAATAAATATTGTCAAGTCTTCAGTGTTTCCCCCTGTCAGTAGTCATTTCATTTTCTAAACTAAACATTCCTAAACACTTATTAGGGCTGGGCGATATAACAATTTATTGCCAAGAACTGGTCTGAAGTCCGTATTGTTATATCAGTTCCATAATTTCTGACCTGGCAATATATTGCGAATCATTATGTGTGTTTGCTAGGCAAAAAAATCACAATGTGGGGAAAACTGTGAAGCCAGGCAATGCTTCTCTTGATTCCTGCAGCCCCTGTTAACTCTGCCGGCTCGGCTCTCCGCTGTCTCCTGCATGGGGCCAGTGAATCGCAAGAGCAGGCGCTGGCAAAAATCACGATGCGGTAAAAGCTGTAAAGCCAGCCAATTTCAGACACTGTAATATATTGTACGGTTTAGCTGGTGATATATCACAATGTTGAAAACTAGGTATCACCCAGCCCTAATACAGTACTTATTTTTATTCATACAGCTCAATTTCAGGACCTTATATTCCCAACCAGGGATTATACATCATTCAGAACCAGGAAGCTTTTTCAGTCAAGAGGGCCACATTCCCTTTCAAGAAAAATGAACATCATATTTTAGCTGCAGTTCATTCATTTTCAGCTTTGCATTCTTGTTATAAAAAAAGCATGCCTAGACGTTCCGTTGTTGTGCCCGTAACCTAGGTTTAAGGTACCATTTAGCTCCTAGCTTTCATATCTCAGTTTCTAATGTGGCTCCTGTGGTTTCCAGCAATCCTCCATGAATTTGTCTCTTTGAAAGCCATCCAGGTTGGTGCCCCTCCCTGCCTCCTGTGGAGCGAGTGCAATTGTTTAACTATGTGCTGTACAAAGAAGCACTTTATTTTATCTGGTCTGAGTCTTGTGTAGGAAGAGAATCCCAAGGGACAAGCAGAGAGGCCTGGAGGGCAGCATACAGCTCCTAAACCCCGAGGTTCACCAGCCCTTCTAACCCTAAAACAGGGTTGCCTGCCAACAAACCTTTGGTGCGTGCTGCCCAACTGGCACATGGGGGCCACGGCGGGACTTCATGGCGAAGCGCATGATCTGCCTCTTGACAAATATGAAGAGTAGCACAAAGACCTGGAAAAAAAGACAGAAAAAATGCTGAAACAGTATCACAGAACTGAAGCAATCCTGACCCCTTCCCACAATCTGCCCACATGGGATTTACTTCCTCCACACTTATAAAGTACAGTGGTACCTCGGGTTAAGTACTTAATTCGTTCCGGAGGTCCATTCTTAACCTGAAATTGTTCTTAACCTGAAGCACCACTTTAGCTAATGGGGCCTCCTGTTGCCGCCGTGCCGCCAGAGCACGATTTCTGTTCTCATCCTGAAGCAAAGTTCTTAACCCGAGGTAATATTTCTGGGTTAGCAGAGTCTGTAACCTGAAGCATATGTAACCTGAAGCATATGTAACCCGAGGTACCACTGTATCTATAGTGAGAATACATTGTACATGAGCCAGTAAAGCGATGCTGCGGCACAAGAGGCCAATACAATTGTGGGCTGCCGTCAACCTGGACATCATGCCCGAGGCGTGAGAAGGCACCACAGTACTGAGCACTGGAAAGGCTGGTTTCCCCGCAGGGCCGGTTCTAGGCAGTCAAGACTCACTCAAAGAAAAAGAAAGCAAAAATGGAAAGGATTCAGTGAGTTTTGAATCTGCAGAAGGATCCCTTTGTGTGGAATGTGAAACTGGAAGAGTTTTGACATTGTAGCTCCAAAAAGCTGGAATTCTGCTGCCCGAAAGAGGTCCGCTTCCGTCTTTTTCCGCAGGTGGCGTCAACCTAAGAGGGACCTGCAATGCGTCCAATCCAACCTGCTCCACAGATGAAATGAAAGACATCAAGGTGTCCGTGTAGTGATGGAGAGGACTAACAAAGGTCGCTCCAGAGCAGAATCCTAGAGTTGGAAAGAACGACGAGGGTCATCTAGTCCAGCCCGGTGCGATGCAAGAATCTTTTGCCCAACGTGGGGCTCAAATCCGCGACCCTGAGATTAAGAGTCTCATGCTCTCTAGCAACTGAGCACAAGCTTTTGTGTTGGTGTGTGTGAGGGAGAAACTGATGCCGCTGTAGAATCTGTGAAGCTTTCTCAAAACACCGCGGCTTCTTCGCAAGCTGTTCCCGCTGTTGCTACCTCACAGGATTGTCGTGGGGGCAAATCTAGGAGCTCCTACCTCAAAGAGTTGTTGTGAGGGCAAATCTGGGGCGCGGGTGGCACTGTGGGTTAAACCACAGAGCTTAGGACCTGCCGATCAGAAGGTCGGCCGTTCAAATCCCCACGACGGGGAGAGCTCCCGTTGCTCGATCCCTGCTCCTGCCAACCTAGCAGTTCAAAAGCACCTCAAAGTGCAAGTAGATAAACAGGTACCACTCCGGCGGGAAGGTAAACGGCGTTTCCATGCGCTGCTCTGGTTCGCCAGAAGCGGCTTAGTCATGCTGGCCACATGACCCGGAAGCTGTACGCCGGCTCCCTCGGCCAGTAAAGCGAGATGAGCACTGCAACCCCAGAGTCGGTCACGACTGGACCTAATGGTCAGGGGTCCCTTTACCCTTTACCTCGCAGGGTTGTTGGGGGGGGGGCAAATCTGGGAGCTCTTACCATACAGGATTGTCGTGAGGGCAAATCTGGGATTTCCTACCTCGCAGGGGCAAATCTGGGATCTCCTACCTCGCAGGGGCAAATCTGGGATCTCCTACCTCGCAGGGGCAAATCTGGGATCTCCTACCTCGCAGGGG
>JAXCMG010000019.1:27824500-27919166 GCA_034642415.1 Podarcis siculus | reverse complement strand
TTTGTCCTCACCAGGCTCCCGTAGGCCATGATCAGCACCACGTTCACCCCGGAGAGCCAGTTGCTGGACTGGGGAGGGGGGGCGGAGGAGGAGGAGGACGAGGAGGAGGAGGTCGAGGACGCCGCCATCCCCGGCCCTGGCGCCTGGCCTGGCCCGGCCGCCCGAAAGGGCCACACAACATGGCGGGCGCCGAAGCCGGCCTGCGCCCCCGTCACGTGACGCGGGCCCCAACACCTCCCGCTTCAGACTTCGGACTCTATGGTTTCCGGCGGGCGGGAGAAGAGGCGCGTCCGGTCAGGTGACCGGAAGGAGGCGATAACATACAGGGGAGGAGACATAGAGTTTGTGTTGCGAGGGGCGGGGGCGGAATAATAGCAAATGCTGGACTGAGGGAAGCGGGTTTTGGGGAGGGGGCTGGGAATGTGAGGGTCACGTGGCCCGGCTAGTGGGGGAGGTTACAGGGGGCGAGTGAAGGGCTGGGATTACCCACTGAGTGGAATGTGAGCGGCACTTCCGGTTCCCAATGGGACGTCGCCACGTGCAGGACCAACTCAGAGAGAAAGGGAGAGGGTCAGTAGGTACACAGGATTTTTGTAACAGAAAGGGATATCTGTGCGTGAAATACGGCCCAATTGGTGGCCCTTCAGTTGTTGTCAGTCTCACATCCAGCAGGGCCAGTGGTCTGGGATGATGGGAATGCTTTTGAATTCTGGTGCTGGAGGAGACTCTTGAGAGTCCCATGGACTGCAAGAAGATCAAATCGATCAATTCTGAAGGAAATCAGCCCTGGGTGCTCACTGGAAGGACAGATCCTGAGGCTCCAATACTTTGGCCACCTCATGCGAAGAGAAGACTCCCTGGAAAAGACCCTGATGTTGGGAAAGATGGAGGGCACAAGGAGAAGGGGACGACAGAGGACGAGATGGTGGGACTTGAAGCTACCAGCATGAGTTTGACCAAACTGTGGGAGGCAGTGGAAGACAGGAGTGCCTGGCGTGCTCTGGTCCATGGGGTCACGAAGAGTCGGACACGACTAAACGACAACAACCACAACCCACTGTACTGCTAGTTTCCCCCTAACCCATGCCTTAATGTTCAGTCGCTTTTATTGTTTAATAATTTATAGAAATATGTAAAGATCACTTAATCAGAAAACTTTCTTAGTTGTGGAGTTAATAAACTAGGAAGAAAACACAAAACAGCAAAACTTAAAAAACAAAGATACCGGTAGTTAACTAAACTATACTGCTACGCTACACAAGTTTCCTAGTTGAAGTCCTCTCTCCGCTGCCTCTTTAAAAAAAGTTCTAAAACAACAACAGTTTTATTAACAACAGTAGTTTTATTTTTTGTACCCCGCCCATCTGATTGGGTTGCTTGACACTGAGTTCTACCCTGTGCTTAGTCCTACTCAAAGCAGACCCATTGGAGTCAATAGACACGACTAGTATAATAATACATTCAATAAACATGAATTTCAATCAGGATCTACTCTTGAGTAAAACTTAGTTCTACGAAACCCACCGTGTCCAACGAGAACCGGAAGTGTCCGCTGGCGATAACGGCTCCCTATCCTCCAGACCTACCTCCCCCTTTTTCATCCTTGGCCATGTGAGTTCTGGCAGGGAGGCGTCACGTGGTTCCTTTAAGAAGGCGGGGCCAGGCTGCGAGGGGCGGGGTAAGAGTGCGAAAGCGCGCCGGGAGAAAGCCGAAGGGCGGGCGGGCGGACTCTTGACGGACAACGGCGAAGGGGGCGTGGCCCGGCCTCCCTCGCCGCCGCCCGTCACGTGACGCGGGCCGAAGCCGCGCCGCGGCCCTCCCTCCAATCCCCGCGCTCGCGCGTCACGTGGTGGGGGCCGAGGGGCGGCCCCGCGGCCGCGTTGGGTTAGTTGTCAGTGTGTGTGGTGGCGGCGGCGGCGGCGGCGGAGGAGGCGGTGGAGACTCAGGTAAAGTTGGCGGCCGCGCCGGGAATTGCGCGCGGGCCCTTTAAGCGCCGGCCCCGCCCCTTCCCCCCCCACCCCACCATATCATAATAATAAATTCCTTCTTTAATACATACTTATATATGTATATCTATATTTTGTGAGGGGATTTTTTTCCCTTCCCCTCCCCTGGGCTTCGAAAAAGGAGCTTTCCGTGGAGGGTGAGTAGAAGGGGGAAAGTCCGGCCGGCAGGAATTCTTCCAGGAGGCGGCGGAGCTGCTGGGCCTTTCGAGGGAGGGAGCGGGCGAGGGCGGGGGAAGGGGGCGTGAGGAGGGGAGAGTTCCGGTCCCGAGCGCCACCGCGGCCTAGTCGGCCAGAGCGAAGCCGGGGACTTGCGTAGCGCGCCAGGCTGGGCCAGGGAGGGGCTGAGTCGGGCTGAACCAGGCGGGACCGACCCCCCCCCGCTCAAACTTCTTCGAGGTCGATCCTTCCCCCACAACCTCTGGGTAGGTAAACTACCCCCCCTTCTTCTTACTATGGTTATTACTCTCATCACTATTTTTAAAACATTCCTCCTTCTCTTCCTCGCCCCACCTTGAGGCCCTCTGGGCTGTTTCCGCTTCCAGAGAGCTCCGTGGACCGGGGAAAAGAAAGAGAGAAGAGTCTTTCTTTCCAACTCTCTCCCCCCCCCCCCCCCAACCACCACTCTAAATCCTTTACCGCAAACACAACCCCACCCTTGACTGCAAGCTGATCCTTCTTCCCGGACAACCAGGCCTGGGGGGAGCTTCCTGCGATCGAGGTGGGGGAGACTTTTATTTTCCTCTCTAGAAAGCCGGATCCATTGTTCCTTCCCCCCAGGACCGCTTGTTTCTGTTTCTTTCTTCCCCCGCCAAGGTGTAAAAAGCTGTTAAATCTGGCTGGTGGCGGTGAGAGTTAGACGACTTCTCTTTTCTGTCCCCACCGCCCGCAGATCTGTAAACATTCCCCAAGTAGCCCTTAAAAACCTGCACGTGGAAACGATTTAAAAATAAAAAAGTCAGGGGGGGAGGAGAGAAAGTTCCTCAGTCTCCTCTTTCTTCTTTCTTTTTTTGTGGGGGGGGGGGGGAGGGAGAGAAACAACAGCTTGTGCCAAGTTTGCAGCAGTGTGAGTAACTCTGAAGCTAGGTTGGGCTCCTTCTAGCTGCAGTCCTTTGGGCGCTGAAGTAAAGAGGTAAACTCCATTGTACAAAGCTGGACTACGGCGGATGATTCTTATCAGTGGCTACAAGTCGTCATGGTTATATATTTCGTCCCATATCAAAGGCCTCTGAATGTTGGTTTCCTGAGGACCGGTGCTGCTGGAACTTCAGAAGATGAGTCTCATTCGTGGCTACAAATCATCATAGCTCTATTATGTCCTTCCTTATCAAAGGCCTCTGAATACCGGTTTCATAAGGATCAATCCTCTTGTGCTGATGCCCATCTTGTGGGCTTCTCAGAAGTGTTTAGTTGCCACTTTGAGAACAAGATGCAGATGGGCCTTTTTCCAGATCTTGCAAGACTCTTCTCACCTTCTTACTTTGTAAGTTTGAGCTGCTAGTGCATCCCTTACTATAAAGTTACCTCATGCAAGTGGTACTTAACTTCTGAATAAACTGTTAACTGGCTATAAAACTCCCCCCCCTTTATTATGCTAAATAGTTTTCTGGACTGTTCCTTAAACCTCCTAGCTGCGTCCTTGGATTTTAAAAATATTTTTGGATACTGCCCTTTCTTTAAAGAATTCAGGATATTTCCCTCCCCCTTATGTGGGAGGGTTACCTTCCTCTATCTAACCCTCACTGTTTTTGCTTGTGGATGAAAGACCATAACTGGCCTTGGTGAACATTGTGACTGAACAGTTTCGAATCCAGATCTCCGAATCCTGTGTTGCATTGGTGCTGAATTTCATTACCAGATTACTCTTGCAACTTTGTCTAGGGCACTTTGCGAAGACCTCTGGTGCCAGGCAGACAGATGGGGCACTAAAAGAACCAGGATTCCCTTGGTGCCGGAAGCTTTCAATCCAAAGGGTGTGGTGTTTACGAAAAGAGACTTCAAATACTGCAGAGCTTCTTCTTGTCCTGCCTTTAAAAGCTAACTACCACCATTCTCCTGAGGATTCTGTCACTCAGTGGGGTTTGCGTAATGGTGTTTCTGCTTGTATTGCAGGACAGCTAGCTCATTTTTCCTCAAACCTTGGGAGTTTGTGTTGATCTCCGTCACTCTTCTATCTTCAGTGCCCCCTCCGGCCAGGCCATCTGCTCCAAGTCACCAGTACCATTTCTAGGGCCTCCACTTTCCACATGGCAATTTCAGTTGAGATTTGGTGCCTTTGAGAAAGCTGCCTGCCTGCAGCTCCATGGCCAGTCCTTGTTTATCATGCTGCTTCTGCCTCCCATCCTTCGAAAAGTCCTCTTTTTGTGCCAGAGAACTTGCATCAGCACAGCACAAACACACGTGGCTCTGCTGTTCTTGCTATTCAGCATCTTCTCTTCTGCCTGGCTTCTTCAACCTAAGTTCTTGCTTCTCAGAAAGTGATTCTTAATAACGTACATTGCAATCCTAACCATGCCTACTTTAGGAGTGATGAGGTCAATGAGGCTTGCTCCCAGGTAAGTGGGTTTAGGTTTGCAGCTTCTGTGCTTTTAAAAGGCAGTAGATGGAACAGTTTAATCCTTGGAGCAATCCGTCTATGACCTAGGCTGCTGTTAATTTTTGTCTCACGGACAAGGAACAGAACCAGTGAGTGACTGCTTTGTTGCTTATTTATTTGTTTCTTCTTTCTAAGGCTTGGGATTTGTGCTAATATTCGTTTTCCCTCCCTTGCTCTTTAGAACAAGTTGTTGGACTTCAGCTCCCATCATCCTCAGCATGCCCAATGGTTGAGGGATGATGGGAACTGCAGTCTAGCAACCTCTGCAGGGCCAAAGGTTCCCCATCCATGTTTTAGGAGTTTAAGGGCTCAGGCATCACACAATGAAAGTCAACACTTTTGCCATTATGTCTCTCCTAAGGCGGTTCTTGTAACTAACCAAAATAATACTCTAAACTTTTTCATATTGAGATAATAGAGTCCAGCAGATAAGATCCATTTTAGGTGTTATTACTACCACCACTACTAAAAAATAAATTATATTTACAACTATATATATATATGCTGTTATGGACACAAAACAAGTTTCAGGGTGAAGGTGTATAGCTTTTTAGTAAAGTGTGCTTGTATTGTGATCTGCTGTGCAGTCCAGTCCTATGACTCCAAACCACATCTCACTGATTTCAGTGGGGCTAAGTCACAGAAAACTGCACCCTTAGGTACAAAAAAAGTTTTGCTAAAGGGAAACTTGCTTTCGTTTTTGTGTGTGCCTGTGTTTTTCCGTCTATAGCTGTGAAGTTTGCCTGCTCAGGTTGCCAGAAGCATAAACACCCTGTCAGAATCACTGGCCTTTCCCAGTATCTAGTCTTTCCGGCAAAGAATAACCATCTTTCTTGTTGCTTTGTTCTTAGAACCTTGGAGTCCCAGAAGATGCTTTGTGGGACCAGATCTCTTCTTTGACATGGGGCTATTCATCACAAAAGGGTCTGTCAGACCCATGGCAGCCTTTCCTTCGAACTTATAAAAAGAAGACTGCATATTGCTCTGGGAGACCTTGTTTGGAACATAGAAAGCTACTCAGTCCATTAGTCCAGCTAGCTCAGTATTGTCTCCACACTGGGTAGCAGTGGCTCTCTGTAGTTTCCAACAGGGGTCTCCTGGCCCTACCTGGGATTAAACCTGGGGTCTCCTGCACGAAAAGGATGTGAAGCAGGGCTTTGAGGCATCTGAGGAACTTTTTCTTAGTGTAATGATTAAGTATTCAAGCTATGAGCTGAACATCATCAGTGCTCTTGATTATCTTTGATATTATGGGGTGTCAGATATTTAGGAATAAATTTCTATTGGGAGAGCAACGCTTGCCTTATCAATTCGTACTGAATAGTAATAATGGGAATCCTAGCACTGACCAATCTTACTAATTCTATTAAAGATGGTTGAAGGCTTTGAGGATTGTATAAATATTGTTTCTAATGCTTAATTTTCCTGAGTGAACTGAAACCAACAGCTTTTCATCCTGGCCAAACTGTGATCTCAGATAATAGTGGCTGTTCACCTTTACAGAAACTCATCACATTACATCCTTCATCTCTCTTTATTTTCTTTAGCTATCTATATCAGTATATTCAGCCTTTCCCCTGCACACAACTTATCTGGACCTTTCTGTGTTCTTTCTGAGTTTCTTTTCTCTCTCTGCAAAATCTTCTCCAGCTTATCAGTGAGTTTCCGTGTTGTCCAATCTGGTGTGATTACGCTGTTTAACTCTTATTCTTGATGGTGCAGAGATCTGTAGGGACTAGTTGGATTCTCTCCAGATTCCCAGCTGTGGGTACTGAGGGCACCTGGATAGACCCCTCTAAGCCCCCAGACCTCTGTGTGAATGAAACTTCTTGTATGGAAGCAATGGGCAACTATAGATTTCTGTCATTGACTCAAAGGCCTACACACGTATAAACAGGAAGTTTATTCCACCCACGAGATGGAAGCCGCTGGCGTTGTAATATAGGAAGTGCACTGAGGCTCCTTTTTATGCCAACTCAGGGAGGTGTTTATGGTCAGGACCTGAGCATAAATAGCCCCACAGTGCTTCCCTTGGAAGGCCTTGTAATTTGTAGGGACCGAAAAGGAGTGCAGGGGAAGAGAGCCACCTCAATGTCATCTGAGTATTTTTTGAAGCTGCATTATACATTAACTAATTGAAGCTGCATTAATTTGTAGGATTCAGCACAGTAGAAATTGATGAAGGCTGCTGCTTTGGATAACTTTAGAAGGGGATGAGACAGATTGATGGAAGAGGGAGAGGCCTATTAGCCATGATGGCTAATTTGGAATCTGTCTGTCTCTGGATCCCTGTTGCTCTCACTTTTCTGTCCTGTTTTTGTGGCCGTCTTGGGACATATCTGTCTGGTTATGTGGGGTAGGCTGCTGGAATGGATGCTAGACATTTGCTGAGATCCATCAGGGCTGCTCTGACTGGCAGCAGCTCCCCAAGGTCTTGGGCAGTGACGTCGTTCCCAACCCTTTTGGAAAGGTCTAAAAATAAAACTCTGTTATGGCATATTGCATGCGGAACAGGTTCATGCTAATTGTTCTTAATGTTCTCCCATCTTTGTTTTTTTAAAAAGAAAATTCAAGTAAAACAGACTCTGAACTACAAAAGCCAGCTTATTTTAACACAAACCATGACTACAGGCTGCTGGGCTTAAGAGGTTTGTCTTCAGTAAGGTTTTCGACTTTGTTGAAGCTGTGAGGATTTGGAGGGGGGCCACTCTGTCCTGAAGCCATCCCTCAGAACTGAGGGTTAAAAGTCTGTGTTCTGTATGCAGAGCTGCTTAGCTCACTGCTGAAAAGCAGTTGTTTAGCTGCAGCCTGACCTCACTTCACTGATCTATGGCTTTTCCTCCCAGCAAGGGAAGTTGTCATATCTCGAGTCAGACCATTGGTTCATTTAGCTCAGAATAGTCTGTTCTTGACTGGCAGCAACTCTCCAGGGTCTTCGTCAGAGAGGGGTCTTTACCAAGACATTTTACTGTTCAAGGCAAAGACAGGGTGGTGCAAAACCCTCCCTTTTCCGTGTATAAAACCCACATGGAGTAGCAGCAGAGTCCTTCATCTGTCTACCACACTTAAGGGCAGCAGGCCTCCAAGGCCTTTCCTGCCTGCCGCCTGACTTCCTCTAACAGACAAGCTCAGTGCTAGAAATTAGCCAGGCGCCAGGTGCGTTTTGCGACTGGTGCGGGTCCAATTGCGACCACATGGAGGTCTCTGGGTGCTGGGTTAGCAACTGACATCTCCATCTGGCTGGCCCCTCCAGTTTTCTTAAGCAGGTAAGCAGAAGAGCTTATTTGTTGCATTTATATCCCACCCTTTTCTCCAAGGAGTCCATGGTTCACCTCCCCCTCCTCAGTTAATCCCTACAACGGCCCTGTGAGGTAGGTTAAGAGGTTGCAACTGACTCAAGGTCACCCAGTGAGCTTCATGGCTGAGTGGGGATTGAACCCTGATCTCCAAAGTACTAGTCCAACACTCTAACCACTACACCACACTGGCTTCCTAGAGTCCTTCTGCTACGGGGCAGCTCTACAAATTAAGTAGGTAAATAAATATGGGGAAAGCAAAATGTCACTTGCAAAAGGAACGGAAATATTTTCTTTGAAGCTTGAATTTGTTTTAATCTGGATTATTTTATTTGATGTTTTAATGTGTTGTCAAATGTTGCTTTGATGTTTTTTTCTTTAAGATCTAGAATGGTATAGAAATGAAATTAATAATAATAATAACAACAAATCTAGACATGACGTTGTGGTGACCGCAACCTAGGTTTAGGGTGCCATTTGGCGATTAGCTTATATATCTGAGTTTGGTCAGGCTGGCTCTGCCTGCTACCTGGGATCCTTTAAACCAGCCTTTCTCAACCTGTGGGTCCCTAGATGTTGTTGAACTACAACACCCATCACCCCTAGCTAGCAAGGCCAGAGCTCAGGGATGATGGGAGTTGTAGTCCAACAACATTTGGCGACCCACAGGTTGAGAACCACTGTTTGTTTGCTGGGGACTGAACCTAGGACCTTCTGTGTGTGCAAAGCATGTATGTGCTCTGCAGCTTGTCTTGTGTCCAGCAGCAAACAAACTATTCACGTGGGGCAAGCAGGTCATTATGCTTGGTCCTCAGTTACCTGTGGCTGTAGTCCATACATGAGATAAGAGTGTACAGGCAGCACTGACCCACCAATGGGAGTTTTCGTCCCTTGTTCCAGACCACTTTATAACTTTGTCTGCCACTCCTGTGCTCAGTTGCCCCCAGCGTGCGCCACTAAGGATCCCGAGAGCCACATGAGCCGCTTGCCCACGACTCCCATCGCCTGGGAATAATTGCTGTGTTTTTGTGGTCATTCTGCATGTAGATGCCAGAATTCCCTAAGGAACAGTAGGTAGTTGTTGGAGAAAGCCTATTTTTCAAGCATGCTTTCCTTTCTGGTGGCCCCATAGAACTTTGTTCTCGCATTGGTGCGAGAGAAATAGTTTCCTTCTCTCTCTGTCCTGCTCCCTCGCAATCTCTGTTGGAAGCACAGTACCCCTATTGCAGGGATGGAAAACCTCAATCCTGGGGCATGGATGTGGCTCTTGGGACTCTTCCAAGACCATGCCACTGCTCTGCACCCTGTTCAAGGGCTTTTCCCTGGTTGGAATGTACCATTTAACTGTGGCAATGCTTCTTGCCTAGCTGAATATAGAACGGTGTGTAGAGATCTCTGGTTCTTGTGTGGTTGGACTGTCGCCTACTGTCTAACACCTTTGGCCCTCCAGAGGTTGTTAGACTTCGGTTCTCATCAGTCCCAGTCAGCACACCTGTGGTTAAAAAGGTAACGGGACCCCTGACCATTAGGTCCAGTCGCGGACGACTCTGCGGTTGCGGTGCTCATCTTGCTTTATTGGCCGAGGGAGCCGGCGTACAGCTTCCGGGTCATGTGGCCAGCATGACTAAGCCGCTTCTGGCGAACCAGAGCAGCACATGGAAACGCAGTTTACCTTCCCGCTGGAGTGGTACCTATTTATCTACTTGCACTTTGACGTGCTTTCGAACTGCTAGGTTGGCAGGAGCAGGGACCGAGCAACGGGAGCTCACCCCGTCACGGGGATTCGAACCACTGACCTTCTGATCGGGAAGTCCTAGGCTCTGTGGTTTAACCCACGGCTCCACCCACGTCCCCACATCTGTGGTTAGGGAATTGTAATTCAGTAGCATCTAGGGATCAAAACATCTCCCCATCGCTGATATAATGTTAACAGTTGCATGTGTTGCTCTGCCCATATCTTCCTCTGGCCCTGCACATGTGGCCCCCGGAAGGTTGTCTGTGAGGGAATGTGACCCTTGAACTGCAAAGGTTTCCTCGCCTTCATCCCTACTGCAAGAAAAAAATATCAATATTTAGTTCTGTTGTTTCCGTTCCCCTACAATCACCTAGTATAAAATCTGACCATGCTTCAGCCCAAGGAGTACCAGGGCCTCTTTACTCTCCCAAGCGTGTTTTTTTAAAACAGGAGGAAGGGGAGACTGATGAAAAGCACTGTCTCCCCCCCCCCCCACTGGCCACAGGGTCTTGTTAACTCATGGGGGAATTGTCATTACTAATAGAACCCATCGTTTAGTTGGATTTCTTTGTATCTGATTTGGTCAGCATTGGCCACTGTGAATAATAGCCTACTAATGAACTTAGGAAGTCAGGTCATTAGCTCATCCAGATCAGTACTGTCTACACTGACAGGCAGCAGCTCTCCAGGGTTTCAGGCAAGGGAGCCTTTTCCCAGCATGACCTGAGATTGAAGCTGGTGCCTCTGAGCTATGGTCCTCCTCTTAAACTTATTAGGTGTGGGTTTTATGAAATATATGCTGTCTCTGATCCCTTGCGTTTATAGGCGTTCTTGGTTAAAAGCATCTTCCAGAGTGCAAATTTCCAGAGTGTTTGTGCCACTGTTTTTAGGCAGGGCAGCACAGATTTATGGGGACATCCTTCCACTTTATAAAGCTTGGCTTCATTCTTGTTGAAAACTGCTGTGATTCTTGTTGAAAACTGGTGTGGTCTTGGGGCCAGAATCTGAGCCCGAGGACCAGGAAAGACCCTGCTTCAATCCTTGCTTCGAACTCTGATCTTGCGAAGATGACCCCTGGTTACCAGCTCTGAGGGTTGCTGGATGCAGCTCAGCTGGAGAATGTCGCTACCCTGCTCTGAGATGCCAACTTGTCAAAGTTCCCTTTTTCTTTTTCTTTTTCTTTTTTTGTTGCAACACCAACCTGTAACTTTCCATTGGTCATGGAAACTTTCCTTAAGGAGATGGGTTTTATCAAAGGCTTTTTCACCCAAAGCTGAGAACAAGCTTGGAACTCTCCCCTTTGAGAACTGGCGTGAGTCTGAGGGATTTGAGGAGTGGACTCTGCACCTGGGACATGCGAGTCCTCGCAAGCTGATGGTTTTAAGAAGGCAATTTGTACCGGGACGTGGGGCAGAACTGGGAGAAAGAATACTTGACCCCTTGGCTTAAGGCAGGGGTGGCCAACTCCCAAGAGGCTGTGATCTACTCACAGAGTTAAAAACTGGCAATGATCTGGCAGTTCGGATCAAAGTTGGTGAGCTTCTTTGGGGGGAGCCAGTGATCTGCCACAGACATCCAGCGATCTACCGGTAGATCATGATCTACCTGTTGGACATGCCTGACTTAAGGGATCAGGAGTTGGTTCTTCCGTGTTAATCACAAAAGGGGATGTGTTGGCAAAATGTGGCTGGGCCATCTGATTGCTCGTTTCCTTAAAACAAACCTTTTTTTTCTTCTTCTCTCCACTCCACAGAGTTCTACCTTGTAAATACTGTTATTTGTATATACTGTAAATGATGACATCGGTGGGCACTAACCGAGCCCGGGGAAGCTGGGAGCAGACGCAGAACCAGGCACAGCACAAACAGAGGCCACAGGTGAGGGCGGAGCAGGCCAGGGTGTCCATGGAAACCAGTTAGCTTTGGGAGGGGAGGAGTCCTCTTGGCTCCCTCACCTTTTCCTTTTTTCCGTTGTGACTAAGAGCACGCTGGCCTAACGTCTTTCCCACGAGACAAAGGAAAACTCCTCCGCACCCTTTTGGGCTGCTCTTAGTTTGCATGCTTAGGAGCTGAGGCAAAGTGCTGGCTTTGTGGGCAAACACAGGAAGAATCAGTGTTCAAACTTTCTTGATACGTGTCGCAGGTGAAAGGACTAATTTCCCGGCCACTGACGCTGAACCTGTTGGGATATCTGGATAAAACATCTGGTTGCCTGGGCAGTGAAAAGCTCTTGAAACCTCCCCCATTGCTAAGCCCAACCAGTTGCCTATTAATTACAGTTTTCAAACGTTTGGGTTTTTTTCAGTTGTGACACAAAGAGGGGAAGAGAGGCTGGAAAAGGGGACAATATCTTATCCTTTCTGTTCCAGAACCTCTGCTTTTCCATTAATCTGCATTCCATGGAAGCGTGTTGTGCTATTGATATGTATAAGAAATAGAAAATTAATACCAAATTCATAAGAGAGGCAAACATAGAGGAGTTGAGCTCTTATGTTGATAACCACAACAAGCCTTTATCCTTGTTTAACAGAGATTAGAACACAACTGAATGACACGATGAGAGAGAATTTAAATACATCTCATCCCTACTTTAGACTGCATTCTGGATCCTCACCCTTAACTGAGGACTAAAACCTCTCAGTCTTGGTCCCAGTGTGTTAGTCTCAGCGTTAGTCCCAGTGTATTTGTACTCCGCTTCTTAGCCAAAAAGCAGAGCAGCTTACACAAACCAGTCCCTGCTCCTTGGGTTTACAATCTTAAGGCAAGGGTGGGTTAGGGAGAGAAGAAGCAAGCTCGGGTGCAAATTCTTAAAGTTACAGTTCTGAATAATGTAGTTACATAGTTGTATCTGTGCAGTTATATAGTTGTGTCTATATGAGAAAATTCCTCCTTATCAGCTCTGGAAGCTGAGCAGGTGATAAATGTCTAAGCCAGTAGGGCAGGGCTTTGCGCAGCTCTTCCCTCGTAACTTGCTGGTGGGAGCTTTGTGGCTTTGCCCTCCTCCTTCGCTGATGTCTGTGGTTGCCTGGCCTTGGAAGTACCCAATTCAGATCTGAGGGCAGAGCGAATGGCAGTGTCCAGCTCATTCTTTCTCAGGCAACTTCCCTGCTCCCGGCCAGATGCCCCATTTACAGGGCTAACTTGTTGTCTTTCTGCCCTGCTTCATTCTAACACTTCCACCTCTGGCCCCTGTCTCCACAGGCCACTGCAGAGCAAATCCGACTTGCACAGATGATATCCGACCACAACGATGCTGACTTTGAGGAGAAAGTGAAACAAGTAAGTTTTTTGGGATGCTGGAGGACGTGAGGAAAGGGGAAGACTCTTTCTCCAAGGAGAGTGTGGCTCTTAACTCCTTGCCCTACCAGCTGACTTTGATGTCTCCTGGGAGAGAGGAACACGATGGACACACTCATGGCTGCTTTGGATAGCTTGAGGGAGGCATTTAGGTTCAGGGGTTTGAAGTCCCATGACTGGTGACAGGTCCCAGCCGAGTCGATGGGTGGCCTTATCCTTTGTTGCTTCTCCCTCGGCAGCTGATCGACATCACGGGCAAGAACCAGGATGAGTGTGTCATTGCCTTGCACGACTGCAATGGGGACGTCAACAGAGCCATCAACGTGCTGTTGGAAGGCAACCCGGACACGGTAAATCTGCGGCTTTGCGGGGCTCGGTTAGCAGAGTGGCGTTGCGGGTTGCAAAGACCTTTTTTATTCTCTGCTGGGCAAAGGGAGTAGCATTGGGGAGGGGAGAAGGGCAGCCCATGTATAGACCCCCATGTCTCAGAAGATGAGGCAGTTCACAGTCTACTGTCTGTGCTAGACTACAATTCCCATCATCCCTCATGACTGGCTGTGTTGACTGCAGCTGATGGGAGTTTGTAAGGAGAGAGAGAGACCCAGGAGAAAAGCTGACAGAGTGAGGCAGATCTGCAGAGGGCAGATGTTGAAAAGTCAGGTCATGGGGCACTATGAAATCTGTGTAGGATTCTGTGGTTTAAATTAAAGTTAAGTTGTGGGTCTTAAGGCAGGCAGGGAGAACAGCAGCCCAAGGGGCTGCATGCCCCACTCCAGGCCTCTCAGCTTAGCCCAGGGGTCAGCAAACTTTTTCAGCAGGGGGCCGGTACACTGTCCCTCAGACCTTGTGGGGGGCCGGAATATATTTTTTGGGGGGGGGGGGAGTCAACAAATTCCTATGCTGCACAAATAACCCAGAGATGCATTTTAAATAAAAGCACACATTCTACTCATGTAAAAACACACTGATTCCTGGACTGTCTGCAGGCCAGATTTAGAAGGCGATTGGGCCGGATCTGGCCCCCGGGCCTTAGTTTCCCTACCCATGGCTTAGCCCTTGGAACACTTCCCAGGCTACACCGCTCCTTAGCCCTGCTTGGCATCCCAAGCATTTGTGGGTGGGTGGAATGTGTCCTTGAGCTCTGATAATGCCTCTCATCTGTATGGGTGACAGAGAGGGGTGTTTGTACATTTGTTGCACACCCACTTTTGCCTCACCGCTGGCATGTGGCCCTTGGAAGGTTCCCCAGGCAGAAATGCAGCCCTTGGGAAGAAACAGGTTTCCTACCCCCAACCTGAGAAGACTCACCTGTTCATCGGCCCAGGCCCAGATCTTGCGGTTCTCCTCTCCTGATGATCCCGGCCCCCTCTGCATACTGCTTCTAGTTGTCAAAATATTCTGCTGTCTTCACTCCAGTGTTGATTCCTTCTATGAATTCTCATTTTAGAAATGTGAAAAAATGAAACCTGGTTGATGCAGTTATGCTTTCTTCCCCCCACCTCCCCCTCAAAAATGTCCAGAACTGAACTGGAATTTTAACTCTAGTCAATGTCTAGCAGGTTTTTCTTTATTTTTTTTTTCAATGAAATTTTTATTTTCCAAAATAGAACTTTATAAACTTTTAGAAACAATAACTGGGTACAAGTCTAGTTCTACAATACCATCTTTGCAACTAATCTAAAATGTATGAACACACCCGGTACACTGTTTTATAGGGGTCAGCACAAGAATATCCGCATCTCTTCTGTACGGTGCTTTTTGAAAAATAATATTTTTTGGAAAATAATATTGTGGTGTTTTTTTAATAAAATGACCGTGACCAACTTCAGTGAAACCTGTAGAATGTTTCTTGCATGCATCTGTGAAATTGAACGTGTGTTGCGTGCATGGAGAATGGGAATAAATCTTGCCTCTCCCTTCGCAGCACTCCTGGGAGATGGTTGGGAAGAAGAAGGGGGTTTCAGGACAGAAAGACAGCGGGCAGACGGAACCCAGCGAAGAAAGCAAAGAGAACCGAGAGAGGGAGCGGGACTTCAGCCGGCGACGAGGTGGATTGCCAAGAAGGGGCCGAGGGATGAGCCGCGGAAGAGAGTGTACGAGTCGCGACTTTGTGCGGAATAGCTGCCGGTGTGGGGTGGGGCAACGAGACGAGAGGAAAGGTTGCAGGTGGTTAAAACCTCACGGCCAGAGGTGTGCGGCGTAGGGGTAGTTACGGCTTCCCTGTCTTCCCTGTTGTACCTGGCATTGCTGTGTACGGAGCTGGAAAAATAACAGTCACATTTTGAATTCCTGCTTCACACTTTATTTTTTAATAGTTAGCTCTGCTTGGGAGTCAACAAAATGTTTCAAATATCCAGGTGTTTTGGGTAATCGGGATCCTTAGGGTTTTTGGTTTTTTAAAATTGAGACCTGTTTTATACAAATGCCGTTTCACAAGCCAACTGTGAAGATGTGTTTTGTTTGGGTGTTTGTATCTTCTTTAAAACAAACAAAAAAAGACCACCCAACCCCCTTTACAACATCTGTTTCGCAACCTATGGGTTGTATTTTATTTTCATCTGAAGACCACGTATCTCCATTCCTTTAAAAGCAGATGGTTCGTTCTAAAGACCCTCAAGGGAAATTGAGGACGCTGAGTCTGTAAAATTTAGACACAAGCATATTGCAGGGCAGGGCTGGGAAAACTGAGTGGTGTGGGTTGCTTCTCCTGTAGTAGAGGAAGGGGGTCATGTGTGGATTGTCACCACCCACCTCTCCCCTGGCAAGAGGTTGAACTTAGGAGAGGGTGCACCTGGTGGGCAGGGCAAACAAGAATCCTTAATCCATTCAGCACTGTACTCGAGCCTTGCGCCCCGCCCCCCCAATGCACTCAACACACTGGAAACTTACTAGTGCGGTTTTGTGTCTTCCAGTTCGGGGCCAGGAGAATGGACTGGACAGTGGCAAGACAGCCGGACCCACTGGAAGAGGCACAGAGAGAGGGCGACGAGGCCGCGGGCGAGGCAGAGGTGAGAGAGGCGGCTCAGCAGCCTGGATAGCTTTTACAAAGAGGACTGGAAATTACCATGGAGAATACTGCTGCCAGTGGCTACTAGGCACGATGGCTATTTTCTCCCCATACTGTCAGAGGCAGGGTATCTCTTGATAACCAGTTTCTGGGAATCAAGTGTGGAAAGGGAGACTTTCAGGCTTCCCCTACTTAGCTTGTCCATTTGAGAACAGGAAGGATCAGGTGCATTTTTTGTAAGACCATAAAATCAGGTGATTGAGTGGTATATAGAATTAAGCATGGTGTGGAGGAAGTTGATCAAGAGAGGTTTTCCTCTCTTAACACTAGAATTCAGGCTCATCAAATGAACGTCGGAAGACTCGGGACAGACAAAGAATAAATAAATCCTGATTTAAAGTGCCTTTGAATCCATCCCTCCTGCCGTACGGTGGGCTGCATACCAGTAGACCCTTTCTGGCTCCTTCATAGCTATAAAGGGGGGACAGCGTATGCTACAGCAAGTCTTGGCATCGTTGGCCAACTCAGTCCTGCAGCTGTGATAGCTGACTGGCCACCTCCGGTGATCAAACAAACAAGGTGTTTGATTCCTAATCCGACTGCACCTGAAACCAGGCAGGGGAAGCTTTTTCAGCCTGGAAGTTTCATTCCCACATAGGGAACCTTATGGGGGCCACAGTGCCCCTCAACCCTGGCCCTCAGCCATGCCTGCTGCAGATGGTCAGAGTTGGGAGCCCAATAACTGGAAGGTCGCAGGTTCTCCACATCTAGACTATCCCACATTCTCCCACCTTCATTGTGGATTTGAACTCTGGCACTAGTCCAGCTCTCAGTCTCAATTGGGTACCTGCAAGGTGGGTGGTTGTTATCAGTAGGCTCATTTTCGTTTTGCTTTAAAGCAAGGCTGGGGGCCCTCTGTCTCCGCCCCCCAAAGTTGTTGGGGGGGCTGACTTACATCATCCCCGACCAATATCAGCGATGCATGATGGAAGTTGTAGTCCCATCCTTGGTTCAAAGGAGTGAAACTGGTGGGGGAAATAGGAGATGGGTGAAGATAGAAGACTTTTTAAAATCTGGTTTAGTTTACCTGGAGGTGTATCCCAGGTCCAGTAAGGTTTAAAGCTGCCTGTTTTTTTTTTGTTGCAGGTGGATCTGGAAGGCGGGGAGGAAGGTTTTCAGCCCAAGGCATGGGGTAAGCTTCACAGCCTTTGTCTTAACTCTATTCTTGGGCGGGGTGGGCAGAGGAAGGGAGTTTATCTGTGACCAGATGACACTCACCTGTGGCCTGGATAGGGGGAGGGAAGAGACTAAAGGGTCAAAGCAGGACAGACATGCCCTTGAGATGTACACTCAAATTCCCCTTTCCTCACCCACCCTGTCTTCCAGAACTTTCAACCCCGCGGACTATGCCGAGCCCACGAGCACGGAAGAAGGCTACGGGAACAGTAACAGCAATACATGGAACAACACCGGGAGCTTTGAGCCGGACGACGGCACGAGTAAGTGACCTGGGCGCTTTGTGCTGCCGTAGTTTGGGGCCAGAGTTCAGCTCCTGTCAGTAAAAAGGCCAACAAGTGGGTCCCCTTCAATACAGCTTGCCTTTCTTCAACATAAAGGGTTGCATTTTATCAAGCCTAGGCTGGTTGGCAATAGCACTCTGGGTGTTGCAGGTAGACATCTTCCCCAGAGATCCCTTTACGTCAACACTGCCCAAACCTGTAGTCCAACAACAGCTGGGAACCCAACTCCCATCATCCCTAGCTAGCAGGACCAGTGGTCAGGGATGATGGGGACTGTAGCCCAATAAGAGCTGGGGACCCAAGTTTGAAAAACACTGTTTTAAATGAAGACTGGGGGTGGGGGAGAGAACCACCATTCCCAGCAGCTGCCCTGCCGCTGAGCGATGACCAGCTATGCCCCTGTGTGATTGAAGTCACCCAATTCTGCCATCTAGAGCCACTTAATCATAGGGACGCGGGTGGCGCTGTGGGTTAAACCACAGAGCCTAGGACTTGCCGATCAGAAGGTCGGCGGTTCAAATCCCCGCGACGGGGTGAGCTCCCATTGCTCAGTCCCTGTTCCTGCCAACCTGGCAGTTCAAAAGCACATCAAAGTACAAGTAGATAAATAGGTACCGCTCCGGCGGGAAGATAAATGGCGTTTCCATGAGCTGCTCTGGTTCACCAGAAGCAGCTTAGTCATGCTGGCCACATGACCCAGAAGCTGTACGCCGTCTCCCTCGGCCAGTAAAGTGAGATGAGCGCCGCAACCCCAGAGTCGGCCACGACTGGACCTAATGGTCAGGGGTCCCTTTACCTTTAGAGACACTTAATGCCTATCCAGTTGCCCCATCATGCCCTTAAACCCAGCCATTTTACTTGTGCTTGATGCTGTAAAAAAAATGGCTGGTTTTATTTCTGTTTAAAACAGCTTTGGTTCACGGTTACAATCCACGTTAAGCGCTTCTGATCCATTTTCGTATTTTCGATTGTAAAACCTGTGGGGAAAGTTGCATTGGAGTTTGAGGGTATCTCTGGCTAGTCCTAGTGCAGGGTTGGAGAGCCTGTGGCACCCTGCAAGCTGATGGACTCCCAGCTCCCATCTTTCCTGAGCTTTAGCCACACTGGCCGGGGCTGATGGGAGCTGGGAGTCCCAGCATCATCTGAGTGCATCCCATCAGCTACCCCTGGTCTTTAGAATGTGGTGGTTAACCTCCACTGGGCAGGGGTGAGTTGGGTCCGCCAGCCTATGATTTCAATGAAGTTTTCCCAGGAAAGGGAAGAAAAATAATCTCCACCCACCGCTCCATTGCACACCCTTTTCATCTCTTTCAGCAACAGCATAACTTCAGGGAACTGAAGTGTTGAGTGCAGGAAGCTGCCTTGTAATGGCTTAGACCAGAGCTTCCGAAACTTGGGTCTCCAGCTGTTTTTGGACTCCCATCATCCCTAGCTAGCAGGATCAGTGGTCAGGGATGCTGGGAACTGTAGCTCAAAAACAGTAGGGAGACCCAAGTTTGGGAAATCCTGGTCCATCTAACTCAGTACTGTCTACACTGACCGGCAGGCACCCCCCCAGGGTTTCAGGCAGAGGGGGGGCCTTTCTGCCAGTCCTAGCTGGAAATGCCCTTGGGGATTGAACCTGGAACCTTGCCTCTGAGCTCTGGCCTTCCTCCATAAAAGAAGACAACAGTGTCTTTCTGGTTGGACCAAAAGACCACTTGAGGTTTTGGAGGGAAGGTTCCCTTATCTGGATGTGCAGTAGAAATGTAGAAGTGGGAAAAGAACTGCAGTGTCTTAACTTTTCTCTTGGAAGTAGATCCCACCGTTCTTTGTGTGTCCTGAGCTAAGAAAGGGGGGACCGTTAAAAGTTGTCGCTGGAAGGGGACAACCCTTTTCATTGGCCCCCAAGGAGGGTTTACTTGTCCACAGTGTCTACAGAACGCACTCCTCATTTCATACTCCCACGATTAGTTTGTAGTATTAAGTATATTTTTTTAATTTTAACAATATCCACAGGTATGGTGGGCGGCAGAGTAGTCTTGGGGTGGAGAAGGGGGTGGCGGCAGCAGCAGCGGCAGAATCGCCTCGCTTTTCTCATTAGAATACAAAACCGTTTTCACTGTTTTCACCCCGTTCTTTTTTTTCCTTTTTCTTTTTTTTCTGTTTCTTTTCAGGAGTTGATTACATTAGGGGTGAGGGGTCAAATTATCCCCGAAAATTTGACACTGCTCCTGGTACGAGAAATCCAGGTGCACTAATTGCCCGGGATCTCTTTATTTATAAGTTGGAATATATCTGTGGATATGTCATTGTCTCGTTCCTCCCACTCCACAACCCCTGCCCTCCTCCATCTCTTTCCATCTCGGTTTGGTTTCATTTAATGAATATGTGTACGTTCTTGCCTGTGCTTTTACTAACACTGACACCCCACCCCACCCCGCCTTCCCCACACCTCTGTGTTTTTAGGGGGAGGCGGGGTTTGGGCTTCCATTTGTTGTGTTTTTCTGTGTTTGGGGGTGGGTGGGGAGATGAGTTTGCTTTCCTGGCTGTTTTGATTGCACCCTCCACCGGCTGTGGCTGCCCCTGTTGTGGTTCCCCTCTCCTGGCTCTTTAAAGCTCTTGCATCTTGATTCGAAGGCCAAGTATCCTTGGGACATAAGCTCAGAATGGCCTTGTCAGTTCAGACCAAGGAGTCCATCTATATTTCGGGGGGGGGGGACCAGCTAGGTGCCTCTGTTGGGCTCTCACAAGTGGGACTGAAGGTGACAGTCCCCCAGTATCTGGCATCCACAGATACACTGCCTCTAAACACAGAGGTTCCATCTAATTGGCCTTCTGAGGAGCCAATGATGAGGCAATTTCTGCTGCAACACCTTCCTCAAGATCTACAGATGGTTCATTTGCAGTTCCAACTGGTGGGTAGTTAACACTGGTGGGTTCTTACAATCTCCTGGTGGATCGCTGGCCAGTTGCTGGCAGGCGGCTGAGATTTCTTTCAGAGAAAGTTGGGCAAGGCCTTGGTCTGATCCTGCAAGGCCATTTCTTATGTTCGTAAGCAAGAGCGCAGACTTGGGATCACTGAAGACAGGTTAGTTGCGCCTTGACCATGAAGAGATCCTGAGTTAATCCCCTTCTGCAACTTCTAAAAAACTCACTGATAGCCTGACTTGCGGGTGCAGAGTGGGGGGGAATGGACTATGGAGGGGAGGCAGTCCTGCTACACAAGTCGGGTTTGCCAGCCATCCAGGGACCAAGTGTGTGCAGACTTCTGCAGATTTGGCGAATGCTGACAGGGTATTGAATCTAGCGAAGGTCTTGTGTGAGTAAAACCGCTCAAGCTGGCCCAGCGGAATTTCTCCTGGCACGCCCCCTCGTTCTTCTTTTGGGGGGGGGGGTTAGAAGAAACCCCAGAGCAGATTTGGAAGGTTGGGGACGTGGGAGGCAGGACTCCCAGCTTGCATCATCTCTGGCCTTTGGCCTTGCTGGCTGGAGCTGATGGGAGTTGGGAGGCCCTGGGGGTTACGCACCTGGATTAGACTGAGAGAGAGAAAGTGTGGGACTGCTCCAAGGTCTCTCAACAAGCTTCATGCCTGAGAAACGTGGCGGGGGGTGGGGTGCTTCAAGTCTCCCTGGTCCAACACCCAGCTATAGTGCCTTGCAGAGTTTTCTTTTTCCCCCAGTTTCAAGTCTTCATATCTTTTCCCTTGCACTTTCGGCTAATGGCGATGTGTGCGTTTTAAAAAAAAGCAAAACACACCTTCAGGAGCCATCAGAGTGTATGCATGTTTTTAAATGCCCATAGTCAATAAATGAATATTTCAAGGAACAGGGAAGTGACCTGAACAGCAGCAGGGGGGGCAGGGGGCTTTTTTATTTAGTAAAAGTAACCTTAAAACGTGGGAAAGAAATGTATCTTGGCTTGATTCAGCTTTTTCTTAACCATTTACCCAACCTGCCTCTTTGAGACGGTAAAAGACCTGCCTTCGCTTTCATAGGGCTGAAAGCAAATTTTTGCAGGGGGGAGACATCCGAGCCAGTCTCTTGCAGGACGCACGAGCATCGTGTAGTATTGAGTTATTTATACACTGCTTAGACACTGTTGTAATTAAGCAGTTTATAAATCTGTAAGAACACACACGTATGCAGAAACGGAACCTTCCGTTGACTTGACCATTTTGTACGGATCCTAACCCAGTGGCGGCGATCTTCTGGGAAAATTGGGCTTTTGCAGGACTTTGGGGAGGGGCAGTGGCAGGAGGCGGAATGGGCAGGGTGGAGAGATGCCACATTTGATTGAACTGGGCAGGGGGCATGTAGAATATCGGTAGGGCTGTCCATCACCGTTTGTTCCTAAGGGAAGAGAGTTTCAGGACGGGGTCAAGCAAGACATCTCTTTTCCCCACAGTGATTCCAGGGTCCAGCCTCTTTGCTTTGGTGTTCAGTGGGTGGGGGAGCATGCCTGGTGTGCCCATATTTTCCCTCCTCTCCCCCCTCCCCCCACCCCAGAGCTTGTGTCTGTCTGGGCGAGGGGCACCAACCTGCTTAGCTGCTTGCAATGCTTCTTGAAAATCACCCCCTTTTCCCGGGAAGCACCCAGGATTCGCTTGTACCAACCCCACTCTCTGTTTTGTTCTTTGCCAGGTGCGTGGAGGACGGCGACGGAGGAATGGGGGACCGAGGACTGGAATGAAGATGTAGGTACACCCCAGCTCTTGCGTCGCTTCCCTTTCTGTGTGCGCTTTGCCTTCTCTGACTTGGGATCACCCTAACTTCCTGCCTCTCCTTTCCTTCCCCAGCTTTCAGAGACCAAGATCTTCACTGCCTCCAACGTCTCATCTGTGCCTCTGCCTGCGGAAAATGTGACCATCACGGCTGGACAGAGGTGGTCCATTTGCGCCTGCCACAGTAGCTGGATTTTAGTTTAGAAATGAGTTTCTTTTTGGCGGCGGGGCTGGGGGAGAGAGCAGGGGAAGAAAGCAAACAACCATTGCCCTATCCAGGATGTGGCGGACAGGACTGTAGTCCTCCAGATGTTGATGGACTCTCCAACTCACTTCAGCCCTGGCCAGTACAGTGGGACCTCGGGTTAAGTACTTAATTCATTTCAGAGGTCTGTACTTAACCTGAAAGTGTTCTTAACCTGAAGCACCACTTTAGCTAATGGGGCCTCCAGCTGCTGCCGTGCCGCCAGAGCACAATTTCTGTTCTCATCCTGAAGCAAAGTTCTTAACCTGAAGCACTATTTCTGGGTTAGCGGAGTCTGTACCCTGAAGCGTATGTAACCTGAAGCGTATGTAACCCGAGGTACCACTGGATGACCAGAGGTCAGGCAGGCCTGTGTCAGCCCACCCTGGGAAGAATTCAGAGGCATGCTATTACAATCCTTCCATCATTGGAAGCAGTTCTGCTTGCCAGACAGAACAATCTCTCCACTTCTCTCACCTTCCCAAGCGTTGTTCTGGGTTTTCTCGCCCCCGTCCCCCAAGCTGACTCCTACCAATTGTTGCTCTGGCTCCTACCAATGCAATTCTTGAGTCCTCTCCATCTGGCCCTTGGGACTCTTCCCCCCCCCCCCCCCCCCCCCCCAGATTGTGCAAGATCTAGAGGCACATTCCTCACCAACAGTCCTCCTTTGCGCTCTTCTTGGGAGTTTTTTGTCTGGCTGGAATGTGTCCTTGAGCTCTGATAAAGCTGTTTTTGCTTCCCAGGATGGAGGATAGAGAGAGGGGTGCATGTGTAAAAACTAGGCTGCTGCACAGAGGGAAAATTCACATTCCTTGCTCTGTCCACATTCGCCTCTGGCCCTGCCCAAGCTCTATGTGTGGCCCCCAGAATGGGCTTTCCTCTGCCTGAAAAAGCAAAAAAAAGAAGGGAAAAAAGCAACACAAAACCCACAACTTTCTCCCCGAGGTATAATGTCTTTTGTGCCCTGGTTTCGGTGTGCATTTGCTTCCCAGGACGATACTGTAGCATAAACTGAACATGAGCAAATCCACCGTGGATGCCAGATCAGAGACTAAAGCAGCCTCCGCCAATGCCTGGGTTAACACGGGCTGCTGGGAAATGTAGTCCAGAACATCTGGAGACTGTCATGTTGGCACAGGCGGCATCAAATGCATCCAGCCACCTCAGCAGCCTGCTGGTATGCCCAAGATCCTCTGCCAACCCTGCCTGATTCTGCACTGCACAGTAATTCTGTGCACAAGCAGATCACATAGAATTGTAGAGATGGGAGGGACCTCGACGGTCATCTAGTCCAACCCCCTTCAATGCAGGGATATCAGCTAGATCATACGTGACAGGTGGCCGTCCAACCTCTTCTAAAAACCTCCAAGGAAGGAGACTCCGCCACCTCCCAAGAGAGAGAGCCCATTCCACTGTCGATCAGTTCTTACCGTCGGAAAGTTCTTCCTGAAGTTTAGTTGGAATCCCCTTTCTTGCAACTTGAATCCATTGCTTCGGGTCGTACCCTCTGGAGCAAGAGAAAACAAGGTTGCTCCATCCTGCAAGTGACAGCCCTTGAGATATTTAAAGAGATAGCTATCATATCTCCTCCCAGTCTCCTCTTTTCCAGGCTAAACATACCCAGTTCCTTCAACTGTTCCTCATAAGGCTTGGTTTCCAGGCCCTTCGTCATCTCGATTGCCCTCCTCTGCACACATTCCGGCATGTCAACATCCTTCTTAAACTGTGGTGCCCATAACTGAACACAGAACCCCAGGTGTGGTCTGATCAGGGCAGAATAGAGCAGTACTATTACCCTCCTGGATTTGCACACTATACAGTCATACCTCATGTTATGTCCGCTTCATGTTACATTCTTTCAGGTTACGTCCCGTGGCGACCCGGAAGTACCGGAAAGGGTTACTTCTGGGTTTCGCCGCTTGCGCAGACGCGCAAAATGACATCACATGCAGGCGAATCGCAATCCACGCATGCACAGACGCGCTGCTGCGGGTTGTGTTTTTTTTCATGTTGCGAACGGGCCTCCGGAACGGATCCTGTTCGCAACCAGAGGTACCACTGTACTTTTCTCGATGCACCCCAGAATAGCATTGGCTTATTTTGCTGCTGTTAACTCATGCTCAGTTTGTGGTCTACTAAGATCCCTAAGTGGGACGCGGGTGGCGCTGTGGGTAAAACCTCAGTGCCTAGGACTTGCTGATCGTAAGGTTGACGGTTCGAATCCCCACGACGGGGTGAGCTCCTGTCGTTCGGTCCCGGCTCCTGCCAACCTAGCAGTTCGAAAGCACCCCTAAGTGCAAGTAGATAAATAGGGACCGCTTTATAACGGGAAGGTAAACAGTGTTTCTGTGTGCTGCGCTGGTGCTGGCTCGCCAGATGCAGCTTCGTCACGCTGGCCACGTGACCCGGAAGTGTCTTCGGACAGCGCCGGCTCCCGGCCTCTTGAGCGAGATGAGCGCACAACCCTAGAGTCGGTCACGACTGACCCTGATGGGCAGGGGTACCTTTACCTTTTTAAGACCCCTAAACCCTTTTCACATGTACTACTGGAAACCCAGGTGTGTCCCTCATTTTACATTTATGTAGCTGGTTCCTCCTGCCCTTAGTGCAGAACCTGACATTTGATCCTATTGAAATTCATTTTGTTAGCTTTAGCCCTGGCATGGGACATCCCTTTTGGCACAGGAGCAGTGGTGGGCCGGCCAGGCCACTCACCCAACCCCCGCTCACGGTGACGCTTCTGCCTCCTTCCTAGAATCGACCTTGCTGTGCTGCTAGGAAAGACCCCTTCTTCTCTGGAGAACGAGTCGACCAACATGGATTCCTCGCAGGCACCTGCCCTCAGCCAGCCGCTGGTGTTCAGCAATTCCAAGCAGGCTCCTATATCCCAGCCCAGTTCGGGGAACACCTTCCCGCACCACGGCATGGTAAGGAAAAGGACAAGCCTCTGAACCCCGCGGTCGTGCACGTGTTGTATTTAGAAGAGTTCAGCCTCCTGGTCCCCATCTGGGGCTGCTGTGTTGTTTTGCCCAGCCAAAGCCTCCATCCGCCTGCTTCAGCCGGCCTTCCCTTCCTGCCGTTTCAGGTCGGCATGCTGGGGAAGGGGTTCAGCGACGTCGGCGAGGCCAAAAGCGGCGGCGGCGGAGGCACCGCAGTCTCCGCCTCCGCTGCCACCACCACCACCGGCTCGCAGTTCCTGGAGCAGTTCAAGACAGCCCAGGCGTTGGCTCAGCTGGCAGCTCAGCACCCTCAGCCATCCGGGAGCAGCAGCGCGGCCACGTCCTGGGACAGCGGCACCACGAGCCACTCCTCGTCTCTCGTGCAGTACGGTAAGGTGGAAGGGGGAGGCTGGAGGGGTCTTGTGAATGGGGAGAGTGTTGGAATGCGCAGTTCACTGTTACAGCCCTGGCAGGGCTGCACCGAATGCCCCCAAATCCTGAATCTGCTTGAAGATCTTTTGTTGAGTTAATAACTGCTTCTCAGTACAGTGCCAGTGTGGTGTAGTGGTTTAGAGCGGTGGACTCGTAATCTGGTGAACTGGGTTCGATTCCCTGCTCCTCCACATGCAGCTGCTGGGTGACCTTGGGCTAGTCACACTTCTCTGAAGTCTCTCAGCCCCACTCACCTCACAGAGTGTTTGTTGTGGGGGGGAAGCGAAAGGAGAATGTTAGCCGCTTTGAGACTCCTTCAGGTAGTGATAAAGCGGGATATCAAATCCAAACTCCTCCTCCTCTTCTTCTTCTTCTTCTTCTTCTTCTTCTTCTTCTTCTTCTACAGTGGTACCTTGGTTTTCGAACGGCTTAGTTGTCGAACAAATCAGGTCCCGAACACCACAAACCCGGAAGTAAGTGTTCCGGTTTGCGGATGTTTTTCAGAAGCCGAACGTCTGACGCAGCTTCCGTTTGAGTGCAGGAAGCTCCTGCAGCCAATCGGAAGCCACACCTTGGTTTTTGAACGGTTTTAGGAGTCGAACAGACTCCCGGAACGGATTATGTTCAAGGTACCACTGTATATCTACCTCCGTATCTGGCCACTCCAGCAGCCAGAATTGAATCTGTGAAGAACACTTACTTATTTTGCATTTATATCCCATCTTTCTTTCTTTCTTCTTTTCTTTTTTAAAAAGCCAGGTAGCGCCCATGGGTCTCAAACCACTGGAAGGGGTTAGGGGATCTAAGCAATGCTTTGGTTATATCCCATCTTTCTTTTACCTCCAAGGAGCTGCACGTTGTTGTCCCCCCCCCCCCCCCGCCCATTTAATCCCCGCAACAACTCTGTGAGGTTGGTGAGGCCAAGAGGCAGTGACTGGCCCAAGTTCCCAGCCAGCAAGTGTAATGGTTGAGCGGGGATTTGAACCCTTGTCTTTCCCAGGTCCTAGTCTGGCGCTCCTAACCACTAAGACACTCTGGCCCCGCACCTCTGGTGGTACGGTTTGTCAGAGCCTTTGAACTGAGCTTAGAGACCAGGGTGGAATTAAAAAAAAAAGATTAAAAAAAAATTTTAAGAATATTTTTGCAGAAACTGATTTCAACGGTCTCCCAGACCAGAAAGCCATTCCATTTTTCATTTGGTATTCGCACATCTAGGTCCATTTCCCTCGACATTTTTGTGTAGAATAGATTGCCGTATTCTAGTGTAAATTGAGGAAGCTCTATGACAAAACAATTGAAATGTCCCCTGCGCTAGCACTGCTTGGGCTTAGGATCCCATCTGCTCATGATTATCCTAACGAATCACCTCTTAGCCTTTCTGTTGACTGCGGCCCATATGGAGATAGCCAGGTGTTGGAAAACCAGTGTTTGGTTGAACATTGATTCTTGGTTTGACAGAGTCAGCAGAGTCAGCTGAGAAACTAACATGCCAGGTGAGAGCGACAAAGGGCAAACGCAATCCACATTCCTTTTATAACAGATGGCAAATGTTTACTGAATACATAAATTGTTCAGACTGTGGCAGGAATCTACCTAGCACTCATGGGGAAAATGCAGTGTGATCTCTTAGACTATCAAATGAAACTTTATACCTAGCATGAAAAAAATTGTAATTTCATCAGGACAAATTATTTGTTGTTTACTGTTGTAACAATTGTTTTCTCAAAATTTAGCTTCTGTACCTTGAAAAAAAAGACATTATGAAAAATTGATTATTTGCCCACTTCCCTACAAACCTAGGATTGCTGCCAACTAAAATCATAAGCAGAAGAGACCAATATCTCCATTATTATGCAGTGGGTCTGCTTTGAGTAGGATTAGTGTTGCATACAGCAAACAGCCCATAGACATTTCTTCATTTAGCAATAGATTCTGTAACATTATTTCGGGTACCTGTACAATTACGTAATAATTCAGAATTTCTAATGGGCGTACGTAAACATTAAAAAGAAAAACCATACCGAGTATAAGATCAGTTAAAATTCACCATAAAAACTACCTCAAAATGCCTGCTAAAGTATGCTATGAAATTAGTTTTTTTTAAAAAAGCAATTTCTTTGAATAAAAACAAGTATTCCTGGTAAAAGTAATACCCTAAATCAACATGGGTTTAGTGGTCAGATTTGTACTACTGACAGAGAGCTTTATTTTCTCACTGATTTTTAAATCCTAATTTAAATCTACACATCTTCTCCTGCCTTAGTGTGGGCTGCATACCAGTAGACCCTTTCTGGCTCCCTCATAGCTATAAAGGGGGGACAGCGTATGCTATAGCAAGTCTTGGCATCATTAGCAAATTCAGTCCTGCATCTGTGGTAGCTGACTGACCGCCTGTGGTGATCAAACAAACAAGGTTTTTATTGCAGATCCGGCTGCGTCTAAAACCAGGGTTGAGGGAACTTTTCAGCCTGGGGGCTGCATGCCCTCATAGGGAACCATCTGCAGCCAGAGGTTGGTGTGGGTGGCGCAAAGGTCTTAGGTTAATACACAGATGCTTTGTAAAGAGGAGGAACTAGGAGTTGCCTGTCCTGGGCTTGACCACCCTCCTTCCGTCTCCGGCACGCAGATTTGAAGAACCCATCGGAATCCGCTGTGCACAGCCCGTTTGCCAAGCGCCAGGCCTTCCCGCCCACCTCCACCATGATGGAAGTGTTCCTGCAGGACAAGCAGCCTGTGGTGACAGCGTCCGTCACGGCCCCGCCGCCTCCCTCGTCCCCCCTGGCCAGCAAAACCAACCCCGTCCCCCAGATGTCTCCGGGCTCCTCGGACAACCAGTCCTCCAGCCCCCAGCCAGCCCAGCAGAAGATGAAGCAGCAGAAGAAGAAAGCGTCCTTGACATCAAAGGTACACAGGAATTTCCCATCCTGCACTGCGGTGGGCTTAGGCTTGAGGCAGCCCCCCAGAGGGCCCAATGAACTTGGCAGGTGAGCGAGAAGGGGCCCGTAGCTCAGGAGTGGAGCGTCAGAGGCTAGTCTAATGAGCTGGGTGGACCCAGTGGTCTGAATCTGTAGATGGCCTCGTCCCAGTGTACCTGAAGGAGCGTCTCCACTCCCATCATTCTGCCCAGACACAGGTCCAGCACCAAGGGCCTTCTGCTGGTTCCCTCCCTACGAGAAGTGAGGTTACAGGGAACCAGGCAGAGGGCCTTCTCGGTAGTGGCTTCCCCCCATGGAACGTCCTCTCATCAGATGTCAAGGAGATAAGCAACTATCTGACTTTTAGAAGACATCTGAAGGCAGCCCTGTTTAGTTTTTAAATGTTTCATCGTGTTTTTAATATTCTGTTGGGAGCCGCCCAGAGTGGCTGGGGAAACCCAGCCAGATGGGTGGGGTATAAATAAATGATAATTATGATAATGATGACTCAAATATATTGTATTGGGCAACGGTGGAATCTCAGTTGTAGAGCAGCTGCTTTGTGTGCACAAGGTCTCTGATTCAACCCCCCAGAATCTGCATGAGACTCTAAGTTTCCTACGTTGCAGGGGGTTGGACTAGATGACCCTCGGGGTCCCTTCCAGCTCCGTGATTCTGTTGTTCAAGACCTTGCGTCTTATGGGGTTTGGGGAAATGCACCATCTGCCATCTTAGAAAGGAACGAGAAAAACGGGCAGTGGTGAAAATCATTAGATTATTTGTTATTTTATTGATTAAATTTGTATGCCACCCTATCACAGCGGCTCAATATGAATAGATTAGGAGGATGCAATTGAATCAAAACCCTAATATATCCATGGGAAAACCGGGGGGGGGCTGTTTCTTGATATACTGTACTACTAAGTAGAACGCTGATAATACAGCCGTTCATTGCTTTTAGTTCTTTGTACACCCTGTTACTTTTAAAACTAGTTTTTTGTTGTTGCATCTTGGAAGCGTGGCACGCTTTTAGCAATTAAGTGATGATGATTATCATTTTAAAAATGCAACAACCCTGAGCCTCTAAAGGCGACTTTGAAACCCAGGCACACCCTCTGCCACAGAAGGAAGTGGAAAGCCTTGGCAGCCACCGCTCTTCAGGGTTTGCCAGTTTGAGAGCGGGAACACCAATTTCAGGTTGCATGTCGGCAGCTCATCAGGCCACCTCTCCTTCCTTAGATTCCCGCTCTGGCAGTGGAGATGCCCGGCTCTGCGGATATCTCGGGGCTCAACTTGCAGTTTGGGGCGTTGCAGTTCGGTTCGGAGCCTGTCCTCTCGGAGTACGAGCCTGCCCCTGCGACAAGCGCCTCCGTCAGCCAGCCTCCGAGCAGCCTGTACACGAGTACTGCAAGGTGAGATGAGCCTGTTGCCATTGTATTTGGGGGAAGGGGCTTAGCTTAAGTGGGAGGCAGCTTGGCAAGCAGAAGGTCCCAGGCACAATCCTCAGTGGCGTCTCTATGTTGGGCTGCAAAAAGATCCCTTTAGTGGGGTAAGAGAGCTGAAAATAGTGCCAGTAAATTTCGCATCTGGCAACCAGTAAATTTCGCATCTGGTTTCAGATAGTACATGGGTAAAAGGTAAAGGGACCCCCCGACAATTAAGTCCAGTCGCAGACGACTCTGGGGTTGCGCGCTCATCTCGCTCTATAGGCTGATGGAGCTGGCGTTTGTCTGTGGACAGCTTCTGGGTCATATGGCCAGCATGACTAAGCCGCTTCTGGCGAACCAGAGCAGTGCACGGAAACGCCATTTACCTTCCCACCAGAGCAGTACCTATTTATCTACTTGCACTTTGACGTGCTTTCGAACTGCTAGGTTGGCAGGAGCTGGGCTGAGCAACAGGAGCTCACCCCATCGCGGGGATTTGAACCGCCGACCTTCTGATCGGGAAGTCCTAGGCTCTGTGGTTTAACCCACAGCGCCACCTGCATCGCTAGTACATGGGTAGATGAATCTAAAAAACCCAGGACGCAAATTTTCATGGCCCTCTAGCATCCTATGGTGGCTCTTTTTCCAGGAGCGATGTGTTTAGTGTTAACTGCAAGTGTGGACTCGATTCTGACCAAACTAAGCCTCCTGGTGTATGTTTTGCTCTAGGACAGGGGTCAGCAAACTTTTTCGACAGGGGGCCAGTCCACTGTCCCTCAGGCCTTGTGGGGGGCCAGACTATATTTTGAAGGGGGGAAAATCCCCCCACGACTCCCCCTTCCTTCTCCACAGCTCCAGACGAGCCCTGGTAGCTGCTTACCTGTGCCATGCGAGCGGCAGGGGCTGAGGGACGATGAGCAGCGCGAAAGGGCTGGCTCTGGAGAGGGGCTGCTTAAAATGGCACTCAGCCAACAGCTGAACAAAGCCCAGCCCTCTTCCTCCTCTAGGCAGGGCGGGGAGAAGCCAGGAGGAGGGAGGGAGGAGTCGCCACCGCGGTTGTGTGAGGGAGGGGAATGGCGCAGCCTGAACCATCAGAATCCCCACGCCGATCCATCCGGCGACTCCCAGACCGTCCGTGGGCTGGATCAAGAAGGTAATAGGGCCGGATCCGGGCCCTGGGTCTTCGTTTGCCGACCCATGCTCTAGGAGGCTTAGTTGGTGGAAGCCGCCTCTTGCAAGCCACTGGCAGGAGCCCATTGACAGTTTGCATGCTGAAATCTCCTGACCCTTCTTCACCTGCAGCGAGTCTCTGTCCACGATTTCGTCCAATAAGAGCCAGGAGCCGGGTTACCAGAGCGGCACCATGCCTACAGCAACATATACCTCCCAGAACAGCGCTCAGGGACCACTGTACGAGCAGAGATCCACTCAGACCCGGCGGTACCCAAACTCCATTTCCTCCTCGCCCCAAAAAGACTTGACCCAGGCCAAGGTAAGCTTTGTCCCTGAGTGCCTAGTGTTGAGCGGGTGTGGATCTCATGCCCCATTCCTTCTTGCCTGTCGCTTCTGCGTTTCTCAGAGAACGGGATTGATTGACTTGTGTGTTGCATTAGAAGACCATGTGCTCTGTTAAGATGGGGCCTTATTAACAACACAACAGCGATGATGATGAGCATGGCAGCCTGTGGAAAACTGTCACCAGAGGTGGTCTCTTTTGGACTAGGATAGAACCTTCACAGAACGTGAAATTGCCTTGCAAGTTTCAAGAACTCTGAAAGAAGGTTAAGCGAATTCACAGAGGCGAGGTCTTCCAATGTTTAGCAGAAACCCTCCATTTTTACGGACAGTCTATCCCTGATAGTCTTGCCAGTTTGCGTGGGGCAGAGGCAGTAGCCTTCATCTCCCACATTCTGTCTTTTCAGAGGGGGTTAGATCCATCAGGGTTCTTCTTCAGGGGAAGAAGGAAAGCCCAGGCCACGGCTGACAAAAAACTGCTGTCCTCCCAGACGTTGCTGGGGCTACAACTCCCATCAGGATTGACAGTCAAGGATGATGGGAGTTGTAGTCCAAGCAACATCCGGAGGGCTACAGCTGCCCCACTCCTGGCCTAGAAAGAATATGGGGAATAGTGGGTGCCTTTGGGTCTCACATTCAAAGCATCGAGTAATTCATAGCTTGACCGCTGTCTATAATGAGCATCGCTACTAGAAACGTATAACGGATCCTAGTCTTTTAAAATAGGGAGGTGTTTGAGAGCAGGGGACTTGGCTGGGGTGGGGGCGATGCTTGATCTGTGCACCTAATGTGTTTTTCTGTATCAACGGCAGCTGACTTCTCTTTCTCTCTCTCTCTTCTCAGAACGGCTTCAGCTCGGTGCCGCCCACGCAGCTGCAGACCACGCAGACAGCCGAAGGTCAGTGCCGCTCCAGCATGCCTGCGGTTGGGGGGGGAGAGAAAGAATTTGTGCTGCAAGCATTGTTTGCGAACCTGCGGCACGCTCTGCTCCCGCTTGCAGGCGCCCCCTAGCAGACATCCGGTTGGCGCCTTTGAGAACAGGGCGCTGGGCTGGACTTGACGTGTATTGTATCTTGAAAAAAGCACGCCAAGAACTCTGGCAATATAAGTTTCAGTAGTGGGAGTAGTCCCCACTCGCAAATCAATAGTCAATTGTAACAATAACCAATCCATTCAAAAGTATGTATTCTGACAAGGATTACAAACTCAAATAGAGATTACAAACTCAGATTACAAACTCAAACTCATAAGGATATGTATAACACAATAATTCGTTACAGAATTAGAGATAAGAGTTTATGAGTAGAGATAAGTTCATGTTAGTCCATAGTCAGATTCGACCTGAAGGTCTTAGTTTCAATTATTGAGCAGAAGTCAGTTATGGATCAGAAACCAGGACAGGGCCCTGTTTTGATGTACAGTGGTACCTCGCAAGACAAAAAACTCGCAAGACGAAAGAGTTTTCCATTTTTTGAGTCGTTCCACAAGACGAATTTCCCTATGGGCTTGCTTCGCAAGACGGAAACGTCTTGTGAGTTCTTGCGAGTTTGTTTCCTTTTTCTTTAAGCCATTAATAGCCGCTAAGCCGTTAATAGCCGTGCTTCGCAAGACGAAAAATCCGCAAGACGAAGAAACTTGCAGAACGAATTAATTTCGTCTTGCGAGGCACCACTGTATTCACCTTCATCAGCTGGAAGTATCAAACATTACATGAAAATGCATTTAAATTCTAAATTATCATAAATTAGAAAACAGTCATTGTGTATTGTATCTTGGTTTTTTGCCCTTTGAACGTTGCTTTCTATGCTGCTTCAAATTTTGCAAGGGGAAGTGAGGGGAAAAGTCTTGCTTGAGTGATCTGCCCCTTAATTCTGTGTTTCTCTCGTTATTTCAAACCTGCCCCCCCCCTTTAGGTTCTGCAGGCCCCGCTGTGAAATCGGACTCCCCCTCTGCCCCCAGCATCACGACCCCTCTCAACGACACTGTGTCCGCAGCATCTTTGCTCACAACGGCCACCCAGCACTCTTCGGTGCTCAGTAGCCTGAACCACACAGAGGAGCTCCCCAGCACGGCCACCACGCAACACAGCAGGTAGCAGCAGGGGGGCCTCAGAACTGACCCCAACCCCCCCCCCCAATGGTGGGCTTTTCTTTGAAGTTGGGTCACCTGGTGCCATGGCAGATGTTGGGGGTGGGGGGTGAGGAGATGAATATCTTCTGTTCCCCACCCCTGGAATTTGATAGACTTTGGGCCCAGCTTTCTCAAGCTCAGTCATGAGGGCTAGCAACCTCCTTTTGCAGCAGACGAGAGCCAGTGTGGTGTAGTGGTTAAGAGCGGTAGTCTCGTAATCTGGGGAACCGGGTTCGCGTCTCCGCTCCTCCACATGCAGCTGCTGGGTGACCTTGGGCCAGTCATACTTCTTTGAAGTCTCTCAGCCCCACTCACCTCACAGAGTGTTTGTTGTGGGGGAGGAAGGGAAAGGAGATTGTTAGCCGCTTTGAGACTCCTGAAGGGGAGTGAAAGGCGGGATATCAAATCCAAACTCCTCCTCCTCCTCCTCCTCCTCCTCCTCCTCTTCTTCTTCTTCTAAAGTTGAGGATCTGTATTTTGCGCCTAAGAAAACAATCATTGCATTGCCTGTCGGTGTTCAGTTTTATTCCATTTTTCTGTCGATTGGATTTAAAAACAAGCTGTTTTTAAAACAACTATGGAAATGAAGTAAACTGCCCCCAGATCTTTGGATGAAGGGCAGCATATAAATTTAATTTTTATTTTTTTAAAAAAGGGGAGAACCAATGGAATAGCGCCAAAGATTCTGTAAAGGTCAAGTTAAATGGAAAAGGCCAGGCACAGGGCATTGCCAGCCATTTGGCTGTGGGTTGACCAGCGTTCCCTTCCCTCTCTCCCCACAGCACGTTACCCACCCCTCAGAACAGCCTCTCCTCGTCAACCTCTGCTGGCCGCACGTCAACTTCCACTCTCTTGGTGAGTAGAGGGAATGAGAGGGGAGGGTAAGGTTTTGGCGCCGGAGGTGCCTATTGGTGGGCTTGGAGTGCAAGTTCGTGTCTGTCTTCCCAAGACCCAACAGCAATCTGTTTCCAAGTACCCTTGTCTGGTTCACACGCATGGTATTGCTTCTGCTTTGGCTGCTCCCTCTTTAAGGGCAACAGCGCATTTATGCACATAGGAGAGCTCCGTTGGTTGAATTTATGTGTTATACTAGAATCCCTCTCTGCTTTCCAAGAGGGAGTTGTTGTGCCTCCCCTTGACTGAGGCATCATGCCTCTGAAGACCAGTTCCCAGGAACCGTGTGTGAGTGGAGTGGGCCTCCCATTGGCACAACTTCTTGGCCACTATGAGAACAGGATGCTGGACTAGATGGGCCTGATCCTGCAGGACTCTTCTTATGTTGTTGTTATGTCCCAGTGTAGATTACAACAAAACAATACCCTTTAAAGCAAAGTAAAACCATACACAGAAGTCATCAGGTAACTTGACAGTTTTTAAGTGGGTCACAAAACGTGATTCTGAGCTTGGGTAAAAAGGTGTGGCTTCAGCATATGACTGAGGCTAGATAAACCTCAGGATGATGCTAGATAAATGATGCTAGATAAACCTCAGGAAAGTAGTAGTAATAATAATAATAATAATAATAATAATAATAATAATAATAATAATATTTTTATTTATACCCTGCCCTCCCCAGCCAAGGCCGGGCTCAGGGTGGCTAATGAGCAATAATAAAAACAAGTTGAATGAATACAACTTAAAAACAAAATTAAAATACAACATTAAAATATTGAAACATTAAAATATTAAAAGGTAGCCGCATCGCAGGAGGAGAAAGGAAAAGAAAAAAGAAAGGGGGGGAGGGAATCAAATTGGCTCCAAGCCGAAGGCCAGGCAGAACAACTCTGTCTTACAGGCCCTGCGGAAAGAAATCAGATCCTGCAGGGCCCTGGTCTCATGAGGCAGAGCGTTCCACCAGGCCGGAGCCAGTGTTGAAAAGGCCCTGGCTCTGGTTGAGGCTAATCTAACTTCCTTAGGGCCCAGGACCACTAGGGTGTTGCTATTTATGGACCTTGAGGCTCTCTGTGGGGCATACCGGGAGAGGCGGTCCCGTAGATACGAGGGTCCTAGGCCGTAGGCCAGGAAGGTGAACTGCTTGTCATGTGGCAGACAGAACTGCTTGGGGAAGATTAGTGGTTTATTCCCCAATTGCTCTTTGGCCCCCGGAAATATATGTAGTGGAACTTGCCCCTTGTTTCTCTGTGCCCCCCCCCATTCAGTATGAGCCCTGTGTGATGTATATGGATTACATGCTGTGGGAGGGAATGAATATTTTGTTTCCTCCATATTATTCTCCCTGACATACTAGCCTAGTGTGTCTATGGGGCGTTGTGTGTGGAGGAGGAAATAATAAAAATAGATGCTCCCATAACTGTATTCTGAAACGAAAGTCTGTCAACAAGCATATCGCCTCTGCCTTCGTTCCTGTTCTGCTGCAAGAGCTGAAGGGGTTGTAAGGCTTTGTTTTTTAAAACCAGGGATGGGGAACCTGTGACCCTCCAGATACTGGTGAGTTTCAGATCCCAACATCCCTGACTTGGCTGTGCAGGAGCAGGAACAGCTGAAGATGCAAGGTTGTCTGCTGGTGTTTGTAAATCTGTACGGTTGTAAATCTCTTGTCTCTGTTGTGTTTGGCTTCCCATCTAAGTTTGAGGCCTGCAAAGTGCATGCCCCCCAACATCCTGCCTAGCTTGCCCCGTAGCTATCCAGGAGGGCGGTGAGCGTGCAAAAGCAAACCCCTGAGCCGCAACCAGATGCATCCAGCCTAGAACCCGTGGCTGGCTGAACTGCAGTGCTCTGACATGCACCTTGGCTGCTGAGCCATGCGACTTTTCCGCACGTCGGTCCCCGTCTTGCAAATCTTGACTTCCTGCTTCCCCTCCTGGTTTTTTTGCAGCACACCAGTGTGGAGAGCGACGCCGTGCTCCATTCTTCCGCAAGCACTTTCTCCACCTCCTCCAGCACCGTCTCGGCTGCGCCCCCCGTGGTCAGCGCCTCCTCGAGCCTGAGCAGCGTCAGCAGCCTGGGCCTGAGCCTCAGCGGCAACTCCACGGTGACCGCCACGACCCGCAGCTCTGTTGCCACGACGTCAGGTGCTTCCTCAAGGCTCTAGGCCTGGCCAGCGGCTAAAATGCACGTGTGTGCATGAGAAAGGAGAGGGCAGGGCTTCTCCTTTTTTAAACATTGCTTTACATTCTGTTCCTGCGGCTGTTGATTCATATGTACATTTCTGCTCTTCTCTCTTTGGACAGTGTCCCTCTCTGTAAGGCAAGGCAAATGCAATCTCTTTAGCAGCTAGCCAAGTGGTGAGCTTTGAGCCCCCTTCAGCCTCTCTTGTCTGCTTTGAGCAGAGACAGTGAGTGCTTGCCGGAGCCAAACTGGAGCTGACGTGACCATCATTCATATAATATTACTATTATTTATAAAACAAGTACACCACCGTTCATCCAAAGAGCCCAAGGCAGCTTACAGGAGAAAAATACAGAATGAGAATACAGTCGTACCTTGGTTCTCAAACTGAATCCGTTCCGGAAGTCTGTTTGAATTCCAAAAATGTTCGAAAACCAAGGCACGACTTCTGATTGGCTGCAGGAGCTTCCTGTACTCAATTGGAAGCCGCGGCGGATGTTTGGCTTCCAAAAAAAGTTTGCAGACCAGAACAGTCACTTCCGGGTTTGCGGCGTTCTGGAGCCAAAATGTTTGAATCACAAGGCATTCGAAAACCAAGGTACAACTGTAAATAATAAAACAATATCACACACACACACTTTTGTGGAGAGCCAGTGTGGTGTAGTGGTTAAGAGCGGTAGTCTCATAATCTGGGGAACCGGGTTTGATTCCCCGCTCCTCCACATGCCGCTGCTGGGTGACCTTGGGCTAGTCACACTTCTCTGAAGTCTCTCAGCCCCACTCACCTCACAGAGTGTTTGTTGTGGGGGAGGAAGGGAAAGGAGAATGTTAGCCACTTTGAGACTCCTTAAAGGGAGTGAAAGGCGGGATATCAAATCCAAACTCCTCCTCTTCTTCTTCTTAAAAAAGCTGTAGAATAATAATCAGTCTGGTTGAAGAAAAATGTTTTCACCTGGCACCTAAAGATACATAATGAAGGTGTTTAGGTGAGCCTCCCTGGGGAGAACATTCCACAGACGGGGAGCCACAGCAGAAAAGGCCCGTTCTCATGTTTCCACCCTCCGAATCTCTCATGGAGGAGACACACATATAAAGGGGGGGATTTTAACAATGGAGAGTGCCAGCAGAGCTGTGCTTATATGGCTGGTTGCTCTCACATGTCCTGCCCTCTTATAAGAGTCCAGATGTTGCTGCACTTCAGTTCCTATGAGCTGTTGACCATTGGCCTCCTGCGTGGGGCTGATAGATGTTGTAGTCCAACAACCTCGGCGGGGTGTGTGTGTCACAGGTTTGCCCCAGCCCTGTAATAAAGCAAGAAGTGGGGAGAACACTGAGAGCATCCTCTGTGCCACACCTAAAGCACGGGTGCGCCTTCATTGCGTTGGCCCTCCAATCCCTCCTTTTCAGTTATGGCTAGTCCCAGTGATTAGTGACTAGTTTAGAGCAGGACTGGATAAGGTTGCTGCTGCATTTGCAGGTCCCATCACCCCTGGGCATCGGTCACACTCACTGTGGCTGAGGGGAGCTGGGTCCAGCAATGCTTGGAGGTGCCCCTGGCATAGACTGTAGGATCACACAGTTGGTACAGACCTCCAAAGTCATGTAGTCCTTCCCTCTACTGATGAAGGAAGTCCAGTGCTAACAATACTGAGCTGCATATACCAAAAGCCACGGTCCAGTATATCTGAAGGAGCATCTCCACCCTCATCGTTCTACCTGAGGTCCAGGGCCGAGGGCCTTCTGGCGGTTCCCTCACCGCGAGAAGCCAAGTTACAGGGAACCAGGCAAAGGGCCTTCTCGGTAGTGGCACCCGTCCTGTGGAACTCCCTCCCGCCAGATGTCAAAGAGAACAACAATTACCTGACTTTTAAAAGACATCTGAAAGCAGCCCTATTTAGGGAAGCTTTTAATGTTTGATGTATTACTGTATTTTAATATTCGGTTGGTTGCCGGCCAGAGTGGCTGGGGAAGCCCAGCCAGATGGGCGGGGTATAAATAATAATTTTTTATTATTATATTATAACTGGCCAAAGTCAGCTTCCTATGTCCCTAAGCCAGGGATGGGGAACTTTCTGCCCTCCAGGTTTTTCCAAACCACAACTCCCATCATCCCATACTGTTGGTTGGGGTTGATGGGAGCTGGAGTCCCGCAACATCTGGAGGGCCGCAGGGTCCCCAGCCCTGCTTTGCACCTCTGCAAGTGCACTTACGTGGTCCCTGATTGGTTGGGACATGTGTCTAGGGCAGGCGTGGAATACTTGTGGCCAGATATTGCTGCACTACAACTCCCATTATCCCTGATCATTGGCCATCCTGGCTGAGGTTGATGGGAGCTGGAGTCCAATAACATCTAGGGACAGCAGGCTCTGGACTTGCCATCTTCCGCACACAGAAGCTTGTTTCCTCCCACTCAGCTATGAGCTTTATCCTTACTCTTCCAGTCTGCTAGTCACACACTTTTTCTTATCCTTACTCTGCCAGTCACACACTTTTAAAATTTTGGTTTGTGCATGCTCTTTCTTAATTGTAAGTCTCCCCGCTTCTCGGTGCCTGTGGGAGAGGAGGGGGCAGTGGTCCTGGGATGTCCGTAGTTAACTCTGCTTCCTCCCCATAGGGAAGGCTCCACCCAACCTGCCTCCAGGTGTGCCGCCATTGCTGCCGAACCCGTACATCATGGCTCCAGGGCTGCTGCACGCCTACCCGGTGAGTAGGGGCCGCTTTACAGTTCCATGCCAGTAGATCCTGCTTGGCTCTTGACCATAGCATGGCAGGAGGGACAGAGCATGGGAAATCAACCTGGAGTCGGTACCAGATGCAATCAAAGCAGCCTCCAACCTGCTTGTGTTGCAACATCTGACTCTGACAAAAAAACCCAACAACCCAAGACCTTTGAAATAATCCTGGTTTATGGGAAGCGAATCCAAACAAACCAATACAACACGATACGAAAATGAACGTCCTTGTGAGAGACACGGGCCTCTCCCTAACCTGCTGCTTCTTTTGCAGCCGCAGGTTTATGGCTACGACGACCTACAGATGCTTCAGACGAGATTCCCCCTGGTGAGTTAAATTCAGCCCTCCCTCTGCCCTCCTAAAATAACATCATCACTGCTACTTAGAAAACATGCCATCTCCCGCCGCTCTGCATTGTGTAGCAGGACACCTTTGTTCTTCTCTTGCAATGTTTGTAACCCTTTCATAACGGAGCAGACTGGAATAATCTTAAATGCAAACCCCCCCTGAAATAAACTGAAAATAAATTGTCTTTGCCAATGACATTTGTATGCCACCCCGTAACGTCCGCTAAATGCTATGTGACACCTGGGAGTGGTACTTTGCCATTAACTAATAAACGAGCCCAGTTTTTGAACAAGGTACTGCTTTTGGTCTTCTCCTTCTTCGCCTGCCCCTTTGGATATAGCTCTTGTTTTTCACAAAGACACCAACCTTTTTACTTGGGGCAGATCCACGCTGTGCCCGTTTAAAGCACCAGGCTTCCCCCAAGGAATCATGGGGACTGTAATTGCCCCCTCCCAGAGCCACAGCCTCCAGCATCCTTAGCAGATGACATTTGTCAGGATTCTTTGAAGGAAGTCATGTGCTTCAAATGTGTGCTGGGGTTGCATTCTGGTCCCTGGAGGCCAGTTCCCTCCTCCTCCTCCCCAGTTGAGATGAGCATCCTTAGCTTCTCCTCCTGCCTCTCTTCCAGGACTACTACAGCATCCCGTTCCCCACACAGACCACCCCGCTTACTGGAAGAGACGCCAGCTTGAGCAGCAATCCTTACTCTGGTAGGAGACGGTTGGGGAAGGGAGTTGGGTTTGAGCCACCTGGGAAGGGCAGTTCAGTTGTTGTCCTAATCAGGCTAGTTCTGTAGGTTTCTGTTCAACTAACTAACTTATTTCCAGTATTAATATCATGCCCATCAGTCAAAGAGGCTCTCCAAGGGACAATGCAGTTCCTTTCCTGAGGCTTGCAGTCTCATGAAGACACGACACATGAAGGGAAAGGGAATGGGGAAGGGAGCGACGCGAACTGCAGAGCATGATGACATGTTATAATCTTTTTTATATAGGAAGATGCTGCTAGAAAAATAACTTGCTGGCACCAAGCTAGGTCCTTTGGGTGGGTTTTTCTTTTGGGGGTGGGTTGCCACTTACCATATTTTTCTGTGTATAAGACGACCCCTATTTTTTTGAACCCAAAATTAGGAAATCAATATTTTAGGGTTCCCATATCTTTAGAAGTGATAATCCGAATGATCGGCAGCGATGAATAGTTGTTCAGCCTTTTGGGGGAAATGGCCCTCAAAGCCATTGAGCTTTTTTTCGGGCAAACCAAGACCCACCCAATCACCCTGCCAAACACCACACTCTGGCCCACCCAAGCCAAAAACCCAGACATTTGATGGACCCCTGTGCATTCACTATCCATGTAGAAGACGACCCCCAATTTTAGACTAAAAGGGGGGTTTTTTGTAGCAAAAAAAATCATCTTATATGCTGAAAAATACAGGGTTTTTACAAACATCATTTGCGCAGAAAGTGGAGCAAGGTGGTGGACAACACGCAGAGGAGGCTGAATCCTATCAGTAATGTGCCGTAATCTCCCTACGTTGCTGGAGAAGGGTGGTGGCAAACTAGATGCACACTTTTGCCATTGGGACCCTACGCCGAGACCATATAACACCGGTCTTGAAAGACCTACACTGGCTCCCAGTACGTTTCCGAGCACAATTCAAAGTGTTGGTGCTGGCCTTTAAAGCCCTAAACGGCCTCGGTCCAGTATACCTGAAGGAGCGTCTCCACCCCCATCATCCAGCCCGGACACTGAGGTTCAGCTCCGAGGGCCTTCTGGCGGTTCCCTCGCTGCGAGAAGCCAAGTTACAGGGAACCAGGCAGAGGGCCTTCTCGGTAGTGGCACCCGCCCTGTGGAACGCCTTCCCACCAGATGTCAAAGAGAACAACTACCAGACTTTTAGAAAACATCTGAAGGAACCTTGTTTAGGGAAGCTTTTAATGTTTATTAGGTTATTGTATTTTAATATTCTTTTGGAAGCTGCCCAGAGTGGCTGGGGAAGCCCAGCCAGATGGGCGGGGTATAAATAATAAATAATTATTATTATTCTCACTCTGCCCTCCCTCCCCCCCAGGTGACCTTACGAAGTTTGGCCGCGGTGACGCCTCTTCCCCCGCGCCGGCCACCACCCTGGCCCAGCCTCAGCAGAACCAGACCCAGACGCACCACACCACCCAGCAGACGTTCCTGAACCCGGCCCTGCCTCCCGGCTACAGCTACACCAGCCTGCCCTACTACACCGGAGTCCCGGGGCTGCCCAGCACCTTCCAGTACGGGCCAGCTGTGTTCCCCGTGAGTGCCGGCCTGCTGTGGAGCTGTGGGGCTGGGGTGGAGCCAGACCCGGCCGCTTCCTCCCACCCTGCTCACTCCCCAGCCCTTTGCTTTCCCCAGGTGGCTCCCACTTCTTCCAAGCAGCACAGCGTCAACGTCAGCATGAACGCCTCGGCCACCCCTTTCCAGCAGCCCAGCGGCTACGGCTCCCATGGATACAGCACCGGTGAGTAGGTGGGGCGGCCACAAGAGTTTAAGCAGCCTTGAGGGAGGGCGTGAGATCGTCTGCAAGGGGCATCGTTCACCGCGGTTCCCTGACTTGGCGAGGCTCACTGGGCCAAGCCTTTGGTGCCTTCAGCTCAGTCCTGCAGAACACCCTGCCACTAGAAATTCTGCAGGCAGGCCCTTCCATTGCAGCCTTTTAAATGCCTGCTGGAAACTTGGGTTCCGCCAGGCTTAGTATGCAAGCCAACATCTTTCAGCAAGAGTTGCCGTGATTTCTGACTTTTAACTTTCATATATGGTTTTTGGGTACAGTTGTTGTAAGCGGTACAGTGGTACCTCAGGTTAAGAACTTAATTCGTTCTGAAGGTCCGTTCTTAACCTGAAACTGTTCTTAACCTGAAGCACCACTTTAGCTAATCGAGCCTCCCGCTGCCACCACCGCGCCACCGCTGTGCGATTTCTGTTCTCATCCTGAAGCAAAGTTCTTAACCCGAGGTACTATATCTGGCTTAGCGGTGTCTGTAACCTGAGGTACCACTGTATAGATATTTTTTATAAATATAACAGAGTGGTTCATTTTTAAAAATAGAGCCAAAAGCCAACATGGTTACTTCCAGTTGTTGCAGGACACCAGCTCCAATTATCTCCAGCTAGGGTAGGGATCATAGGGTTATAGAGCTGGGTGGGACCTCAAGGGTCATCGGCAATGTGGGAATCTCAACTAAAGCGACCATGACAGGTGGCCATCCAACCTCTGCTTAAAAACCTCCAAGGAAGGAGAACCCACCACCTTCTGAGGAAGACCATTCCACTGTCAAACAGCTCTCACTGTCAGAAATTTCTTCCTGGTGTTTAGCTGGAATCTCCTTTCTTTGTAACTTGAAGCCATTGGTTCGAGTCCTACCCTCCAGAGCAGGAGAAACCAAGCTTGCTCCATCTTCCATGGGACAGCCCTGAAGATATTTGAAGATGGCTATCATAGCTTCTCTTTTCCAGGCTAAACATACCCAGCTCCTTCAGCCATTCCTCACAAGGCTTGGTTTCCAGACCCTTGGTCACCCTCCTCTGCAGCTTGCCAGCATCTTTATTAAATTCTGTTGCCCAGAGCTGGACTCCAGGTGTGGCCTGACCAAGGCAGAATAGAGAGCCAGCGTGGTGTAGTGGTTAAGAGCGGTAGACACGTAATCTGGGGAACCGGGTTTGCGTCTCTGCTCCTCCACATGTAGCTGCTGGGTGACCTTGGGCTAGTCACACTTCTCTGAAGTCTCTCAGCCCCACTCACCTCACAGAGTGTTTCTTGTGGGGGAGGAAGGGAAAGGAGAATGTTAGCCGCTTTGAGACTCCTTCGGGTAGTGGTAAAGCGGGATATCAAATCCAAACTCAAAATTACTTCCCCTTATCCAGGACACTAGATGTTTGTTGATGCAGCCTAGAATAGCACTAGCCTTTTTTGCTCCTGAGAGTTGCCTTCTGGAGGACCAAAATCATCTGGGGCTGGATGGACCCCGTGGTCTGACTTGAGACAAGGCAGCTTTGCATGCTCATAATATTAGGGTCTGTTATAAAATGCTACGGCCATCCTTTGACTCGGGCATAGGCAAAATCTGGCCCTCCAGATGTTTGGGACTTCAATTCCCATCATCCCTGACCACTGGTCCTGTTAGCTAGGGATGATGGGAATTGTAGTCCCAAACATCTGGAGGCCGGAGTTTGCCTATGCCTGCTTTGACTCCTCAGAAATAGCTCCATTGGGTTGATCCTATTGATGGCCCCACATTTCTCCACAGATTCCATCAGATTCGTTCATTTGTAGTTTCATTTGCATGCTTCTTTCCCTCCAAAAGGTTTCCCACCTTTTGAAAACAAAACACCTGCCACCAAAGACAGAATGTCTCATAGAGCAGGTGTGGGGGGAAATCAAATAGGTTTAACAGCAAAGAAAACATGTCCCAAAATCAACCACTGCAAGAGCCATTTCATAACGGCATCATAGCGGCAAATATAGCAGCATACAAAAGAAACACCAGCACTTCATTATTATAACTGAATCAAGATTATGTTAGCGTTAGACCTCCTGCCAACAGCAAAAATAACAAGGGAGCTTCGAAGTCTCGCCTTGGTCCCAGAAACACCCTTTCCATTGTGTTGCTCACAGTCCCTCTCCTGCAGCAACCTGCAAGGCTTCCAAAGGCTGCGGTTGGGGTAGCTGGGAACTCCTACCCTAGTTTTGCTCCCAGATACAGACCCTGCACTCCTTAACCAGGAAGGCAGACACAGACACAGCGTTAGGTAGGGCCTAACACTCTGAGGTGGCGCTGTGGGTTAAACCACAGAGCCTAGGACTTGCTAATCAAAAGGTCGGCGGTTTGAATCCCTGCGACGGGGTGAGCTCCTGTTGCTCGGTCCCTGCTCCTGCCCACCTAGCAGTTCGAAAGCACGTCAAAGTGCAAGTAGATAAATAGGTACCACTCTGGTGGGAAGGTAAATGGTGTTTCCGTGCGCTGCTCTGGTTTGCCAGAAGCGGCTTTCTCATGCTGGCCACATCACCCGGAAGCTGTACGCCGGCTCCCTTGGCCAATAAAGCGAGATGAGCACTGCAACCCCAGAATCATCCGCGACTGGATCTAATGGTCAGGGGTCCTTTTACCTTTAATGCTCCACGGAACTAAGTCTGTATCAGTATGGTAAAATGAGCATCTGGTCACCGAGACTACCTGGGCATTCCAGTGACAGAGCAGCACTGCCAGATTGTGAACCTGCTCCTTCCGGGGAAGACAACTCGACCAGTTTCTTGGACACAGGAGCCACTCTCCCACAGTGCCTCCCTCTTGCCAGGAGACAAGCTCAGCTTGTTTTGCTTATTGCATCTCGCCACTGCATCCAAGCTGATGTGTGCACATGTACACCAAAGCAAGCCTTTGATGTTGCAAATACATGATATGGCTAGGAGGCTGTTCCCGCCCTCAAATCGCTCTGGGAAGGAGCTAGGGGAGCCAGGAGGGGAAGAGTTTAGTCTTTGCATGCGACCGACCAAGCTAACTGCTAACGCCGCTTTGTTTCCCCCCCTTTTCCAGGTGTGTCAGTAACATCCAGTAACACAGGAGTGCCAGACATCTCTGGTTCTGTTTATTCCAAAACACAGGTTGGTGCTGCAATGTGGGAGGTGGCTCCTGAGTGTGCCGTGTGAGGTTTGGGTGCTTGGCTGCTTTGCAGTAATCCAGTTGGAGTGTAGGAGCAAAGGAACTGCCCCGGTTTCCCCACCAAAATCTCCCCTTCCCCTGCTGAGAAACAAAAATAATACAATCACAAAAAACTGGGGAGGGTCCTGAAAAATACAGGCAACTTGTTTTAGGTGCGACATTTAGTCACGCCTAAAACGGGTTGCTTGTATTTTTTAGTCGCGCCTAAAACAGGTTGCCTGTATTTTTCAGGACCCCCTCCCCTGTTTTTTTGTGATTATATTATTTTGTGCATGATTGCGCACATGCACATAGCACCGAACCCAGAAGTGACCCAGAAATGTCATAAAAGACATCACTAAGCAGGGGCAGAATGAGGTGTTTCAATTGCACATGATTTCACGCAAATACGCAGTGACCCAGAATGCAAACCCCACACAATTCAGGGGTTGGCTGTATACATCTTGGGAGTCAAAGGCCCATGGGTAAAGAGATGCCTCTTCAGCATTCGCCGGAAGCTGTATAATGAAGGTTCCAGGCGCTTCTCTGTGCGGAGGGAGTTCCACAATTTTGGGGCTGCCACAGAGGAGGCCCACTCCTTGGCCAGCCCCTCCCTGAGCCTACTGAGGGAGGCAAAACTACCGAGCAGGTCCCATCTAGAGGGTCTGTAGGGCAGGATCTGGTCTATCAGATATTTGGGGCCTGAAGTGGTTTAGGGCTTTAAACGCTTAACGTGAGCACCTAGAATTGGGCCCAGAAATGAACTGGCAACCTGTTTTCAAAGAGGGCTTGTGTGTGATCTGAATGGAGCCCCAGTGGGTAGTCTGACAGCTGCATTTCGGACCGTTTCTGAGTCATTTTCAAGGGCAGCCCCATGTGGAGCGCATTGCAGATAGCCAGATATTGCTGCACTCCTGGCACTCATCATCCCTGACTGTTGAGCCACTCTGGCTGTTGCAGGGACTGATGGGAGCCCAGCAACATCAGGAACCGGGGTGCGGGGCATAGCTGTCAACCGTCCCTTATTTGGTGGGAAAGTCCCTTATCCCAGCGCTGTGTCCCGCTGCTGTCCCTTATTGATGATGTCCCTTAAATTTCCTGGGTTTCAAAGGAAGCAGCTCCTCTCCCTCCCTCCCTCCCTGACGGCCAGGGAGGAGGGAGGCTCCAACTGTGTTGCTTGGCTGCGTTGCTCACCCAATAAGGAGTCTAAGAATGACTGGGGGGTGGAGCTTGCCTGCCTTGTGCTGATCAAATCTGCCGCGTAGCCTGGGGACTCGCCTTTGATCAGCACTTCCCAGCGGAGAGGTGATGGTGGTTTTCCTTGCTGCATCCCCTTTGCCGGGTTGCTGCGCTGTGGGAACCACCGCTTGAGGCTTTGTTTGGCTGCTGGTTGACTAAAATCCCTTATTTTGGCTGCTGATCCCTTACTTTCAAATCTGTAAGTTGACAGCTATGGTGTGGGGTGGCGATGCAGTTTTCCTGCCAGCGACATAGGAGACGCTTGGGGTAGAATTCCTGTCCCTAAACGCCCCTCTGTGTGTATGTGTACCCAGCAGCAGTCGTTTGAGAAGCAGGGATTCCACACCGGAACCCCCACGGCCTCCTTCAACCTGCCGTCGGCACTGGGCAGTGGCGGCCCCATCAACCCTGCCACCGCCGCAGCATATCCGCCGGCCCCGTTCATGCACATCCTGACGCCTCATCAGCAGCCGCACTCCCAGATCTTGCACCACCACCTGCAGCAGGACGGGCAGGTAAGGGCGGGTCCCAATACACCTTCCCTCCTTTGGGCAACCACCACCTGTTTCCAGGTCCCTCCTCCTCCTCCATCTCCATCCCCCTCATTGCACAGAGACGTAAAACAGCACACCTCATGCACACGCAGTAGGGAAGGCCCTGGGATACTTTTCTAAGAGGTGCCTTGACCGCCCCAGCTGCTGGTTCGTTACCAAGTCCACTTCTCCCCTCCTGCCACATCCCAAACTCGTCCTCGCACACTTGGGTCCAGGGGGGCTGTCATAACGTCTCCTTGTATTTTCCATATCCTGGGCCTGCTTCCACCTTCCCAAAACAGTCGATTTTGTACTTCCAACGCCAGCAGGAAGACCAGGTAACGAACCTCTTGGAAGGGGGTGATCGCTTGGGCCTATCCTGCTGCGCCCTGGTGGCCGTGGTCAGTCTTTGCCGTAGGCTAGGGAGCTGGAGGGAAACTTGCATTCCTCCCATGTGTGTGCCGGACTCCAGCCTCCCATCGTTCCTCCCTGCCTGTTGACCGGAGGCTCCTGGGAGTCCGGCAGAACCTGGAAAAGGCTGCCAGTTCCCCCCAGCTCTGCCCCAGACAGATGGGGGCATAAAAACACAACCATACACACACAACATGCACAGGGCAATGGACCCACATGCCGTAGAAATCTTTCCCTGCTCCTCCCTCTGTCCTGGGGCTGGTCGATGGTGAACCAGCCTTGCACAGCCTCTCTAGGGAGCAAAGGCAGGACGTGTTGGAGGTGAGGCAGCACGTCCTGAGCAGAATCAGAAAGTTTGAAGGGACTCCAAGGGTCATCTAGTCCAGCCCCCTACAGCCACAGGAATTCCAGGCAGATGGCCAAGCAACCTCTGCTTAGAAACCTCCAGCAAAAGTTCCAAGCTGTTCCACCGTCAAACGGCTCTTGCCACCAGGAACAAGGCTGGCCAACTGAGTTCCCTCCAGATGATGCTGATTGGCAGCTCCCATCATCCCTGAACGTTGTTCTGGGATGCTGGTGGGAATTGCAGTCCTGCGGCATTTAAAGGGCACCATGTTGGCTATCCCTGGTGATGAGCTTTAAGAAGCACTTGCTCCCTCTACCAAATTGTGTCTTGTGCAGTGTGGATTCCCCGCCACAGAACACCAGGATCCAAGTCTGCTTGATGAGTAAAATAAAATTAAAAGTTGTCCAGCTTAGGTCTCCCACCTCAGATCTGAACGGCCAAGCTGCAGAGATAAGCTGCAGGTGCCGTTACGCTCAGCAGGCAGAGCTGTCCAAACTATGGGCTATGCTCTGATAACTAATAGCAGCTGCTGGTGTCCTGCCCCGCCAGGTCGTAAAACTCTCCTCGTCAGTTTTTGCAACTAGAATTGGAGTACCTTGCTTTCCCAGTCTACCCAACGGCACAGTAGGATTTGGGACATCACAGGGAGCGTTTGTGGCAGTTTGCTATGGTCCTTGGCCATTGGTGGCACAGTCCAGGCTCTTCCCTCTAGAGTAGAGGGAGGGAGAATCTACTGATAAGTTGCCACTTGCCATGGAATTGGCAAAGGTTTCTGACATCCCCTTGTTTGGCAGCAGTGGCAGCAGAAGGTTCTTTCCAAACCCTGAATTGGCAGTCCTCAGGTGCCTATTTGTACTTGTGTACACAGGTACTCATCCCCGTGTATGTCTCCTGGAGTATGCTTGGCTTCAACCCCCACCCAAAACTTGTCATTTTGTGCATCTCTTCACACCCACCCTGTGCTGCGCTTGGCTCTGGCTGGAGGACTAACAAAAGCCCTATCAAAAAAACCCCAAGCCCTTCCTGGCCTTGCTCCAGAGCCGGGCTGCGAGAAACTTGTGGGGTCCTCCAGATGTTGCTGGACTACAACTCCCATCATCCCTGACTTAATTTGCCTTGCTGGCTGGTGGGAGCTGCAGTCCAGCGTTTAGGTCAGTGTTTTCCAGAGGTGGGTCTGCAGCTGTTTTTTTGGACTACAACTCCCATCATACTTGCTAGCAAGACCAGCGGTCGGGGATGATGGGAATTGTAGTCTGAAAAGAGGTGGAAACCCAAGTTGGGGAAACATTTATCTAGAGCAGCCTTTCTCAACCTGTGGGTCCCCAGATGTTGTTGAACTACAAATCCCTTCATCCCTAGCTAGCAAGACCAGCGGTCAGGGATGATGGGAATTGTAGTCTGAAAAGAGCTGGAAACCCAAGTTGGGGAAACACTGATCTAGAGGCAGCCAGAGTTACGCATTCCTGTTGCTGGCAAGAGACGCAACCTTTTTTCTTGAGCTGATATACTCATTTCACATGCTCATGGGTTGCTGGAACCTGTTTCGTGCCTCCAAATAAGGTCTGGGGAGCTGAGCTAGCTGCTAGTTGAGCCTCGCTCACCTTCTCCCCCCCCCCTCTCCCTTCTTCCCCCCTTTTCTTCCTGCACAGAGCGGCACTGGGCAGCGCAGCCAGGGCACCTCCATCCCGCAGAAGTCGCAGGCGAACAAGTCTGCCTACAACAGCTACAACTGGGGTGCCAATTGAGGGGAGGCTCAGAGGCGGCTCCACACACTTCAACCAAGAGACAAACGGAAGGACGACAGCGATCTACCCAAGAAGGAAGGACCCCAGAAGGAAAGAAGAGCTCCCCTGCCCTCAGCACAGCCCTGCAACAGCCCCGGCGGACCCCGGCCAACATGGCTTTGGGCTCAGCATCCTCCCCGCCCCCCCGTCCCTCCAGCCACCTTCTCCCCCCCCCTTCCCCATTGTATGTAATATAGAATTTGTATCTTTTTTCTTTCTCTCTCTCTTTCTCTGCATTCATTCAGATTACGAGCTGTTCAGCCGTAGGGGCCTTTTGTTTTGTTTCGTTTTTCTACTCCTTTACTCTTCCTCTTCCCGCCCCTCCCCACCCGCCCGCCCAGAAAAAGGAAGGAAAAAAAAGAAGTACCGCCTGACGGATCCAAAGGAGTCAACATCTGGAATCCTCTCTCTCTCTCTCTTTCTCTCTCTCTCTCTTTCTCTCTCTCTCCCCGCTCCTCCTCCTACAATGCCCCCCTTTATTATTAGGAATAAGATCAGTAATTGATATGAACCGCATTGTAAGATTAATTAGTTGAAGTGTTTTTTTTGTACTGTGTTCTAAATTTAATGGATAAATGTGTCTTGTATATAAAAACGAAAACCCCACTCTGTTCTCTGGGCCTTGCGTTTTCCATCCATCGTTTGACTCTGTGTGTGTGTGCGTGCACACTTATAGGGTACCTGCCAGGCAGCCCCAGCCCCACTCCAAGCCTGTTTTAGAAGAAGAAGAGTTTGGATTTGATATCCCGCCTTTCATTCCCTTTAAGGAGTCTCAAAGCGGCTAACATTCTCCTTTCCCTTCCTCCCCCACAACAAACACTCTGTGAGGTGAGTGGGGCTGAGAGACTTCAAAGAAGTGTGACTGGCCCAAGGTCACCCAGCAGCTGCATGTGGAGGAGCGGAGACGCGAACCTGTTTCCCCAGATTACGAGACTACTGCTCTTAACCACTACACCACACTGGCTCTCTTTTATTCCCCACAATGAAGCCATCTCCCCAAGACTGCTGTGTTTGTCTGTTTTCTCTACCCAACCCACAATAGCAGGGGTCAGCAAACGTTTTCAGCAGGGGGCTGGTCCACTGTCCCTCAGACCTTGTGGGGGGCCGGACTATATTTTGGGGAAAAAATGAACAAATTCCTATGCCCCACAAATAACCCAGAGATGCATTTTAAATAAAAGCACACGTTCTACTCATGTAAGAGCACCAGGCAGGCCCCACAAACAACCCAGAGGTGCATTTTAAGTAAAAGGACACATTCTTCTCATGTAAAAACACGCTGATTCCCGGACCATCTGCGGGCCGGATTTAGAAGGTGATTGGGCCAGATCTGGCTCCTGGGCCTTAGTTTGCCTACCCATGCACAATATCTCTCCTCCTCAATCTTTCTCCTTCCACCTTCCCAGTCTCTTGCCTACCAGAGAAAGCCTCTCTCTCATACACCCTGGTCAGGTCCTGGTGCCTCCTCCCCCCCCCACACACACCTATTTGAGCTCTGATAACAGATTTCTACAAGGGCTGGACATTCATGTGCCTCTTGCACCCCCTGTGATGTCAGGCAAGGTACAAATACAGTGGTACCTTGGGTTACAGACGCTTCAGGTTACAGACTCTGCTAACCCAGAAGTAGTACTTTGCTTCATGATGAGAACAGAAATCACGTGGCGGCAGCAGGAGGCCCCATTAGCTAAAGCGGTGCTTCAGGTTAAGAACAGTTTCAGGTTAAGAACGGACCTCCGGAATGGATTAAATTCTTAACCCGAGGTACCACTGTATAGTCGAGAAGGATGTGTACACAAGTCCGTGTTCTGTTCAGCTACTTCAAGTGACCTTTGTGGATCAGTAACTAAAAACAAAGCAATACCATAAAGAACTCAGTTTTACAGTCCTCAAAAGCCCACCACCATTAGATAATTGGCCTTCAAACATAATGTTGGGACTACACCTCCTATTATCCCTGACCATTGGCTAAACTCTGCATTATAGGAGTTAGAGCCCAGCAACACCTGCAGACTCAAGACTGAAGAACTCCAGAATCAATGCTGCATACTAGTTTGGCATTGCTTGTATGTACCCTAATTTTGTGCAATGGAGCGTTGGGATTTATGGGGGCCAAAATCTTGGGGATGGATTTGCATGGACTGGAAGAATTGCAGGCTGCAAGACAGTCAAGTCGAGAGCAGCTGCTTTCTTGAATTTACCTGTGTTTCACTAGTTGGAACCATACAGAAGATCCATAAACATAATATCAATAGCAGATAACTTTGAACTTGAGTGGCTCATGGTAGTTTATTTAATAAATCCCAATGCTGCCTTTCATCTGAGGACCGCAGGTTGTTTTGCAATATAAAAACACAAAGAAACGGTAAGAAAAACAGCACACACACCCCAAGCCATTAATTGCTTAGTTAGCCAAAGGCCTGGGAGAATGAATATTTTTTCCTTGGTGCCCAAAGTTATGTAAAGAAGGTGCCAGGTGAGCTGCCCTGGGGAGAGCATCCCACAAGCGGGGAGCCACTGCAGAAAAGGCCCCGTTGGTTGTTGATGTCCTCCCAACCTCTCATGGAAGAGGCGCACAAAGAAGGGACTCAGATGATGAGCACAGGGTCTTCCAGCTATGGGGAAAGGCGGTTCTTCAGGTGTTGCAGAGTTGCGCAGTATCTGAAGATCCTGCTTTGCTCACCCCCCCAGAAAGACCAAGGATAAGTGGCTATCCAAGAGGGGTGGATTATTCCAGCAGTTTCCACAATATGCACCACAAGAGAGCCCTTTCCATGCATCACCACTCCCCAAATATCCCTTCTCTAGGTACAGGTAGGTAGCCGTGTTGGTCTGCCATAGTTGAAACATTTTTTTTTTAAAATTCCTTCTAGTAGCACCATAAAGGTAAAGGGACCCCTGACCATTAGGTCCAGTTGTGGCCGACTCTGGGGTTGTGGTGCTCATCTCGCTTTATTGGCTGAGGGAGCCGGCGTACAGCTTCCAAGTCATGTGGCCAGCATGACTAAGCTGCTTCTGGTGAACCAGAGCAGTGCACAGAAATGCCGTTTACCTTCCCGCCGGAGTGGTACCTATTTATCTACTTGCACTTGGATGTGCTTTCGAACTGCTAGGTTGGCAGGAGCTAGGACCGAACAATGGGAGCTCACCCCATCACGGGGATTCGAACTGCCAACCTGATCGGCAAGTTCTAGGCTCTGGTTTAACCCTAAGAAGTGTGCATGCACACGAAAGCTCATACCAATAACAAACTTAGTTGGTCTCTATGGTGCTACTGGAAGGAATTAATTTTTTTATCCCTTCTCTCGAACCATTAGCCTGTAGATCTTTGGACTGGAGGAGGAATTCCGGGAGGCATCTGAGTCCAAAGTTGTTCTGTGGCAGCCTTGACTATTTGTTCTCCAGGGATGGTAGCAAAACCTTGTGTCCCTTAACTATTGTACAAAACTGCATTTAAGTCTTTTAAGTAATTTGGGTGGTGTACAATAGTTAAAAAGGAGAGGGCCTGCCAGCCAGCCTGCTTACAATCTATAAACCTGAAATAAACTGAAGATTGAATGGAAATTGAGAGATCTCCAGTTATCAGCATTCTTGCAGGCAAGGGAGGCTTTTACATCAACCTCTGTGAGGCTAAAATGTACGATGTAATAATAATACTTGGTGCCCTCTGGCAGCGCCAGTCAACAATCGCTCTTAAGGTACTCTAAATTCTCCATTGATTTACAAGGTCCCTTGGGGGACGTTGGAATTGAACTCGGAAACTTGCGCATTGCATCAGTCTAAATCGTGAATAACTCTATGAGCCGCCGGAGAGGAGAACGTCAGTTCTATCTCTGGGTTGTTGTTTAGAGGTAGCGTCGTGAAGCCTGGCTCGCTTTACGGCCGCCATATAAGGGCTGACGGGGGGAGGAGGAAAGGGGGCGTTTCACAGCAGAGTGGCGGAAGCGCCAAGGGAGGCGTGGCGGTATTGCTTTACGGCTGGCCGCGGAATGAGCCTCTACGACGTATTTCGGGGTTTCTTCGGCTTCCCCGGGGAGCGGAGGTGAGGCTCTGGGAGATCAGGGTCCTCCTCGCTTCTTATTTTATGCGCATATATTTTGCCCCCTCTCCTCCTCTGAGTTTTCAAAGCTTGGCAGGCGGAAATCCCACCGGGGCAGCTTCCCTCCCAACACCTTGGGGCTACACCGGGCGAGTTTCTGCCTGCCTTGCAGCTGGCAAAGCGATCGCGTTACAGTGGTACTTCGGGTTAAGTACTTAATTCGTTCCGGAGGTCCGTTCTTAACCTGAAACTGTTCTTAACCTGAACCACCACTTCAGCTAATGGGGCCTCCTGCTGTCACGCAATTTCTGTTCTCATCCTGAAGCAAAGTTCTTAACCCGAGGTAATATTTCTGGGTTAGCAGAGTCTGTAATCTGAAGCGAATGTAACCTGAAGCGTATGTAACCTGAGGTACCACTGTATTAACTAAGGCCTGATTCCAAGTAATCCGCGTATTTGGTGACGTTTTAACGACGTGTGGGTATCCTAAGGTAAAGGTAAAGGGACCCCTGACCATTAGGTCCAGTTGTGACCAACTCTGGGGTTGCGGCACTCATCTCGCTTTATTGGCCGAGGGAGCCGGCGTACAGCTTCCGGGTCATGTGGCCAGCATGACTAAGGCGCTTCTAGAGAACCAGAGCAGCACACGGAAACGCCGTTTACCTTCCCGCCGGAGCGGTACCTATTTATCTACTTGCACTTTGAGGTGCTTTCGAACTGCTAGGTTGACAGGAGCAGGGACCGAGCAACGGGAGCTCACCCCGTCGCGGGGATTCGAACCGCCGACCTTCTGATCGGCAAGTCCTAGGCTCTGTGGTTTATCCCACAGCGCCACCCGCGTTGCTGTGGGTATCCTGCCCTGGTATCCTGTGGGTGACCCGCGTCACCGTGGATATCCTGCCCTTCCCCAAAAGCAGCTGGAGGGTCCCCAACCGCCCTTGCAACAACCCTGTGAGTTAGGCTGCGCTGAGGGAGATGGGCTGTCCCAAGCCCCGCCCCACATTTTATCCCCAAGTGGAGATTTAAACCTGGGTCCATCCATGCAATCATTTTTAGCCATTTTTATGTAGTTACGAGCTGTGGGTTGCATCGTGCGTTACATGCTATTTTGATTTTTGTTTATTTAAACGGAGTACCGTCTAACAGTAAATAAGCCCCGCTAAGGCTGAGCAAGGACATTAACATTTATTTATTTATTTCCATTTCTTTTAATTGATTTTCACATTTATCAAAAAGAAAAAAGAAAAACTTTACAAAATGTGTTTTGTAAAGCACATTAACATTTTAAGCAACCCCCCCAAAAATACCACCTTTCCCCTTTTCCCCGTTGTTGCTACAGGCCCCGCGACCCCTTCTTTGGGGGAATCACACGGGACGACGACGATGAGGACGATGAAGATGGCTTTGGGGCGAGACACCCCGGGGACTTTGGGTTCGGGTTCACATTCAGCCCAGGCGGGATGCGTTTCCACGACACTTTCGGGTTTGATGAGCTGTTCCAGGATTTCAACAACCTCTTCCAAGAGATGGGAGCGAGGAGTTTGCCTTCTGGGCCCTTTGGTAGGCGAGATCTTGGGTGGTTTCAACTGGGTTTGCGTCCTGCTAGGGATGGTCTGGTTTGGAGGGAAATGGGCAAGCGGGAATTGAACCTGGAAATTTCTTCTCCTCCCTTAAAAAGACTGCAAGGTTCTAGTCCTCATGGTCCTGAATAAAGGGGAGCAACTCTCCAGATTTTCAGACGGCGGTTCCTCCGTAGATTCTGTGCCCCTGAGCTGCAGCCTTAACCCCAGAATAAATAAAATCGAAATGAACAACTGTTGTTTCTCTACCCTCAGATTTCCCAGAGCCACCGGCACGATCACCTGAGAAGAGGCAGACTCTGCGGGATTTCATGCTGAAACATCCGGATAGCCAGAGGTCCAGCAGCAGAGCCCTAGAGGACGACTCAGGCCCCACAGCTCCCGAGAGGAGGCCCTGGCAGCCGTTCCAAGGAGTATGTGGTGCTCTGAACCCGGGACCATCCCTGATACGATGCCTCATCTTTGCCTATTGGTTTAGAGTGTTTGGTACCCCATTCTGCTACAGGGAAGGCTCCCAGATTGGCTTATGTAATAATAATAATAATAATAATAATAATAATAATAATAATAATAATAAATAATTTTATTTATACCCCGCCCTCCCCAGCCAAGGCCGGGCTCAGAGCGGCTTACAAGCAATAATAAAAACAAGTTGATTAAAATACAATTTAAAAAACAAGATTAAAATACAACATTAAAACATTAGGATGTAGCCTCTTCACAGGAGGAGAAAGGAAAAAGAAAGAGGGGGAGGGAATCAAATTGATTCTAAGCCAAAGATCAGGCGGAACAACTCTGTCTTACAGGCCCTGCGGAAAGAAATCAGATCCTGCAGGGCCCTGGTCTCATGAGGCAGAGCGTTCCACCAGGCCGGAGCCAGTGCTGAAGAGGCCCTGGCTCTGGTTGGGGCTAATTTAACTTCCTTAGGGCCCGGGACCTCTAGGGTGTTGCTATTTATGGACCTTGAGGTCCTCCGTGTGGCATACTGGGAGAGGCGGTCCCGTAGGTATGAGGGTCCTAGGCTGTGAAGGGCTTTAAAGGTCATTTAATCATTTAAATATAATCATTTAAATCAAAGAATCCCTGCCCGCAGGCTTGCATCCTAAGAAAAAAACACAGCACACGAGGGGAAAGGGACAGGGAGGGAAGAGGAAAAAAGCAAACTCAGGTTCCAGTAGGAGCTGCCCTGCTTCTCTTCTCTCCCACTGAGGTAGCCAAGTGGAATGGTTGCAATTCTGGCAGAGGAGGCCTGATGTTTGGGGTTGGGCAGGGGCGGTGGCCAGAGAGATGGGGACAGTCTGCTCTTTAAACAAATCCCCAAAGTCAGGTTTCAGGTGCTGGTGTGGTTGCTCAAGAGCAAACAGGCAAGACTCCAGCCTGTCTTTTCCAGGCTTTATTATCTGTACAAAGTATTTACAGTTCAGAGCGTCGCAAGTCCATGTCTGCTCAGTCGCTAGCAGAATCTGGGAGTGGGCGGTCCTTATACCTTCCCCAGCATAACAGTCGTGTAACCCCCATCCTTCTCCTCCCCTCTCTGCGCACAGACCTACTGTGCAAAGTGGGCATTGGCAAAGGGGGACTTGCCTCCCTTCCGCTTTGCTCAGGCTTGGTGTTGAAGCTCTCCCTACCATCTTCTGATCCCTGCGCCCCTTCTCCACTGGAGGCGGGGCTTCCCTCCTCGCCAGAGGAAGAACTGCTTCGCAAGATCTTCGGAAACTCCCTGTAACACAACTGCCCTTCCACCTCCCGCCTCTGAGCTGATGGCGGTTCCCTGACATCAGCGATCATTGGAAAGGAATAATAATAATAATAATAATAATAATAATAATAATTTATTATTTATACCCCGCCCATCTGGCTGGGCCTCCCCAGCCACTCTGGGCAGCTTCCATAGAAACAAAAAATACACTAAAATATCACACGTTAAAAACTTCCCTGAACAGGGCTGCTTTAAGATGTCTTCTGAATGTCAGGTAGTTGTTTATCGCTTTGACATCTGCTGGAAGGGCGTTCCACAGGGCGGGCGCCACTACCGAGAAGGCCCTCTGCCTGGTTCCCTGTAGCTTTGCTTCTCGCAACGAGGGAACCACCAGAAGGCCCTCGGCGCTGGACCTCAGCGTCCGGGCAGAACGATGGGGGTGGAGACGCTCCTTCAGGTATACTGGACTGAGGCCGTTTAGGGCTTTAAAGGTCAGAATTACCTGGTTTGACCTGTTCTGCCCATAATGCAGAATGAGTTGGATGACTAAGGTGGTAGAATTTGGGGTGGCACTACGTCACATGACTGGTAGGAACGCACGAAGCTGCCTTGTTCTGAATCAGATTACTGGTCCGTCTAGTTCAGTTCTGCCAACACTGGCTGACAGTGGCTGCCAAGGATTTTTAGACAAGGAGTCTCTTCCAGCCCTGCCTGGAGGTGTCACAAATTGAACCTGGAACCTTCTGCATGCAAGAAGCAGATGCTCAACCACTGAGCTACAGCTCTGCCCCTTAAATTTTGAGGGACACAGTGATATTTCTGCACATTCTCATGCATGCTTAAAAAAGCAGACAAAAAGGACCTTTCCCATAGGAAATGAGCACGTCACAGATAGGGCTGTTGTAGCATTTCTCCCCTGATAGGCTACTTTTCTGCAGGCAGGGAGTTATTTCCACGGATGGATGGAATTTAGGTCCTGCCCTTCCTTTCCAAGGAGTCCAAGGCAGCAAACTATATGTATAGCTATGCCTCCTACTCTGGACGTGGGTGGTACTGTGGTCTAAACCATTGAGCCTCTTGGGCTTGCCGATCGGAAGGTCAGCGGTTCGAATCCCCGCGACGGAGTGAGCTCCCATTGTTCTGTCCCAGCTCCTGCCAACCTAGCAGTTCGAAAGCACACCAGTGCAAGTAGATAAATAGGTACCGCTGTGGTGGGAAGGTAAACCACATTTCCGTGCGCTCTGGCTTCCGTCATGGTGTCCCGTTGCGCTGTTTAGTCATGCTGGCCACATGACCCGGAAAGCTGTCTGTGGACAAACTCCCGCTCTCTTGGCCTGAAAGTGAGATGAGCGTCGCAACCCCTTAGTTACCTTTGACTGGACTTAACTATCCAGGGGTCCTTTACCTTTACTTTACCTTTATATACAGCTATAACAAAAAGATTCAAAAACCAATAACAATTTAAAGTTAAAGGGACCCCTGACCATTAGGTCCAGTCGTGACCAACTCTGGGGTTGCGGTGCTCATCTTGCTTTATTGGCCGAGGGAGCCAGCGTACAGCTTCCGGGTCATGTGGCCAGCATGACTAAGCCACTTCTGACGAACCAGAGCAGCGCACGGAAACGCCATTTACCTTCCCACCGGAGCGGTACTTATTCATCTACTTGCACTTTGACGTTCTTTCGAACTGCTAGGTTGGCAGGAGCAGGGACCCAGCAACGGGAGCTCACCCCGTCGCGGGGATTCGAACTGCCGACCTTCTGATCGGCAAGCCCAAGGCTCTGTGCTTTAACCCACAGCGCCACCCGTGTCCCTAATAACAATTTAGAACATCCTAAAAGCAATTACAGTTGATAACTATACTCCTTGCAGTGATCTCAGGGTTGCTTGGAACAGTCTTCTTTGGCAAACCAATTACCTGGGTGAAGAGAAGTGTTTTTACAATTCTTCCCGGAAGTTAATAATGATGGAGAAGGCATTCCGCAACTGGGGAGCCATCACTAAAAAGGCCCTGTCATGGGTGAACGCTAATTGGATAGCCAGTCTTCCAATCGCTCTGCCATATCACTCCGCCTTCTCCTTCTGCATGTGTTTTTTCCTTCTCCCATCGCTCACACACTCTTACACGGGCCTTACTGACTGCGTTCTCTGTTGTTTTTTTACAGCTGCGAGAGACTGATCCACCTCTCCCAGAACTGAAAGATACCCCAAAGGAAGACAGAGGTCAGAGGGCAAACGGCGGGGAGGGAACAGTGGTTGGTTTGGGGCAAAACATCCGAAGAGCCACATGTCTGGGTCTTTTGAGACCGCCCAGATTATTCATGAGTGTTTTGGAAATGGCTGGGTGTCTGTATATATGCTGTATGCGACTGTGTGTACCGTATTTTTCACCCTATAGGACGCACTTTTTCCCCTCCAAAAATGAAGGGGAAATGTGTGTGCGTCCTATGGGGCGAATGCAGGCTTTCGCTGAAGCCTGGAGAGTGAGAGGGGTCGGTGCGCACTGACCCCTCTCGCTCTCCAGGCTTCAGGAAGCTATCCGCAAGCCTTGGGAGCCCGCGGGAGTGCCCACCGGTCTCCCAAGGCTTGCGGAGAGCTGCCTGCATCCCGAAGCCCGGGGCGCGCTGAGTAACGTGCCCCAGGCTTCGGGCAGATACCCGCAAGCCTGGGGAGACCGGCGCGAATTCCCGCCGGGCTCCCTAGGCTTGCAGATAGCAGCCTGTTCTGGGGGCTGGGGTCGGGGGAAGCTTGGGCTTCCCCCGGCCCAGCCCTGCGCCTGGGGGGGGGAATTTTTTTTCTTTATTCCCCCCCCAAAAAAAACTAGGTGTGCCCTATGGGCCAGTGCGCCCTATAGTGCGAAAAATATGGTAATTTGCTGTGTGATGCAAGAATCTATCCTTTTGTTTTGGGAAGATAAACCCTCCATGTTCAGGAGCAGTATATCTGAGTATGTGTTCAGTGACTGGGGATAGCTAGGGTTGCCATATTTCAAACAGTGAAAATTCAGACAGAAAGGTTGTTGAGCATTTTGGGGGGGGGCGGTGCAAAATTGTCAAGCTTTTTTTTTTGTTTTGCCCAAGGTTGTTGAGCCTTTTGGGGCAAAATCGCAAACAAAACTACTGTTTTAGAGCTATTTTTATAGGAAATCGCCAAAAAACGGCACTGCCGATGTGAGCTGCCATATGACTGGATTTTCCCAGACATTTCTCTGATTTTCACCAGGACACTGCTGCCAAATATTCGGGATATTCCAGGCACATGGCAACCCCTAGGTATGGCAGCAGAGGGCTGTTGCTTGTGATCTCCCCAGAGGTGTCTGTTTGGCCTCTGTGGGGAGCCAAATACTGGACTTAGCCATATCTGTTTTGCCAGGACAACTCTTGTGCATTCAAGTGCCTAGTCCTTATTGTTGCAGAGGAAAGCATAGAAGCCTCTCTCTCGGTTAAAAATGATTCACACTCTATGCAAAAGTGTTTTTACATGCTGAATTTGTTTTCCTAAGGGGGGATTGTTGTAGAAACTTGGGTGTCTTGCGGGAAGAATGGAGAGGGGTGTGTGAGTGTAAAAACTGGCTCAGCTGATACTCGGTCACATTTTTATTACAGATCTGGACTCGCAGGTCACGTCCAAAGGGCTCGAGACTATTCTTCCCCCAGCCCAACCCCGGTCGTATTTCAAAAGCGTCTCAATCACAAAAGTAGTAGCACCAGACGGGGTATGTGCCAAAGCTTCTTTAATCCAGTGTGTGTGTGTGTGCATGATTGGGTGTGTATACCAGGTTAGCCTTATGCAGAGTAAAAAGGTAAAGGGACCCCTGACCATTAGGTCCAGTTGTGACCGACTCTGGGGTTGTGGCGCTCATCTCCCTTTATTGGCCAAGGGAGCCGGCGTACAGCTTCCGGGTCACGTGGCCAGCATGACTAAGCCGCTTCTGGCGAACCAGAGCAGCGCACGGAAATGCCATTTACCTTCCCGCTGGAGCAGTACCTATTTATCTACTTGCACTTTGACGTGCTTTCGAACTGCTAGGTTGGCAGGAGCTGGGACAGAGCAACAGGAGCTCACCCCGTTTCGGGGATTCGAACCGCCGACCTTCTGATCGGCAAGTCCTAGGCTCTGTGGTTTAACCCACAGCGCCACCCGCGTCCCATCTTATGCAGAGTAGTCCCATTCAAAATCCATGGACATAACTCACTTAGGCCCATTCATTTTGAAGATCTACTTTCAGGAGTACTTAGATGGTACTTGTGTCCGTTGGATTTTCACTCCTGAAAACTAGATTCTCTGCCAAGGAGAGGTTGAGAAGCAATGGTGATGGATCGGTTTATTTCATTGCGTTGAATATTTTATCTGCATTAATTGGCCTTGGGTGGTGGTTGAAGGGTACCATATCAATATGTAATATTGTTCTATTCTGTCACTTTGTGGGGCCACCTGTTGGTGGCCATGTGAACTGCAATGTGATGATAGCCTGACAATTTTATTATATAGTGATATGTGTGTACTGATAATTTGGCAATATGTTCTACATTCAGATGAATTGAAGACAGCGTCAAGCTGCATTGTGAAGTTAACTTTTTAACCTGGCAGCAGGGGGTGCTGCTGATTGACATCTCTCAGGACCCCCTGGCTTTAAACTGAAAAATGGCAAACTACACAATGGGCTCAGTAATTTATTAATCTTCAAAACAGTTTAGGAGGAATTGACTCCTGAGGTGCCTGGCAATGTAAAGGTCTCCTCTGAATGTCGGCATGCCATTCTTCACACTAGATCCTACTGGATCCCCTTCTTAACAAGCAGAGTCTATACTTCTACCCCAGGAATCTTCCCCAAATTTCACCCATCCCTTCTATCCTCTTGCTTCAGACAGTGGAAGAGAGGCGGACGGTGCGTGACAGTCAGGGTCACGAGGAGACAGTTGTCACCCGCCAGAGTGGAGGGGAGCCACGTCCGGGGTTTGACGGTGGCCGGCAAGGAGGCTCAGGTGAGTGCAAGGAGGGGGAACCTGGTTCGAGAGAACTTTCATCTCATGCTGGCCTTTGCGGGTAAACAGTCACGAGAAACAGAGATTTGGCATAGTGTTTTTTCTGCTGTTCCTGAGAAGCACACAGAAGCTTCCTAAGAATCTCAAATTTTGCTTCTCCGGTTTTTCTTTTTTTAAGTTTCTAGTCCTTATGTGTCAGTAAAGTTCACTCTTCATTCAAAGAAACAAAACAGTCCAGGCCTAGCGAGCACAGCAGCTCTTCCCAGCAGGTCTTGCCCCAGTGAGGCAGTTGTGGGACGGAAGGTCCCCGCCTTCTACCGCTCTCTAAGGCTCCTCCCCAGGGCCCTTTCCCAGCAACCTGAGACTCCTTCATCTTGTCACTCTTTGCTTCACCCTCTTCATGCCTCTTCTGGTTCTGGGAGACAGGGGGAAAGAGGAGCTGGTCACACAGCGGGAGGGGGAGACTCCCTGGCTTCTTCAGCAGCCTGGCCACCCCTCCAGCCTCCGCTTCTACCTCTGAGTCTGAACCGCTCTCTGCCACTGCCTCTTCCTGCTCACTAAACCCTGTTCCCTCTTCATCTTCGGACACCTCCTCCTCCCAGTCTTCTCCCTCTGACCACCCATTGCCTTCCCACCACCCTTCCCCTGGCTCTGAAGCCTTCTTCCTTCGGGGGTTCCCCAGCTGGTACCTCCCACCACTCTTTGGCGTCCAGCCTATCCATGACACCACCTCTGGCTAACCGGGCTGGTTCCTTCTGCAGGAGACCTGTCGCCCTTCCGCTCACGCCCTGGAGAGGACCTTGGCGACTCCGCTTCCATCCTGGACACCTTTTTCCGCCGTTGGTTCTAGAGCCGATAGCTCTGCCTGGTGGGTGGCCTTAGAGGGTAAGATCTGAGGTCTTCCTATACAGTGGAAGTCTGGCATGCATTGGGACTGATAGGGCGGAAGGCAAGGAGCCCAACAGCAGGTGGCGCTAGAGCCAACGAGAGGCACAGCCTTGACCAATGAGAGGCAGTCCCGCCCCAGACATGGATGCAAGTAAGAAGGCAGGCAGGTGGGGGTGGCTGAAAGGGGGCTGAGATTGGTGAGGCAGTGCCCCCCGTTCTCTCCAAATGGACCAGCCTCCACTCTTTCCTGTGGCTGAGTCAGCCAGCTTTGGGGGCTCTCGCCTTCAACCTTAGAGCTGGGATAGGGAACCCGCAGCTCTGCAGGACCCTCATCAGGACCAGCCAGCAGCACCAGTGGTCAGGGATGGGATCCCTGATTGGTTGGGACATGGGCCTAGGATGTAGGCGAGAAGCCTGTGGCCTTCCATGACGCTTGAGTTGTTGGCGTAGCATTACAGATCTTGCCCCAGGGACTACGGAAGCCCATGGCGTAATTTATCCAAAGTTTGGGTGCTCAGGGAGCAAGGAGGGCAGTGTGGTGCATAGCTGTCAACCGTCCCTTATTTGGCGGGAAAGTCCCAGTGCCGTGTCCCGCTGCTGTCCCTTATTGATGATGTCCCTTAAATTTCCTGGGTGTCAAAGGTAGCAGCTCCTCTCCCTCCCTCTCTGCCGGCCAGGGAGGAAGGAGGCTCCAACTGGGTTGCTTGGCTGCGTTGCTCACCCAATAAGGCACTTGTACTGATCAAATCAGCCACGTTGCCTGGGGACTCGCCTTTGCTCAGCGCTTCCCAGCGGAGAGGTGACGGTGGTTTTCCTTGCTGCATCCCCTTTGCCGGGTTGCTGCACTGTGGGAACCACCGCTTGAGGCTTCATTTGGTTGCTGGCTGGGCTTTCTGCCTTTGGCTCGGAGTGGCTCAGAAGTTGAACATACCTGTGCTTGGAAAATCCCTTATTTTGGCTGCTGATCCCTTATTTTCGAGGCTGCTGGTCCCTTATTTTCAAATCTGTAAGTTGACAGCTATGGTGTGGTATTGTGGGTTGGAGTGTCATACGAGGCCCAGGGAGAGGCCAGGGTTCAAATCCCCATTTGGCCCTAAAAGGTCACTGAGTCAGTCACAAGCTCCCAGCATAAACTTCCTTGCAGGATTAATGGTGAGAATGAAAATGGAGATTAGGGGGGAGAAAGAGCTAGGCGGAGAGGGGAGGGACGTTGTGTCATTCTCTGTTTCATTGGGTTTTGTTGTTTTTTTCTTTTCAGATTTGTGCCCTCTGCGGACAAGGCCTCCATTTCAGATATTGCTTCCTTCCTGCGTGTTTTCAGTTCCCTGCAGCCTCCTCTTTCTTCCACGCAGACTCCATCTCCTGGAAATATAACATTAAATAGCCTTTATTTATGCTTAAGTTTTTTCTGTGTGCTTATTTGCCGTCCAAAGTTGCCTCCAGCAGGAATGAAAAGGGCAAACCCTCCTGCTCAGTCGTTCCTCTTGAAGACCGAAAAAGAACCCTGCCGCATCCATCATGTCGTGTCAAATTGCTTATATATTTAAAGCATTTTCACCCTGCTCTCCTGCCAAAAAAGGTTCCCAGAGTAGCTTACATGCAGTCAAAGCAAGACAAGTCACTACCCGCAGGCTTACAACCTAGAAGGTACACAGCACGCAAGGGAAAAGGGACAGGGAGGGAAGAGGAAAAAAACAAACTCAGGGCACACATTCTGAAAGAGTTGTTCTTATAAGGCCTGATGGAGCTTGGCCTCAAATCTGAAAAGGAAGAAAAATAACAACCCAATGAAAAAAGAGGGTAAAAGCTTCCTATCTCTCCCACTGAGGCATCCTGATGGAGTGCCTGTCCCAATCTGGATGGAGCTGGCCTGTTTCGAGAAAGCCCACCAGCAGTGCTCTAAGGAAAGAGCCCATCTCTAGGCCTTCTCAGGTAGACTGCCTCTGAAGCTGGAGGTTTTAGGGAAGCTGTTGCAGCTGAGAGGCTCAGGCTGAGATGAGGTTGCCAGACTTCATGATCTCTTTTTGGCAAATGAAGTCTTCAGCCAGAGTTGCCCAGCTTGGGCACCCGGGGCGGCAAACATAACGTGCACCCAGGGGGGCGCCGATCCAGGGGTGCCATCGGCAGCACCCAATCCCCCCGGGGGTGCCAGCGCTGACCGCTGACTGTCCAAATATGCCCAACGCGTGGCACTGACTGCCGCCGGGGTACATCCCTGGCAGCCAGCACCGCACACCAGGCATATTTGCACAACTGGTTGGCAGATTTTCACTATGACGATCATGCCAATTGTGAAAATCCGCCCACCGGGAGTGCAAGCGCCGCCACGACGATCCGCCCGGGGGGATTTTGTCACCCCCCCCCAGGCATGACACCCAGGGTGGACCGCACCCTCCGGACCCCTCTTGCGACGTCCCCTGGGCCTAGGGAGAGTCTGTTGGGCCAGATAGAGATGGAGAGTTGCACCTGACTTCCAGACCTGAGATGTTCCCCATCCCTGGTCTAAAGATACCTGTTCCCTCCCGCAAAACCAGTCTCTCTTGCCGATTGCCAGATCCTCTTCCTTTGCCCTCATTAATCACCCTCTTGGGCTCTTTAATGTTTCTGACCTTGAAAACTTGGTTTTAATTAGTGACTCAATTTACCTCCAAGCTCTGACACTAGGCGTGGGGAACCTTTCCCAGCCAGCAAAGATGGCTGCCATCTTTGTCCTCGGCCCACACGACTCCTACAGAAGTGCCCAGAGGCAAACTGCAAAAATAAAACCTGTATATTCCCCCTAGTGTCCGTTTCTTTAAATATAATCTTTACAAAATGTTTCCGATGCCAAAATCATTCCCATGGGTCTACACTCCCTTCCCCTCTTCCCAATATTTCTTTTTTCTTTTATTTCAGAATTAAAGTTACATTTGATTGCTCAAGGGTTATAATCCTTATTCTACAATACAAATGACTTTCTGCTTATCCTCAAAGTTACAGTTGCAAACAATTGTGTCTTAAAATCCCATCATTTCCAGTTTCATCCTCTTCAACAGATTTCTCGATATATTCTGCTATTTCCTGCCTTAAACTTCAAATCCTGCTGTGGACTTTGTGTGTGTGGAAAATTATTTTTTAAAATAGGCTAGAAAAAGTTTTCTCTCCTCCTTGAAAGATTCTGGATTTGTATCTCTATCAGAGCTGTCAGTCTTGCCATCTCTGCATATTCCGTGATCTACTCTTAAGCAGAACTTAGTTGGAGACGATGCCCTGCGCTGCTTAATATAAAGCTTGGATGAAAGCAAAGTGTTCAGTCAGGAAGAAAAAGGCTCGAAGAAACCATCTGTCAACCAACATTCCCCTTGGCCAGAGTGCGGCCATTTTGTTTGTACCACCAAGTCCCTGGCTGAGATGTTCCCATCTTTCTGGCCGGGCCGGGTTATGTTTTTGTGTTCTTTGTGTGTCTGTGTGTTGTGTACACAAGAAAGGGAAAATGGGTACACAGGACATAGGACAGTTTGTGCACTACCACACCTGAAGTGGCACACTCAGTGGACCACAAAAAAATGGATATTGTAGAGTTGAGGACAGGTTCAGGAAAGGGCAAGGGAAACCATCAAGGGCATGGGTAGGCAAACTAAGGCCTGGGGGCCGGATCCGGCCCAATCACCTTCTAAATCCGACCCTCAGACGGTCTGGGAATCAGTGTGTTTTTACATGAGTAGAATGTGTGTTTTTATTTAAAATGCACTCTGGGCTATCTGTGGGGCATAGGAATTCGTTCATTTTATTTTTTTTCAAAATCTAGTCCGGCCCCCCACAAGGTCTGAGGGACAGTGGACCGGCCCCCTGCTGAAAAAGTTTGCTGACCCCTCATCAAGGGGATGGAGAGGTGTCCCTTTTAGAAAAAGTTGCAATGTTTGGGACTTTATAGAGAAAGGGCAGTTAAGCGATTACATGATAGAAGTTAACAAAATTACACCATGCATGGAGAAAGTACCGTATTTTTCGCTCTATAAGACGCACCAGACCACAAGACGCACCTAGTTTTTGGAAGAGGAAAACAAGAAAAAAAATATTCTGAATCTCAGAAGCCAGAACAGCCAGAGGGATCGCTGCACAGTGAAAGCAGCAATCCCTCTTGCTGTTCTGGCTTCTGGGATAGCTGTGCAGCCTGCATTCGCTCCATAAGACGCACACACATTTCCCCTTACTTTTTAGGAGGGAAAAAGTGAGTCTTATAGAGCGAAAAATACGGTAGATAGAGAGACATTTTTCTCCCTCTCTTCTCATAATACTAGAATGTAAAAAAATAAAAAAATGTATACTGCTATATCATAAAAAAATACATCCAAGCAGTTTATTGCAATAAAAGCATAAAACCGTACAATAAAACCATTAAAAAGTCAAAAACTGTTGGAAGAGTCAATACAGATAAGAGATAAAATTGTTAAACTGTGGGACTCACTGCCACAAGAGGCAGTGATGGCCACTAACCCAGATAGCTTTCAAAGAGGATTGGACAAATTCATGGAGACTGACTTCATGGCTTCTAGTTACAGCTGCTGTGCTCTTTGTGATAGCCTGGGTCTCGGACTCGGAACCAGAGGAGTCTCAGTCTGCACCGGATCCTTTGCCTCGGGCGGCAGCTGAACCTAGTCTGGGGCCTGATCCTGAAGAGTCCCAGTCTGCACAGGTTCCCCTGCAACAAACACCAGCTGGGCTGAGTCAGGGGCCTGAGCCTGCCCTGGCTCCAGATGCGGGGCTTCCCTCCTTGCCTCCAGCTGGCCCATCACTTACAGCTGCTCCACTACCAGTTGGGTCAGGGGAGGCTGAGACGGCCCCTGGGTCTAGTAACCCACCGATGTCTCCCAAGCTGCAGAGACTCAGGTCTGAGAGAAGGAGAGACCTGAGTACTCGCAGGAGGGGTGCTCGCCTTTGGGCAAAACAGGGAGGTGAGTCGCTGGGGGATCAGGACCGGCTGCTACCCCGACAAAGATAAAAGGCTGTCGGACCCCGCCCCAGGTTGTGGGAGCAACATTGCTGTATGCTAGATCCTGCCTGAGTTCCTGTACAGTGGTACCTCGGGTTAAGTACTTAATTTGTTCCAGAGGTCCGTACTTAACCTGAAACCGTTCTTAACCTGAAGCACCACTTTAGCTAATGGGGCCTTCTGCTGCCGCCGCGCCGCCGGAGCACGATTTCTGTTCTCATCCTGAAGCAAAGTTCTTAACCTGAAGCACTATTTCTGGGTTAGCGGAGTCTGTAACCTGAAGCGTATGTAACCCGAGGTACCACTGTACAGTCATACCTTGGATTAAAGTTGCTTCAGGTTGAGCATTTTCGGGTTGCGCTCCGTGGCAACCCAGAAGTAATGGAACACGTTACTTCTGGGATTCACTGCTCGCGCATGCGCAGACGCTGAAAATGACGTCACGTGCATGCGCAGAAGCGACGAATTGCGACCTGCACACGCACAGACGCGGGTGGCGTTCTGCTCTGGATGCGAACGGGGCTCCAGAACGGATCCCGGTCGCATCCAGAGGTACCACTGTACCTGTCCTTGCCTGGTTTCCTGCCTGGTTTCCTGCCTTGGCCCTGTCGGACTGACTCCTAGCGGAACCTTCGGATTCTGGACTGATCCTGGACCACGTTTCACGGGTTACCCCCAGGCCCAGCACACTCTTCCTCCACAGTTCGAGGCAGTGATACTTCTGAATACCAGTTGCTGGGTTCAAATCCTCCTTACAGGTTTCCCACTGGGGCATTTGTCTAGCGAGAACAGGGATGCTGGACAAGGAGGGGGGCGGCTACTGGCCTGATCCAGCTGGCTCTCTCTCTACGTTATTGCAAGGGCACGTGCAAAACTCCAGCACAGCCTCACCGTGCCAGTAGCACTGGCATATGGGTCAAGCACGCCTTTTGCTCCTGACAACAGGGGTCATAATTCCAACTCTGGGGAGAGGCTGGTGCCGGAGGGATCCATGCCCTTTTTTCTCGCTTGCACACTGCCGTTCTCCCTTCTTACATAACTTCCCCGGGCATTTAAGCAACGAGTTCTGAGAATAATTAGTTATTATCACCGGTAGCCCGAGAGCAGCTACACACACATCTGTATTTCTGATCTGCCTTCAGAAAGCTTTCTCTCCCGGCTGGCGATGATTTACACCCGCTTCTTAGCCAAAGCGCAAGCCTGCCTCCGTCTCCGCAGCCTCCTCCTTCGCCAGTGCCTCGCAGAGCTCCTGGGGGTCTTCATGTTGATTGTAAGTTGCAAATATTTGCTGGTTTTGGGGCGGGGAAAACAGTAGATGGCAAAGCACCTGTAGCTCAGGCGTAGGACATCTGTCTTGCATGCAGAAGGCCAAAGGTTCAGTCCAGTCAGGGCTGGGGAGAGGACCCCCACCCTGAATTAAGCCCTGGAGAGCCACTGCCAGTCAGTGTCAACAATGCTAAGCTAGAAGAAGTCTGAGCTATGGTTACCAGATTTCTTTCAAGGAATCTACGGACACTTTAAAAAAAATTTCATGCTTTATTATTTTAGGAAAGGGTTGCCCAGAGTTCTTGACCTTTTTGGGGGGGAACCCCAAAGTTGTTGAGCGTGCACCTCAACACAAGGCAGGCAGATAAGCCCATCTAAGGTAAAGATAAAAGGGCCCCTGACCATTAGGTCCAGTCATGGCCGACTCTGGGGTTGCAGCGCTCATCTCGCTTTATAAGCCAAGGGAGCCGGCGTACAGCTTCCGGGTCATGTGGCCAGCATGACTAAGCCGCTTCTGGCGAACCAGAGCAGTGCACAGAAACGCCATTTACCTTCCCGCCGGAGCAGTACCTATTTATCTACTTGCAATTTGATGTGCTTTCGAACTGCTAGGTTGGCAGGAGCAGGGACCGAGCAACGGGAGCTCACCCCGTCGCGGGGATTCGAACCGCCGACCTTCTGATCGGCAAGTCCTAGGCCCATCTACAAACACACAAATGCCCCCCCAAAGAGGTTTGGGGGGGGGAAGAGAGATTGAGTAAAGGCGCTCGCTGGTCTTGGGAAAACACGCATTAAAACACACACACAAGGCTCCGTCTCTCTCACTCTGTCTCACAATGCAGCACAGCTCTTTTCTACGCTTCTCTTCCTCATCTTCACCGCCTCAGCGCCTCGCTCGCTGCTCCCCAACTTGGGTGCGAAGAGCCCACAGCAGAAGAGCGCTGCAGGCTCTGTGCGATTTCAGGGCGAGTGTTGATCAAAGAAGCAAGCCGGAAGGAAGTTCTTTGGCTCCCGCCTCGGTTTAAATACCCCCCCCACCCAGCGGATTGGCTGGCTGGGACTTTGACGTGGCCGGGACCTCCAGTGCTGCCTCACTGCCCTGGCAGCCGCCACATTGCCTCCCCAGAAGTCCCCAGGCATAAATCCGGGGACATTAATTAAAATCCGGGGACAGATTTTGTCCGGGGACAGATTTGTGAATCCGGGGACGTCTGGTAACCCTAGTCTGAGCTGGTAAGGTAAAGGGACCCCTGACCATTAGGTCCAGTTGTGGCCGACTCTGGGGTTGCGGCGCTCATCTCGCTTTATTGGCCGAGGGAGCCGGTGTACAGCTTCCGGGTCATGTGGCCAGCATGACTAAGCCGCTTCTGGCGAACCAGAGCAGCGCACGGAAACGCCGTTTACCTTCCCGCTGGAGCGGTACCTATTTATCTACTTGCACTTTGACGTGCTTTCGAACTGCTAGGTGGGCAGGAGCTGGTACACGATCCCTATGTTGCAGAGAAGGGCTGGTGTTTGCTTAGCAGTAGAGCACCTGCTTTTTCCAGATTCAAACCCTGAAAACTCCAGGCAGGGCTGAGAGACGCTCTCTGTCTGAAAACCCTGGAGAGCTGCTGCCTGCCAGTGTAGACTGTACTGAGCTAGATGGGCCCAATCGTCTCACTTGGAAGAAGGTGGCTTGCTATGTTCCTGTTTAAGTTTGACTTCTGTGTAGAGCTATGAGGGCTGGAACCATAGAACTGAAGAATTTGAAGGGACCCTGAGAGTCGTCTAGTCCAACGCCCTGCCATACAGGAATCTTAGTTAGGTCATACTTGACAGATGGCCATCTGACCTCTGTTTAAAAACCTCCAAGGAAGGAGAGCCCACTGCCACCTTTAAAGGAAGTCCGCTCCACGGTTGAACAGCTCTTACTGTCAGAAAGTTCCTCCTGATGTTTGTGGCGATCACACACAGGGCCCCCGGACGTTTGACTGTCTGTTGACCCTGTGCCGCCACTGTGATTGCTTTTTCCACTGCCAGCACCCCGTATCTCACGGGGACACACAGAGTCCAGTCAGTTGTTAACATAAACAAATAATCAAGTTTATTTTTAAATGCAGAAACAAGCTTATGGTTACGGTTAATTTTTCTTGGCAGTTTCTTATTCTTAGTTCCTAACAACTCCAAACTGATTATTCCAACTATCTGACTCCACCTAACAATTCCTCTCACTCTCTCACAATACAACTCTACCAACCCACACCTAAATCTCCCTCTTCCTTCTTCAACTCCCAAACCTCAACTCTCAATTCTCAACTCAACTCAACTCCCAAACCTCACAATCTCATTTCTTGTAACTTGAAGCCATTGGTTTAGGTCCAAAGAGGAGAAAACAAGCTCGCTCCATCTTCCATGTGACAGTCCTGTAGATATCAAAAGGTGGCTATCATATCTCCTCTCAATCTCTACCAGACTAAACATACACAACTCCCTCAACCATTCCTCATAAGGCCCTTGATCACCTTGGTTGCCCTCCTCTGCAAACCTTCCAGCTTCTTAATCTCCTTCTCAAATTGTGGCTCCCAGAATTGGACTCAGGACTCCAGGTCTGACCAAGGCAGAAGAGAGTGGGACTATTACTTCCCTTGATCTGGACCCTCGACTTCTGTTGATGCAGCCTGGAATAGTATTAGCTTTTTTTGCTGCTGCATCACACTGTTGACTCATGTTCAGCTTGTGGTCTACTAAAACCCCTAGATCCTTTTCACTTCTACCTGCCCGTGGACTGTCTTGCCAGAGTAGTGAATGCTTTGGTTATCTCCCGCTTGGACTACTTCAATGCCCTCTACGTGGGGCTACCTTTGAAGGTGACCCTGAAACTACAACTAATCCAGAATGCAGCTAGACTGGTGACTGGGAGCGGCCACCAAGACCACATAACATCGGTCTTGAAAGACCTACGTTTCCGAGCACAATTCAAAGTGTTGGTGCTGACCTTTCAAGCCCTAAACAGTCTCTACCCAGTACACCTGAAGGAGCGTCTCCACCTCCATCGTTCTGCCCGGACACACAGGTCCAGCTCCGAGGGCCTTCTGGCGGTTCCCTCACTGTGAGAAACCAAGTTACAAGGAACCAGGCAGAGGGCCTTCTCAGTAGTGGCACCCACCCTGTGGAATGCCCTCCCACCAGATGTGAAGGAAATAAGCAGCTACCCTCTCTTTAAAAGACATCTGAAGGCAGCCCTGTTCAGGGAAGTTTTTAATATTTAATGCTGTATTGTTTTTAACACTTGATTGGGAGCCACCCTGAGTGGCTGGGGAAACTCAGCCAGATGGGCTGGGTATAAATATTAAATTATTATTATTATTATTATGACTACTACTACTACTGGCAAGCCAGGTGTCCGCCATCTTATATTTGTGCAGCTGGTTCTTCCTGCCTAAGTGCAGAATCTTAACATTTGTCCCTATTGAAATCCATTTTGTTAGCTTGAGCCCAGTTCCCCAATCTGTCAATACCATATCGAAACCCAATTCTGTCTTCAGTGACATTGGCTACCCCTCCCAGTTTGGTACCATCTGCTTAGTTGATGAGCACCCCCCTCAGTGCCTTCATTCAAGATGTTTATAAAGACATCAGACAAAGGGCCCAGGACAGACCCCTGTGGCATGCCGCCATTGTCACTTTTCCCCAGGATGATGGAGAACCATTCGTGAGCAGTCTTTGGGTTCTGTCAGTCAACCAGATCCAAATCCATCTAGCGGTTATCTCGTCCAGTTCACATTTTACCAGCTTCTCTGCAAAAATATTATGGGGGACTTTGCCAAAAGCCTAACTGAAATCAAGGTACACTTATGTCCACAGTATTCCTATGAAACCTGTAATTATCAATAACAGAAACGAGATTCATGTGTCATGACTTGTTTTTGAGAAACCCATGCTCCCGGCATCCTTTCCCGATTGCTCACCGACCAATTATCTGTTTAATTATCCGTTCAGGGATCTTCCCTGGTATCGGTGTCAAGATGACTAGTCAGTGCCGGCATGTCAGCTCCCTATCGCATCTTCCCATCTTTCCTACCTGAAACCTGACCTCCTAGAGCTCAGGCGTATGTTGGCCTTTGCTGGGAGCGTAAATGATTTAAATACAGGAGTCCACCATGACAACACACACACAACCAGCTCCCAAAACAGAATCCAAAACTGCAGCCCCGCGGATTCTCTGACTTCCTCCCTGCTAATCCATCACCAAGTAAAAAGAAAACTTGAAGACCTTGTTATCACCCAGGAAACAATAGGAGTTCATCCGTTTAATTAAGTATTAATTAGGAAGATTAAGCTGGTTTTTTTATGTACGTAAATTTGCTTTTTCTTCTTTCTTTTTTTCCTGTATTTTCTTCTCTTCTTGTTTCTTAATTGTTTTTTCTTTAATTTTCTTTTTGTAGTATGAGATTGTAAATTCTTTGTATAAGTGTGTAATTTAAATTAATAAAGATTATTAAAAAAAAGGAGTTCATCGGTTGCCCTGGGTGATATTAATGCTCTTGCTGCCGCACGCCACTGCAGGTTGGCTGTTTGCAACATCTGGATCTGAGTTCTGTCTCTGAAGACATGCTTTTAGGAATGGGGTTCCTGTCTGGCTACCTGTCACGCTTTGATGTCTTGCTGTTAATGCTGGACCTGCCTTCATGGGCAATGGGTGCTTAATTGCATTGCGCCTGACCCTGGAGCGGGCGAGCCAGAGGGGCAAAGTTCAGGGTCCAAAAGGTTTGTTTTCCACCTCTTCTGGAATGCAAAAAATAATTCTGGAGTTCAGGTTCCCTTGTTTGGAGCCCAGGGAGATAACCTGGGCTCTCCTCTCCTCATTTGAAATAGTAATAATAATAATAATAATAATAATAATAATAATAATAATTAATAGACTCATTGCTAAGCCTCTCCACCCCATGCTCTTTACTCAGAAGTAAGCCCCCCCTGATTTTGCTGGTGTGTAACAATGCGGGTGGCGCTGTGGTCTAAACCACAAAGCCTAGGGCTTGCCAATCAGAAGGTCGGCGGTTCGAATCCCCGTGACGGGGTGAGCTCCCATTGCTTGGTCCCAGCTCCTGCCAACCTAACAGTTCAAAAGCATATCAAAGCGCAAGTAGATAAATAGGTACCACTCTGGCGGGAAGGTAAATGGCGTTTCCGCTCGCTGCTCTGGTTCGCCAGAAGTGGCTTAGTCATGCTGGCCACATGACCCAGAAGCTGTCTGCGGACAAACGCCGGCTCCTTTGGCCTGAAAGCGAGATGAGCACCGCAACCCCAGAGTCATGCGTAGCTTGACTTAATGGTTAGGGGTTCCTTCACCTTCGCCTTTAACTTCCTTGTCAGCGACTGAGCTCCTCAGATTCGTTTTTTTGCACAGCTTCTCCTAACAGGTGCATTTTTAAAGCTTTAATTTTGGAGCGGTGGTTTGTCTGGGATTTTGAAAGATACCAGTTCCTATACCGTTTCGGAGCATTCCGATTGGATCAATTTGACTTGAAATACCAAATCCTGCCCCATCCTTGCTCCACGACTGATGTGCCGATGGGTTGGCGGTGACGGTTGGAGGATGGGTGGCGGTCAGTAGATTGAGGTTGAATCCTGACAAGAGAGAAGTACGATTTCTGGGAGACAGGGAGCAGGCAAGTGGGCGGGGGGAGGGACTCCCTAGTCCTGATGAAACAACGATTTGACGTTTGGAAGACATCGGAAGGCAGCGCTGTTCAGAGAAGATTTTAATGGTTGATGTTTTAGTGTGTTTTATTGGGAGAAGCCCAGAGTGGCTGGGCCAACCCGGTCAGATGGGTGGCATATAAATAATAAAATTATTATCATTTATTACGGGCTCCATAGGGTGCAACTTCCAACGCTCCTCTCTCTAGGTACATTTTTATCACTTTGCCAGCTGGCAACCAAAATCCAGGACCCCATAGCCCAGTGGTGGCGAACCTATGGTACCCGTGCCAGAGAGGGCACTCAGAGCCCTCTCTGTGGGCATGTCTACCATTGCTCCAGCAGAGCCATAGCTTCCGTGCCATAGGGGTGGCACAAGGGTCTGGCAAGCGAGCGAGAGGCTGAGCAGATTTTGATGCGCCAGGGCCTCCCGCTAGTCTGTTTTTCCTACTTGGGAGTAAGCTGCCTTGAGTTCAGCAGGGCTTAACTCCCAGGTCAGTTAGCAAACTAAGACGGGGTTTACATGTTCTCTGGGCTTTCCTGCGGAAGCCAACAAGAGAAATTCATTCCGTGGAGGCTGCAATCAAACAGCAGCCAAAGAAACAGCAATAATAATAATAATAATAATAAAGGAAGGGACCCCTGACCGTTAGGTCCAGTCATGACCGACTCTGGGGTTGCGGCACTCATCTTGGTTTACTGGCCAAGGGAGCCGGCGTACAGCTTCCGGGTCATGTGGCCACCATGACTAAGCCTCTTCTGGCGAACCAGAGCAGCGCACGGAAACGCCGTTTACCTTCCCGCTGGAGCGGTACCTATTTATCTACTTGCACTTTGACGTACTTTTGAACTGCTAGGTGGGCAGGAGCAGGGACCGGGCAACGGGAGCTCACCCCGTCGCAGGGATTCGAACTGCCAACCTTCTGATCGGCAAGTCCTAGGCTCTGTGGTTTAACCCACAGCGCCACCCGCGTCCTAATAATAATAATAATTATAATTATACCCTGCCCATCTGGATGGGTTTACTTATTTATTTATATTTGTATGTGCACACGCAGACCATCATTATTATTTTATATTAAAAACTGGGAGAGGGAGGCTCTTCGTACACTCCTCCAGTGTACACTAGTAGCCAAAATTGTGGAACCTTCTGGAAAAAAATGTATTTCCGAGGTTTGATGGCTCATTAACACCACTTTGTTTTGGAGTAATACCTGTGCTTTTTTCCCCTGTGGGGACACAGGGGGATGCATACCCCTAAACATTTTGTGAATTTAACGGGAGAAGAAATTCACTGTATTTTATTTTTCCCATGTGGTGATTTTCTTGAGCCAAAACGAGAGTACCCCTAAACATTTTTTTAAGAAAGAAAGCACTGAGTTATGCCATAAAGTTATATACCGATGGGAAGATAATTTAATGAAGAACGTAATGCAGTAGCTTTTATGAAGGATTATTTATTACAACAGCAGTCATGAAGAAGAAACATGAAACGCATAGGGAAAAAATGAGACTGTCAGGGAACTGCCATCGAAAGGACGGGAGGTGGAAGGGCTCACGCAGGTGGAGAGAGACTTAACAGCTGACGAGGGAACCAGCAGGGGGAGAGGAGGAGCTCCGAGGGAAAGTGAGTCGGAGGGATGGCTCAGGGACACTTCCAGCGAAAACAGGAAGGTTTCAAGACCTCCTATAGGGACACCCACTCCTCGCCGGAAACTGTCACGCCGGGAGTCCAGAAGACGTGTTTCCGTTAAGGAGCTTTTATGCTGGAAAAGATTCCGGAAAAGCCCACTTTCGGATTCTGCTAGCGACTGACAGAGCCATGCTTGAGGGGCTCCGTCAGAGGCAGAGGTTTGGGGACTCGGCCAAACTCTGAGGGACTAGGATTTTACGCACAAGCAGCTCATCATCCCATCACAGAGACATACAGGTTAAATTGCCATGTTGGCACTTGGCGATAAATAAGTGGGTTTTGGGCTGCAGTTCGGGCACCCGGTCTCTAAAATGTTCGCCACCGCTGCCATAGCCCATCGCTTCCACCCCATGGCCATCAGAAAATGGAAGGTGATTGTGCCAGGGCAAACAGGGTTCCCATCACCACCTGGGAGCGACAACGTGGGCATGATGCAGGAGTGTTGACCCAGCGCAAAGATTCTCCCAAAGGTCTTTCCCCTCATTTTTTCCTCTCTCTTTCTTTCCCAGGTGATTACTCTGAGCGCATCTGCGCAGGCCACCACCAGCGAAGGGACGAAGGGTGGCTATTTCAGCTCAGCCCTGGCAGGCGGAATCGCTGTGATGGTTGCAATCCACGTTTCAGGAGGAGTTTCAGGTGAGAAAGGGGAGGTTATCTTGTGCACGGGCCCCAGGGATGGGGCAGGCACTCCGTCCAGGCTTCGCTCAAAATTTGGGGCAATTGTGGGGGAGAGCTGCAGTGTTTATCTCCTTATAAAAAGGTAAAGGGACCCCTGACCATTAGGTCCAGTCGTGACCGACTCTGGGGTTGCGGCACTCATCTCACTTTATCAGCCGAGGGAGCCGGCGTACAGCTTCCAGGTCACGTGGCCAGCAGGACTAAGCCACTTCTGGCAAACCAGAGCAGTGCACAGAAACGCCGTTTACCTTATCTACAGTGGTACCTCGGGTTACATACACTTCAGGTTACATACGCTTCAGGTTAACCCAGGAATAGTGCTTCAGGTTAAGAACTTTGCTTCAGGATGAGAACAGAAATCATGCTCCGGTGGCGCAGGGGCAGCAGGAGGCCCCATTAGCTAAAGTGGTGCTTCAGGTTAAGAACAGTTTCAGGTTAAGTACAGACCTCCAGAATGAATTAAGTACTTAACCCGAGATACCACTGTACTTGCACTGCGTGCTTTCAAACTGCTAGGTTGGCAGGAGCAGGGACCGAGCAACGGGAGCTCACCTGTCGCGGGGATTAAAACCGCCGACCTTCTGATCGGCAAGCCCTAGGCTCTGTGGTTTAACCCACAGCGCCACCCGTGTCCCTACTATCTCCTTATAAATCCTTTTTTAAAAAGCAGCAGCAGCAGCAGCAAATTTTATAGTTTCTTTTGTTTTGCAAAGGCCAGGGCACAAGTTAAGCCTGATGAAATCTGAGCAGTGCTGGATTTACGTATAAGCTAAACAAGCAATAGCTTAGGGCCCCACTCTCTTGGGGGCCCCAAAAAAATTTAAAGGAAAAAAACCACTGGATGTACATTTCCAAAATATAAGATAAAAAAAGAAATAAAATAAAACCTACATACAGCAACAGTGGCCAATGGCTTTAGATACCTATTAGGTCCATAAATTACCATATAGCATATTTTCAGCACAAAAAACAGCGATAATTTGTTGTTGACGAAGGACAGCTGGACATATAAAGGGCCCATTGCCTTCAGTAGCTTAGGGCCTCATCAAACCTAAATCCGGCCCTGAATCTGAGGCGCAAAATACAGTGTTGAACTCAGGTTGCAGCTTCCTGATCGTAGCGGCTTTCTATCTGTTTTGTTTTCGAATATGCAAGTTGCTAGTCCTTAGTGTTGGAACAAAATTTAGGCTTGAAACTGTGTGGGTTAAAAAGATCACAAGCGGAAAACCTACCTCTGTGGTGCTTTCTGAAAAAATACCGTAGCCAAGACACAACAATCCTTTGAAATTCTTCCTGTCTCTGAATTTTGTAAATGAAGTTTGTATATGATTTTGCCTGATAGAGACATCTTTTTCAATATAAATATTTTTATTCAAAGGTTTTCAAAATATGCAAGTATCCTCCAACACTTCTCCGATGAAAATAGGGATGTCCTATTTCCGTAATGATAATTTTACTATTTATACACATCCTGCTGGTTTGCCTAAGCCACTCTGGGCAGCTTCCAACATGTATTAAATCATAATAAAACATAAAAAATCTTCCCTATACAGGATTGCCTTCAGACGACTTGGGGGTTGGATAACTTCATACCCTCCAACATTTCTCCAATGAAAATAGGGACATCCTAAGGAAAAGTGGGACATTCCAGGATCAAATCAAAATGGCTTCTCTAAATCAGGGATGTCCCTGGAAAACAGGGACATTTGGAGGGTGTGTCCGTAGTAACAAACAATAAGCAGATTCACAACGCAGCTGTTGCAATAATGAACAATGGAAAGTCAAGCGTATCAACTTTAAAGAGTCCCTCTGGAAAGTACCAGGGGCTGATGGAGGAGTTATAGTTCGGCTAGATTTATTCACGTAAGAAATTAAAGCAACACTGTATATTGTCAAAGTCATCTTCTTCTTTTTATCCTTTGGAGCCTTTCATATTAACAGAGACATCTTTGCAGAGCCACCTTCCCTAACCTGCTATTATATGAACGCTTTACCCATGTGTATACGGGACACGGGTGGCGCTGTGGGTTAAACCACAGAGCCTAGGACTTGCCGATCAGAAGGTCGGCGGTTCGAATCCCGGTGATGGGGTGAGCTCCCGTTGCTCGGTCCCTGCTCCTGCCAACCTAGCAGTTTGAAAGCACACCAGTGCCACTCCAGCGGGAAGGTAAACGGCGTTTCCATGCGCTGCTCTGGTTCGCCAGAAGTGGCTTAGTCCTGCTGGCCACATGACCCGGAAGCTGTATGCCGGCTCCCTCGGCCAATAAAGCAAGATGAGCGCCGCAACCCCAGAGTCGGCCACGACTGGACCTAATGGTCAGGGGTCCCTTTACCTTTACCTTACCCCTGTGTATGCATTTTTGTACATGCAGCTTGGCTGGTGAGCTGCATTGTAAAATGTGGCAAAGCGCAAACTTCAGAGGATGGCTGCGTCCCAATTTCGTGCATTGTTTCAGAAAATGCAAATGAAGTTGTTTAAGACCCGCATCAGATTTCTTCTCTGTCACTTATGGGGATGCTTGCTGGGGATTGGGCCGCTCCTGCTTCCCCTGTCCTTCCTCTGAAAAGACCCCACTTTCCAGACATGGGGAAGCTACGTGGAAGCCACGTGGAGGTGCTCGCCAAAGATTTATTCTCCGGGAATTGCTTTCTGTCGATTGCAAGGTCCTTATCGCCTCTGGCCCCTGTTATCTCTGCCAACCTTAGCTCCCGGAGCTATGACTCAGCCACCTTATGACCAGCTACCAGCAGTTATTATCAACCCCGATAGCTCAATGGAGCCTCCGTGGCCAGTGGCAGTGTACCTGCTGAGGCTCTGGGGCAGGGAACAAAGACTTGGATTTCAAAGGGCTGTTTCCATCAAGTCCCGGTAGAGACTTGCAATCGGTCCAGGGAGTGCCCCTGCCTGCCAGCTCCCCCCTCTTGCTCTTTCTTAGTCTCAGTTTTGCCCCCTGTAGAACTCAGAAGGGAAGAGGAGGAGGAGGAGGATGGGGCAAATCTAGAATTGGCTGGCCCTGCCTGTCATTGGCTCTGGCGCCACCTGCTGTTAGGCTCCCCGCCTTCCACCCTACCAGTCTCCAATGGGCACTAGCTTTTGACATGCTTAGCTCTCTCTGCCTGGGGCTGATTTGCACCACTACTCAGAAGAAGAGGTGAGTGTAGTATTATCTATACCATGGGTAGGCAAACTAAGGCCCGGGGGCCAGATCCGGCCCAATCGCCTTCTAAATCCGGACCACGGACAGTCTGGGAATCAGCGTGTTTTTACATGAATAGAATGTGTCCTTTTATTTAAAATGCATCTCTGGGTTATTTGTGGGGCATAGGAATTCGTTCATTCCCCCCCCCCCCCGCCGCCCAAAATATAGTCCAGCCCCCCCACAAGGTCTAAGGAACAGTGGACCTGTATAGGCCTGAAACGATGGGTGAACTCTCACAAGTGGAGAGGCGTCTACCCCTCACAGAGCTACAATTCACAGCGCCCTGAACAAAATGTGGTTCCCAGGATTCTTTAAGGGGAATAAAAAGGTAGAAGGTAAAGGGACCCCTGATCATTAGGTCCAGTCGTGACTGACTCTGGGGTTGTGGCGCTCATCTCGCTTTATTGGCTGAGGGAGCCGCCGTACAGCAGGTCATGTGGCCAGCATGACTAAGCCGCTTCTGGTGAACCAGAGCAGCGCACGGAAACACCGTTTACCTTCCCGCCGGAGCGGTACCTATTTATCTACTTGCACTTTGACGTGCTTTCGAACTGCTAGGTTGGCAGGAGCAGGGACCAAGCAACAGGAGCTCACCCCGTCGTGGGGATTCGAACCGCCGACCTTCTGATCGGCAAGTCCTAGGCTCTGTGGTTTAACCCACAGCGCCACCCACATCCCTTTAGGGGGAATAATTTGCTTTAAATATACAGTATGGTGTGTATGTGCAGCCTAAGTTCCTAGTCCTGCAAAGGGCATGTGCAAAGCCTAGTGCTATTTCAGAAGCGAGAGAACATACAGAACAGGATTTCAAACACGGGGGTCAGCAGAGCATGAGACTCTTGACCTCAGGGTTGTGCGTTCGAGCCCCACATTGGGCTAAAAAGATTCTTGCATTGCAGGGGGGTGGACTAGATGTCCCTCATGGACCCTTCCAGCTCTATGATTCTATAATTCTACAATTCTCTCTCTCTCTCTCTTACAGGAGGGCACTTAAATCCAGCCTTTACTCTCACCATGTGTCTGCTTGGCCAATGCCCCTGGTGGAAACTGCCCATCTTCTCTGTCATTCAGACTATAGGAGCCTTTTTGGGCGCAGGCACCGTCTACATGCTTTATTACGGTAACGTTATCTCCCAGAGTTTCCACAATGGGGAAAATAAGAGGCGCGTTTCTTGCCAAACTCCACAAGCTCGGCATATTACACATTCACCTGCCTCGCCAGATCTGTATTCATTGACTCTGCCCAGCTCATCTTCTGCTGATGTAAAAGCCAATCTTTGGGTTAAAGATATACCAGATATACTAGAAAAGCCATAATTGCGCTGAGAAGTTTGCTATTGACGCCCAAAAGCATTCCTTGGCAGCTGTAGGGTATGAAATGGCAAGCGGTGAGGCTCATTGCATATTTATTCATTTACTTAAAACGCTTCTGCCGTAGGAACATGGGTAGGCAAACTAAGGCCCGGGGGCCGGATCCGGCCCAACCGCCTTCTAAATCCGGCCTGCAGGTGGTCTGGGAATCAGCGTGTTTTTACATGAGTAGAATGTGTCCTTTTATTCAAAATGCATTTCTGGGTTATTTGTGGGGCATAGGAATTCGTCCATATTTTTTCCCCAAAATATAGTCTGGCCCCCCACAAGGTCTGAGGGACAGTGGACCGGCCCCCTGCTGAAAAAGTCTGCTGACCCCTGTGTAAGAACAATGAAACGTGGGGGGGGGGGAATCCCTGCCTGCAGGCTTTCAATCTAAAGAGACACAGCACAAAAGGAAAAAGGGTTGAGGAGGGGAGAGGATGAACAAAAATGCAGTGGAATCAGATGTCGAAGTTACATGGTAGTCCTTATAATGACCAGCTGGGAATGCAAACTGGTCAGGAATCACATGAAGGTGGTTTCTCAGCTGAACTGACGGAGCAGGGCTGCTACTCTCCTTTTCGCCTTCGGCTTCCCTTCCTATAAAGCTAAGCCTCACGGCCGCTGGTTTTTCTCTCTGCAGATGCCATCCACAGCTACAGCAACGGGACTCTTGCAGTCACCGGACCCCGTGAAACCGCCTCCATCTTTGCCACCTACCCAGCTCCCTACCTGTCGCTTGGCAACGGCTTCTTCGACCAGGTAGGGCCAGCTGTCCCTAGAACTCCCAGTGCTGCCCGGAGATGGAGGCATGCTTTGCTCAGGGCAATGCATCCCATATGTCCAATTGCTCTGCCGCTGCTCCATTCATTTGCCGTGGCTCAGTGGTTAGAGCACCAGAAGGTTGCATGCAGAAGGTAACAGGTTCAATCCCGGCACCTCCAGGTGCGAAGTAATAAGAATAAGAATAAGAATACAGTGATACCTCAGGTTACAGATGCTTCAGGTTACAGACGCTTCAGGTTACAGACTCTGCTAACCCAAAAATAGTACCTCTGGTTAAGAACTTTGCTTCAGGATGAGAACAGAAATCGTGCAGCAGCAGCGGGAGGCCCCATTAGCTAAAGTGGTACCTCAGGTTAAGAACAGTTTCAGGTTAAGAACAGACCTCCAGAACAAATTAAGTACTTAACCTGAGGTGCCACTGTAATAATAATAGTAATAATATTTTATTATTTATACCCCGCCCATCTGGCTGGGTTTCCCCAGCCACTCTGGGCAGCTTCCAGCAAAATATTAAAATACAGTAATTCATCAAATATTAAAAGCTTCCCTAAACAGGGCTGCCTTCAGATGTTTTCTAAAAGTCAGATAGTTGTTTATTTCTTTGACATCTGGTGGGAGGGCGTTCCACAGGGAGGGGGCCACCACCGAGAAGGCCCTTCTCAGACTGGTGCTGAGTCTCCAGGGCCTGGATAAACGAATAGCTGGTCTCCGGTGGTTTCCAATGCCCCTGTGCTTTGGTTGATGTTCTGTCCTCCCTCTTCCCTCTTCCCCTCATCAGGTTCTGGGCACCGGGGTGCTGATACTGAGCATCCTGGCCATTATCGACTCCCGCAACAGGCGCGTCCCACATGGGCTGGAGCCCATCGCGGTGGGCTTGCTGGTCACTGCTCTCGGCCTGGCAATGGGAGCCAACTGTATGTGCGCCATCAACCCAGCCCGGGACCTGGGCCCACGGCTCTTCACCTACCTGGCCGGATGGGGGCCTCAGGTGTTCAGGTGAGTGCGTAAGGGGCGAGGAGGCGGCGCCCAGTTGCATGTGCGCACTAGTCAGGGACCGGGGAATGGTGGAGACCTTCTCCCCAGCATGACCTTTCCAGAGAAGAAGGCGACAGTTCAGAATTACTACAGGGGGTTGAGGAAGGTCACAGCTCAGAGGCGGATGAGGGGGAAAGCTGGGAAATAAGGGGAGAGAAGGAAGAAGAAGATGCGCCAGAGGGGTGATAGCTGACAGACACAGTGTCTTTAGAAAGCATTCCAGACCCACTGTCATGGTATGGTTCATGGGCGACTGAAGTCCTGGCAGGGGACGTCAGGACCGGGGGCAAGATGGCAGGGTGGGAGCAGGAACAGGGGTCCAGAAGCCAGGAGTCGGGAAGCCAAGAGTCCGAGGGTCAGAGAGCCAGGAGTCAAGAAGCCAAGGGTCCGAGGGTCAGGAAGCAAGGAGTCACAAAGTCAGGGGTCTGAGGATCAAGAAGCAAGGGGGTCACAAAGTCAAGGGTCTGAGGATCAAGAAGCAAGGAGTCAAGGAGCCAAACGCAGCAAAGCAGGGAGCGTGTTGCTGTGGCAAAGAGCCAAAGGGACATGCTGACCCTATATCCCTTCCCGGCTCTTGCCACCAGGTGCAGTGAGTTACCAATCAGCCTCACCTGTGCGGCCGCGCCTTGCCTCTCCGGAACAAACTTAGGAAGGCCCCAGTCCTGCAAAGTCCTATTGGTCACAGGCCCTGGCTCCTGCATGCACACCTGACACTAAGCTTCTCCTAGAACCCGGCGAGCCTTGAAAGTAGGAGAGCAAAGAGCTGAAAGGCAGAGGGCACTTTTCAGGACCTGTAGTGGTGATGCATGATGGGATAGAGGGAGGAGTGGAAACTCACTCAGGTCAAGAGGCTGCCTTTCCAAGCCCCTCTCTGTGAATTTTGAATAAGAAGCAGTTGGTTAGGACTTTTCCCTGTCTTGGGGGTTGGATCATCTGCCACCTGACAACATACAAGGTCTCTTTGTGCTGATGAGCAGGGCAGGTAAAGGGACCCCTGACCTTAGGTCCAGTCATGGCCAACTGTGGGGTTGCGGCGCTCATCTCGCTTTATTGGCCGAGGGAGCCGGCGTACAGCTTCCAGGTCATGTGGCCAGCAGGACTAAGCCGCTTCTGGCAAACCAGAGCAGCGCACAGAAACGCCGTTTACCTTCCTGCCGGAGCGGTACCTATTTATCTACTTGCACTTGGACGTGCTTTCAAACTGCTAGGTTGGCAGGAGCAGGGACCGAGTAATGGGAGCTCACCCCGTTGTGGGGATTCAAACTGCCGACCTTCTGATTGGCAAGTCCTAGGCTCTGTGGTTTAACCCACAGCGCCACCTGCGTCCCTGAGCAGGGCAGAGCAATGGTCAATTTGGAGGGTCCACAGCCATGCCCCCTGTAGGGAGGTTTCCATATAAAGCCACTGCTGGGATAGCTCAGTTGGTAGAGCTTTAGGCTCTGAATCTCAGGGCTGTGGGTTTGAGACTCACCTTGGGCAAAAAAATAAATAAATCCTGCATTGCAGGGGGTTGGACTAGATGACCTGCAGGGTCCCTTCAAACTCTGTGATTCTATGATTCTGTGATACACTCAACTCCTTTAGAAATTGTCTCCACACGGCTGCATCTCTGTCACCAGTCACCACTCTGCTTTATCTTTCCAGTGCCGGAAACTACTGGTGCTGGGTTCCGGTCGTGGCTCCGATGGTGGGGGCCGCCATTGGGACGGCTCTGTATGAGCTCGGGGTGGAGTTTCACCACCTGCCGTCCCAGGAGGAGGAAGAGACCTTGACCACCAAGAAGCATCACCCAGGGACGGAAAAGGATACGGAGATCTCGATTTATGCCGTGAATAAATACGCAGAGGATTGGACAGGCGGGAGCACAGGCACCCCCCCGGACGGGGGCCATAGCAAATTGGAAACTTCAAGCTCCTTTTAAAACGGGACAGGCGCCGGAAGAGGCGAGGGACTTAATCCTTTCGTTTTTATATATTGAATGGAGTTGTGCTGTTGGTTTTATGACTGATGTAGGTCTCTGGGCGAGTGAATTCCACACAAAAGGGCGGTGTTTTTGAATTCACAAAGGACCGCTTTCCCCCATAGATTAAGGTTACCAGACATCCCTGTTTCCTGGGGACAGTCACCGGACTTACAAATCAGTCCCCATACAAAATCCATTGAATCCCCGGATTCATTGGGGGGGAAAATCTGGTAACCTTACCATAGATGAACTTTCTCGCTTGCTAAGATCACCTGAGGTCGTGCGCAGAATGACTCCCACCTTTGGGGATTACACAATGGCAGCAACCAGAGACGGGGCCTTTTTTGTGGTGGCACCACTGCGGAACGACCACTCTTGAAGTATTTGCTCAGTGCCGACTCTTTTTATCGTATGGGGGGAGGAAGGCTCTATCCTACAGGGCAGGGGCTGTCGTGGTTTCACCCTGAAGAATTCTGGGAACTGTAGTTATATTCCCTTCCCAGAGCAGCAGTTGACAGAGTGGTTCAGCAATCCATCCATCTTTGCAGTGAACTCTGGGAATTGCAGCTCTGTGAGGGGAGTCTCTGAACAACGCTCAGCAACCAGAACAAACTACAGCTCCCAGAATTATTTGGGGGGAAGCCATGACTGTTTTAAGCGGTATCGTAGGGCTTTAAATGTGTTTTGTGAATATGGCCTTAATACGCAACGTTGCCTTTGCGGAACACAACAGGAAGGAGGATGGGGACGAAGCTAGAATGAGTTGACTTAGCCACTCCTTGCCTCTGGCGCCACCTGCTGTCGGGCTCCCTGCCTTCCGCCCCACTAGCCCCAATGAGCACCATTGGCTGGGGAAAGCTGCCAATCACCACAGACCAAGAGGAAGTTGTCGCCTTCCTCCTATACCCATTAGCCGTAGCCAATAGGGCCAATGGTCAGGGATGATGGGAGTTGTAGTCCAGTAGCATCTGGAGGTACGCAGGTTTCCCCCATTCCTGAGGCTAGACAATAGTGAGCTACATGGAGCAATGGTTTGCCTTGACACAATGCAACTTACATTACCTAATGCTGCTATGATGACGTGTGTTCTGTGTGTGTGTGTGTGTGTTCTGTTAATTTTATTCGATGTTTTCTTGCTGCTGTTCTGATGGATGAATTGTTTAAATGCTTTTTATCAATCGCTGTATTGTAACGAGATGAAAGGATGAAATAAAATGAAAAATGGTTTTTAAAATATGTAGGGTGGTGGGGAAAGCCCTCTAACATGTGCATCATTGAACTCCAGCTCCCACCTTCCCTGACCAGTGGCTCCCCAGCCCTGCTTTTTACCTCTGCGGGTGCATTTAATATGTGATCCCTGATTGGTTGGGACAGAATTGCTCTAGAACAGCAGCGGAATCTGTTCCTGGGCTCCAACCCCCATCATCCCTGACCATTGGGCCACACTGCCTGGGGCTGATAGGAGTTGGAGTCCAACAGCTCCTGGACGGCCTCAAGTTTCCCATCTCTGCTGTGACATAAAAGCCGTCTTCATTCTCTCCACCCCCGTCAGGTCTTGGCTCTCTCAGGCGCCGCACTCTGTATATGCTCAGAAGTGTTCTGTGGTTATTAAACTGCATCTTTTAGAACCACATCCCAAAAGGGATTCCAAGGCTTAATCTGGGTGCAAGATGGAGACCAGACTACATCCTGCAGTGTGTCAGGTTGCAGAGACCGAGAGCCTTGCCATGGGAGGGTGAAGAAAAGTACCAAGCTTTCTTCCAGAGCTGAATGGATGCGCTCCACAGCTAGGTCGAAAAACTAAACTACTGCAGCGCCGGGCAGCGCCTTGAGAACCTGTCAATTCTACTTAATGACATAAGACATCAGGGGTTCCCCACCAAAGTCACACCCCTGCGAGGCTGCCGGTTGAGGAATGGCAAATAGCAGCTCCACCCTGTGAGGTAGACGGTAGACTTAGGCTGACAGACAGTGGCTGACCTGAGGTCATTCAGGGTGCTTCATGGCTGAGTGGGAGGATTCGAACCCTGGTCTCTCCCAGCTCTGAATCCACTGGGCCACATTTGCTGTCAATTTTCTATGTGTGTGTCTTTGTGTGTGTGTGTAATGAAACCCAATGAAGTATCTTCCTATACATATAGGAATGCAAGGCTGTCGTCGCACAGAGTCAAAACCCCAGATTTACATGAAGTCAGGGAGGGCAGGGTGGAGAGGAAGAGGAGGCAGCAGAGGGATGGATGAAGCCGGGGTGGAAGGGCACAGAGGGGCTGGGAGGACACTGGAGTATGGTTAACAGATGTCCCCGTTTCCCGGGGACAGTCCCCGGATTTACAAATCCGTCCCCGGACAAAATCCGTCCCCGGAATGTCCCTGTATTTTATTTAATGTAGAAGCCGCCCAGAGTGGCTAGCAAAACCCAGACAGATGGGCGGGGTACAAATAATAAATTATTATTATTATTAATGTCCCCGGATTTATATTTTTAGTGTTGTAGATTTATTAGTAGGGAATGAATGTTGCATGATTGGTTCAACGGTGCAAGACACATCATATGCGGACTTCTGGCGAGGCAAAATGGCGGGCGCCACAGCAGCGAGGCTACCAGGTGCTACCAGGCTGACTCCGGGCTGCTGAGACTGCCGCTGCCGCCACCACTGCCAAGAGGGAACTGGGGACGCCCAGTGGCGCTCCGGGGCCAGAAAACCCCTGGAGCTGACACAGGGAAGGGGTGAGGAGAAGGAGAAGGAAGAGAGATAAAGAGGAAGGAGAAAAAAGAGAAGAGCCCCGACTTTGCTGCACTGCTGACGCCGCTTAGGAAAGGAGGGGAGCACCGGGAGAGCAAGGACACATGGCTGAGCCCAGGCCCGACCCAAGCCTACTCCACGGCGGCTAGCGCTCCAAGAGGGCAGGCCGTGGCCCAGAGGAAGGCTGTGCGACAGAGGAGACCACAGAAGAAAAGATATTACAGTGGTACCTCAGGTTACATACACTTCAGGTTACAGACTCTGCTAACCCAGAAATAGTGCTTCAGGTTAAGAACTTTGCTTCAGGATGAGAACAGAAATCGTGCTCTGGCGGCGCAGGGGCAGCAGAGGGAGGCCCCAAGTGCTAAAGTGGTGCTTCAGGTTAAGAACAGTTTCAGGTTAAGTACAGACCTCCAGAACGAATTAAGTACTTAACCTGAGGTACCACCGTACTTCTTATTTTTTTTTAAAAAAACAACTTTTTAAAATAATATTTTTTTCTCTTTAAAAAAAAAGTGTCCCCGGATTTTTTGAAAAAAATCTGGTAACCTTACGCTGGAGGAGGGGGCAAGGTGTAAGGAGAGAGAGTGGAGACCTGGAAAGGCGGGTGGTGGGTTGTTGGGGTGCGATGAGCAACAAGAACAGGGGTAGCAGCCCCCAAGGTGTGTTCTGTGTGTGGCTGGCAATGTTAACTTGGCACGATGGAGTGTTCTTCTACAGAGATGCAGGCTAGTGTGAGGCCAGGCTTGAAGTGTCTCTGTTTTCGCCCTCTTTCTTCCTGCTGGAAGAATCAGCTTATGCAGCCTCTCCTGGGAGCCAGGTAAGCGAAAAGAGGTTGCGGGAGGAGAAGGCCCATTTAGCAGAGTGTACAGAAAGGGAACGTTCCAGCCTGGAAACCCAAGAAGCTTCGTTGCAAGATTCTGCCGGCAGCATGTCATTTCTTCGTTTAAAACGCCTTTTGCCAATCGATATGCTCATCCCGCCGGAAGGCATAACGAGCGACAGCGTGTTAAAATTTGCAACCTTCCCAAATGAAAATAATAATACAATGAAGGAAACAAAACAAACCTTGCGTTTGCAAACCGCAAACGAAAAGCAGCCAGGATTTGGGGGGGGACGGACGGACAGACACTTTTTTAAAACCCCCAGAAAGGGTAGCTGAGTTTTACTCCGAGTAGACCCTGATGCAGTTGACAGGCCTAAGCTAGTTATGCTCCTTAGCTCTCAGTGGCTCAAAGAGATTTTTGCTCCGAAGGAAATGGTTTGTTTTTTTTCCGAGAGTCTTGGCTTGTTCCCAAAAGGACTGCCCACCAGGCAGGCGGTGTTTTGCGTTTCTGCCACTAGGGGTTGCCCTCAGATGGACTTGTGAGCACATGCCAGCCAGTGGGCCCAGGAATGTGGGTTGGCAAGCTCTGGGCAAGGCCTGGCATGCCCTGGCTGCTCCAGGGATCTAGGGCTGGGCCAGTGCCGAAGGGATCCTCCGAGGCACTCCAAGCGGATCTCTGCCTCACGAGCAGCATTGACCTACTAGCTGAACTTGCAGGCGGGTATTACGAAGATCATGGCCACTGGTCCCATCACCTCCTGGCAAATAGAAGGGGAAGAAATGGAGGCAGTGAGAGATTTTACTTTCTTGGGCTCCGTGATCACTGCAGATAGTGACAGCAGCCACGAAATTAAAAGACGCCTGCTTCTTGGGAGAAAAGCAATGACAAACCTAGACAGCATCTTAAAAAGCAGAGACATCATGTTGCTGACAAAGGTCCGTATTGTTAAAGCTATGGTTTTCCCAGTAGTGATGTATGGAAGTGAGAGCTGGACCATAAAGAAGGCTGATCGCCGAAGAACTGATGCTTTTGAATTCTGGTGCTGGAGGAGACTCTTGAGAGTCCCATGGACTGCAAGAAGATCAAACCTCTCCATTCTGAAGGAAATCAGCCCTGAGTGCTCACTGGAAGGACAGATCCTGAAGCTGAGGCTCCAATACTTTGGCCACCTCATGAGAAGAGAAGACTCCCTGGAAAAGACCCTGATGTTGGGAAAGATGGAGGGCACAAGGAGATGGGGACGACAGAGGACGAGATGGTGGGACAGTGCTGTTGAAGCTACCAGCATGAGTTTGACCAAACTGCGGGAGGCAGTGGAAGACAGGAGTGCCTGGCGTGCTCTGGTCCATGGGGTCACGAAGAGTCGGACACGACTAAACGACAACAACATTTATGATTTATGACGCACGTGACGGAACCGTATGCGGTCCTTGGTGGAAATCCCGCCAAAGGTTTGGGAAGAGTGGCAAGGCGGCGGCAGCTCCTTCAGAGTTCGGCTGACGAACAGGACGTAGCAGGAACCGGCTGCTTCCTTGGAAAAGTGGCTCTTTCCATCAGTTTCAGAGCTCTCTGGAGTTTCAGAGCTGTGGGGCTGGCACTGACAAGTCCCTGCTCTCTTTGGCAGGTTTACAGCCCCAGGTGAGGGGGGCCTCACTAGGATGTTGTAAACCAAAATCTGCCCTTTTTTCCCTTATGGGGTATCCAAGAGCCCATATAGAGTCCTTACGTAGGTTCCCTATTGGTAGGAGAAAATAACAGAGGCCAGCCAGAGAATATTGAGAAGCAAAGCAGCTAGTAAGCTTGATCTTTATTGATCTGTTGCAACACGGTCCTCACTCACCACGCACAGAAGGGAGGAACCCAGAGCAATGGTGTGCAAGGCCTTATATAGACTTTTGAAATTGCCACCCTGTAGATCAAGACCACCCCCCAGATACATCATACCAACATCACAGAAAGGGCGGTCTACAGCAGAAATCTGAGTGCTTTGTTTACCTCCTGTCTGCCAGTTTACCTGTTTAATGTTCACTTGATTGGATTGCCTGGGGAGCCTGGCCAGTCTTTTGTAATGCTAAATACCAGGTCAGGCTCACACCCTATTCATTTATTAAATGTGCCCTTAAGACAGGATTTGTGAGGAAAGAGACAATGGGGAGGCTTTTCCATTTTCCTTTGACCTTGCAGAGAAAACATTTGCTCAGTTTGGGAATCAAAATGGTCTCAGGTCGGCCTTCCTGTGCTGATCTATGTCCGTGCTTGGTTGGTACACTTATGAACATTTAACATATATCTAAGACCTCAAAATTCCTATCACAAGGACAGGGGCAGGAAAGGTTTGGAAGCCCGAGGGCCACGGTCCCTTCTGGATGCTCTCCACAGGGGCCACAAGGCAGTGGGGGCGGGCCAGAGGCAAAAAAAGGGAGTGAAGCAATGAATGCGAATTTTCCCTCTGTACCACAGGCTAGTTTCTCCACACACTCACACACACCTCTCCAAGGAAGCAAGCGGCAGGGTCAGAGTTCGAGGACACATTCCAGCCAGGCAAAAACCCATTGAGGAGGGTGAAAAGAACAGGCATAGGCGAACTCGGCCCTCTGGATGTTTTTGGGACTACAATTCCCATCATCCCTGACCTGTTAGTCCTGTTAGCTAGGGATGATGGGAGTTGTAGTCCCAAAACATCTGGAGGGCTGAGTTTGCCTATGCCTGTAAAATAAAATACAAAATGCAATACAGTGGTACCTCGGGTTACATCCGCTTCAGGTTACATCCGCTTCAGGTTACAGACTCCGCTCACCCAGAAATAGTACCTCAGGTTAAGAACTTTGCTTCAGGATGAGAACAGAAATTGTGCTCCGGTGGCGCGGCGGCAGCAGGAGGCCCCATTAGCTAAAGTGGTGCTTCAGGTTAAGAACAGTTTCAGGATAAGAACGGACCTCTGGAACGAATTAAGTACTTAACCCGAGGTACCACTGTACCGTATTGGCCTGAATATAAGCCTCAATTTCCCCCCAAATTCCGACCGTGAAAAGTTAAAGTGCAGCTTATATTCATGACCTTTCAGTTTGCAGCCAGGAGCGGGGGCAAACAGCGCGGCAAAGAGGCACCCACCCCACACATAGTCCCCCATCCTCTCCCCCAGGAAGGGAGAGAGCGAGGAAGGGGGAAGCCCGCCGGCAACACAGCATGGCTCTCCCCCCGCCCAATATGCAGCCAGGAGCAGCAAGGAATGGAGCGGCTTATATTCGGGTATTTTTTATTTTTTTTCTCTCCCCCCCCCCCCCCGGTTTTAAAGGTGCTGCTTATATTCAGGTGCGGCTTATATTCGGGCCAATACGGTATTCATGTTCCTAATAAAGCACAATCTTATATATCTGTGTATCCCCATTTCATCTCGGTCTTCCATCCTCATACCAAGAACTGAATCCCACCCCCATCTCCCCAGTTCTTCAGCCTCACCCCACTCCCCGAGAAAGCCCACTCTGATCTGTCTCCAACCCTTTTCTAAATCTATTGGTTTCAATGGGTCTGATCTGAGTAGGAGTTGCATTGGACAACCAAGGGGGAAAACGACAGAGCTTTGCAGCAACTAATTGTTGTTCTTTAGTCGTTTAGTCGTGTCCGACTCTTCGTGACCCCCTGGACCAGAGCACGCCAGGCACTCCTGTCTTCCACTGCCTCCCGCAGTTTGGCCAGACTCATGTTTGTAGCTTCGAGAACACTGTCCAACCATCTCATCCTCTGTCGTCCCCTTCTCCTTGTGCCCTCCATCTTTCCCAACATCAGGGTCTTTTCCAGGGAGTCTTCTCTTCTCGTGAGGTGGCCAAAGTATTGGAGCCTCAGCTTCAGGATCTGTCCTTCCAGTGAGCACTCAGGGCTGATTTCCTTCAGAATGGATGCGTTTGATCTTCTTGCAGTCCATGGGAACTAATAGAAACGAGCAAATTTATTACGGCATCAGCTTTTGGGGAAAACGGAGCCGTCCTGAGTTAGGGATATACAGTGGTACCTCGGGTTACATACGCTTCAGGTTACATACGCTTCAGGTTACGGACTCCGCTAACCCAGAAATATTACCTCAGGTTAAGAACTTTGCTTCAGGATGAGAACAGAAATCGCGCAGCAGCAGTGGGAGGCCCCATTAGCTAAAGTGGTGCTTCAGGTTAAGAACAGTTTCAGGTTAAGAACGGACCTCCGAGGTACCACTGTACACTCATGGCTGGCAGCAGGGTGGGGTTTTGTAAACAGAGAGGTCAGGGGGAGATGAGATGCAGAGAATCAGAGATAGCGATAACTGCGTGATCGACAGCGAGGTTTCGCAAAACAGCTCTTGATAACAAGAGATATCCTGGCATTGGTAAGCCGATTAGCACGTATGCATTGAAAACCCCTTTGTTTCTGTTCCTTCCTCAAGTGATAGCATTTAACCTATGGGTTTATTGCAATTTCGCCATTTCACATTGCAGCCTTCCTTCGAAGTTCCTTTGCTCCAAGATGGCCATTTACAGGGTTGCAAATTTCCTCCATGCGGAACCTCTCCATGGCCCACTGAGGTGTACATTTAAGGTAAAAGGTAAAGGACCCTGGATGGTTAAGTCCAGTCAAAGGCGACTATGGGGTTACGGCGCTCATCTTGCTTTCAGGCCAAGGGAGCTGGTGTTTGTCCACAGACAGCTTTCCGGGTCATGTGGCCAGCAGGACTAAACCGCTTCTGACACAGCAGAGCATCGTGACAGAAACCAGAGCGCATGGAAACGCCGTTTGCCTTCCCACTGCAGCGGTACCTATTTATCTACTTACACTGGTGTGCTTTCGAACTGCTAGGTTGGCAGGAGCTGGGACAGAGCAACAGGAGATCACCCCGTTGCGAGGATTTGAACCGCCAACCTTCCAATCAGCAAGCCCAAGAGGCTCAGTGGTTTAACCACAGCGCTGCCCGCGTCCCGCTGTACATTTAAAGCAGTGCGACACCACTTTTAAGCAGTCGTGGCTTCCCGCAAAGAATTCTGGGAACTGTAGTGAGCTGTGGTTGCTGGGAATTGTTAGAAACCCCCGCCCCCCACATACAGTATTACCCTCTCAGCACTACAATTCCCAGAGTTCCCTGGGAGGAAGGATGGATGGTTAAGCCACTCTGGGAATTGCAGCTGTGCGAGAAGAATGGGGTCGGGGTCCTCCTAACGGCACCCCTAACAAACTACAGTTCCCAAGATTCTTGAGGGGGTGGAATCCACGAGTATTTAAAGTGGTATGACGCTGCTTTAAATTGATAGTGCGGATGGGGCCTCCGGGGACCGTAGTCACAAAAGCAGATCTGTCTGTGTGACTTCCTGCTATAATCGTCTATATATATATCTATATATCTATATATAAACACACACAC